>CM041642.1:25479689-25513397 GCA_023333625.1 Bothriochloa decipiens
AAACGCGGTCAAACAACACAGGGGATCAAGATGAGAATACCAGAGGGTAAAAAGGAACTTGAGATGACCGGTGGCGAGCTCTTGACGGTCGACGGCGGACGACGGTGACTTGCGGGCGTCAATTCACAGCAGAATTGAGCGGCTCGATCCAAATTGAGGGCACTCGCGTGTTCAGAGAAACCAACTCGAGCTCGGAGGAGAACTTACCCCACTAAATGCGCTACGGTCACGGCGGATTCCGAACTCCGGTGGCGGCGGCAATGGCGGCTAGGGTTTCGGGGCGTTGCGGCGACTCGCGCGGGACGAAGGCAGAGGCGGCGCTGACTTAGGGTTGCGGGTAGGGGCTCAAGATGGGGTTAAAGGCTTTTATAGCCTGATGACGGGGTACGGCCGGGTGCGGCACGGACGTCGAGTCGGGCTCGATGACGCGCGCGCGGCACGAGTCCGGTTCGGAGGAGGAAGGCAACGCGACGGGCCCCACCTGTCAGCCAGCAGAGAGAGCGGACGTGGGCACGCAGCTTGATGGGCTGCCGGCCTATGGCCCAAGATGAAGAGAAGGCGACGGTGCGCGGGAGGAGAAGCGGGCCGCCGGTTTGGGCCGTTCGGGCTGCCAGGCCGAATTGGCAGGAAGGAGAGGGGAGGGAAGGGATTTGATTTTTCATTTAATTCAAACACTTTTTCAAAGGGATTTTTGAATTCAAAAATCAAATTCAACTTCATCACATGAAAATATGCACCAGCATGAATGCTCAAGCATGTTTCTACCATGTTGCAACTTCATTTTCATAAAAAATTTATTTTGTCTAATTATTTATATTTCAAGCATCATTTTCAAAAATTGGGATATTACAGTGTGCATGGCTGGTGTGGATCCAGAGTGGTTGCACAACATGACAATGCGCTGGCACTGGACATACGGACGTGGCCAAGAGGGGAGGTTCCTGGCCTGGGGTTTACCGACGAGGACGTCAGTCTCCTCAGGGGGTGAGTATGTAACGCCCCGGCCCAGGGCTTAATAGGATTAATAGGATAATCATACCAATAAATGGCAACTTCTTTTCTGGAAGCTCATCACTAAAGAACTCTGAGGTTAAGTGTGTTTGGCCTGGAGTAATTTAAGGATGGGTGACCGACCAGGAAGTACATCCCGGGGACAAAGTGCGCAAAAAAGACTAGTGTTGGTCTGTGAGGGCAGTCTATGTCCTAGATTAGCGGCCGGATGTAAGCGGGCCCGGCCTCGAGGAGGCCGGACGTTACATGCACTAAACTCCACACCATTTCCATTTTTTCTGGCATTGCCATGTAACACCTTTGGTGTTATATTAACGAAAACATGTCATGTCATCATATGCATTGCAAAGCATTCATGTTTAAGTCAATCTTGATGTGCATCAACTAAAACAAGTTTACATTTCATAGGTTGATTGTGTTTCTGAAATGCTATGTCACATGAAATCATAAAAAACCTCTACTTTCGAATGTCATCTCAAATACTTAATTTATATTCTATATACTTGAGGTGTAAACCATGTTTACACTAGTGTCAAGCATAGTGTATAAATCTAAGTCCAACCCTTAAAAATAATTTCCATATTTGAAGTTGAATTTGAATTTTAAAGCTTATTCCCAAATTTTATAATTCAAATTTAAATTCAAATTGGAAAGTTATAAAATATTTTTCAAAAGTCAACTTGGTCAACCATGGGTGTCATTGGGTCATTGACCTAAAAATGTCCTTGGATGATGTTTGTGATCACTAATGACCAACTAATTAATTTAGAAACCAAATCGAATTTGAGTTCGGTTTCAAAAACCCTTTATTTCAAAACATGGTTTTATCCCCTTTTCTATAATTCAAAATCTATAAGGAATTTGGAGATACTCTAAAAAGATAGTTTGTAGATCTTGACAAGAGCTACAAAGTTGGTATTTAAAAGGAATTTCAAATGAATTTAAAAATACAGTTTTTCAGCAATTGTCCCCTTTTGATTTTAAAACAATAATTAAAAAATTATGCATAATTTGAGAAAACTTTGTATATGAAAAATGTTTGGTTTGAAAAGTTGAGAATTTCATAGTTTTGGATATTTTCAAGTTTTATTGAAAAATCAAAAGTAATTGTTTCTAGGGTTTTATTCTCCTTTTTAA
Source organism: Bothriochloa decipiens (assembly GCA_023333625.1). Classification (NCBI taxonomy): domain Eukaryota; kingdom Viridiplantae; phylum Streptophyta; class Magnoliopsida; order Poales; family Poaceae; genus Bothriochloa; species Bothriochloa decipiens. The sequence goes on from CM041642.1 coordinate 25,481,838, forward strand.
TTTGAATTCATATTTCAAAACCTAGATAGAATTTGAGAATGCCAGTTAAATGAAAAGTGTAGCTCTTGAAAAGTTATGCAAATTCTATTTTTGGAGATTTTCATGTCCCTATATATTTTTGGGAGTAATTGCAAATTTCTGAAATGACCTCAGCAGCTACAGTAGATGGTGACGTCATCTTCATCTTCCTCCCTCACTGTCGCCGGCGTCGCCGTGGCCTCCCTCGCCCATACCGGCTTGCCGCGACCGCCAGCTCGCGCCTCTCGCTCGAAGGATCACCGCCTGCGTGTCGGCCGTCCGTGCGTCGACGCCGAGCTACAAAAGCAGGCCGGCCAACGCCATTTCTCTTTTCCTTTCCCTTCTCTCCTTTCCACCGCCGCCAGCTCCGCCAACGAAATTCATCGTCGTCCTTCCATCTTCATCCACTTGTTCTTGCCACCAGCTCCGCCTCATCCTTGAGTTTCTTTTGAGCCAAGAAGTGCAAGTTCTAGTTAAACGTAGCGCCTCCACGTCGTCGTCTTCTTCAAGCCCGGCCGGAGCGCCGCCATAGTCGCGCCGCCGTCTCCTGCTCTCCACGGTGAACGCCGGGTTGCATTTTCTCGCTCTATCACTTCGCCTTGATGCCGCGTACGTGATCGATTACTCATTTTCCGCAGATATCACTCCGACAGGCCGGAATTGCGCCTTGTCGCCGCCGGAGCACGTCGTCACCGCCACCGTACACCGTCGACCTTGCTCTACCCCGCCTCAGGCCTCATCTTCAAGCGAAAGAGCACCACGGTGAGCTCCTGGTGCTAACCCCGTCCTCCAATTGCGCTCTATCATCTCCTCGCTGCCGGCATGTCATGCGCAGCGCCGTCGTGCCCGCCATGGCCGGCGGTGAGCTCGCTGCCGTGCCTTTGCCACCGCATTAGCTACCCCATCATGTTCACGAGGTTGAGTAGGTCATGTTGGTGCCCTTGCCACGCTCCAAGACCTCGCCGCCGGCGATAACCGGTCGGTCAAAATCAAGCCGCCGCCGGTCAACGTCGGGGGGGATTTTTCCTTTTTCTTTTTCTATTTTTAGAAAAATGATTTAAATGCTGTTTTCTTTAGAAATTCATAGTAATTCATGTATAGCTCCAAAAATTCTAAAAATTTATGCTCTTTATGATGTCCTCTACCTAGAAAAAATATGAAATGCCAAATTTGAGTACTTTTTGCATAAGTTAAAATTAGCTCTTTTAATTAAAAATGCACTTCAATAATTATTAATAAATAAAATAATTGACTTTTATTTCTGAAATTTGTTTTGCTATCTAATTAGACCAAGAGCTTTTCAAAATAAAATTTTAAGCTCAATTAGACAACTTTAATTTTATGCCTTTATTTAATGCTTTTAATTAAATAATTAACCCCTTTAATCATGTTTAATCATTATAGGGTTGTTTGACTTTGGGATTGCTTGATGACCTTAGGTCATTAACCTTAATGACTTTTGGCACTTTAATTAATTGTTTGCACTTATCTTATTCATGTCATTAGGGTTTAATCAACGTTATTTCATGTGGTTAATGAATTCCACTAATAACGTAGTTAACCTAATGAACTTAGTAAGTAAGTTTTGTTGGCTTGCAACTTTATCATGAAGGAAAGTTGTACTCAAGTCCTTAATCCGATCATGCATCCATCAAGCATCACGTTTACTATTCCATCATGTTGAAACATATCATTTTATCGTATAGTTTCCGTTAATGGAGAATTTAACGTTGTCGCCCCAGATCCCAAGGAAGAGCAGACTCAGGAGTTGGAAGTTAATCCAGAGCTCGAGACCCTCTTCCCCAAATACCAAAGCAAGCCCCGGATGCATTTCAAACCCTACACTTAATTTATAAAAGTTTATCATTTCAGTTATGTTATGTTGCATTAAGTTATATGAGTTGAGTGATAACCCACCAATTGCATTACCTGTCTTATTTCCATATTCCTTGATATCTGATGTTGGAAAATGCATAGTTATGCTTAGCCCTGCTTAATTAGTAGGTTTTCAAATAGAAAAGAATGAAAAAGATAAGGATGGCTTTACTTGTTGGAATCATGATGATAGTTAATAAATCGAGTCCGGATGGGTAACTTGCATTGAGAAAGGAGTCCCTCTGTAGTGTTTCTGTCTGTTGATGCCCTAGGTCCCGTGTCGATGGTGAACTGGTGATATCGAGAAACTAGAAATCCACATGCATGAAGTGACATACTAAGGGTTGGAGCCCAGGTATGTCATGGAGTGGTATATAGTGGGCCAGAGTCCCCACCTATTTCATAGTGTGTTATACTGTGGGTTTAAGTTCCCATGTATATCAATACACTGGGTCGAAGTGCTCATGTGTATCATGCGGTGATATATGGCTGCGGTTGTTATCCCGGTATATCTTTGGTCTGGTATGTATTTTGGTTGGAGCCTCATGCATATCAAGATCTAGGTCCCAGCTGGGTATGAAAATGGGTTCGAATTGCCGTTGCTTCTTGGAGAAGAAGACTCGATCGGTGTTCATCATCGTAGTAATAACTTGGATAATGCTTAAGGTTTAAGAATGAAGTTGGTTGGTAATCTTGATCTAGAGTAAGACAACTTTACTTTCTATCGAGCTTTTCTACAAAAATTCTTATCTCTTGCAAGCCTTACCTTGTCCCTCTATCCTGCATTTCTGAATCTCCACCCCTCTCTTTCGTCGGGCCAGTCTTGTTGAGTACTTTTGTACTCAGGGTTTGTTAAACCCTTGTTGCAGGTGAGACTCATGCACAGGAATGTTTTGCACCCTGCTGCATGACAGTCGTTACGGAAAGTGACGACGAGTAGGATGTTTGGCTCTTGGGCAGAGCTTATCGCCTGGTATTGTAATAAAGTTATCTATCGCTACTCTACTACTACTATGGTTTGTAATAATCCAACTTATGGTTTATAAGTTTTGAACTAAATGGTTTGTAAATTTATGTTATTGTAATCCTTCCGCTATTTTACTCTGATATATCTTATTTGTATAAAATTGTTGTAATACTGCAATGTCTCTTTGTAATGATTGATCCTGCTTGGAGAATCGTGGATGATTCGGGATTTACCCGACAGACCTTTTAAGTCTCATGGCACACATTCATGGTTATTAGGAGTCTGTTTAGACAATAATGATGCATGTGGGCCATATGATTTAGGATGTTCTGCCACATGCCATCTCTAACAATACAATGCCTAGTAGCATCATTTTAAAAAGGCAATAATTACATACTGTAAACTCACCATAATCATGGCCTTAACAGAACTACCAAAAACAAGTATACACAATACATTCTGCAACTTCGACAACCTGAATTGAGATACAACTCAACATGTTTAGGGAAAGTAGTAGAGAAAAATAATGGATCTAGGCATCCACCAGCTAAGCAAAGGTCACCATTCCTCTCCTTTAACTCACAACCTCTCATCTATCTACCCCCAAATTTCTGCATGGCCAACAAAGGACACTAAAATAACCAACAGACCAAAGAAGCAGATCTCCTTACCGCATGCATAACCACATCTGCAGAACATGGCGGCAAATACTACGCATGCATGAATCAAAACACCAACGTCAAACCCCAGCATAAGCAACGCACATCCACGGAACAGGACGTCACACAGGCCCGCATCCATGCTGGAGCAAAACCATAATGACAAATATTGAATGAATAAGGAGCATCCGCAGAACACAAGGAGACAATTGTCAAATCGACAAAAGCAGCATTCCCATAATTAACACGACGACGCAGATCTGCCATCCTCGATGGATCAAAACCCCAGAGACAAACCACAAAAGAACAAGACATCAACCACCACCAGAAATCAACGATTCAAAAGATATGAACACAAAACCCAAATCCAAATCCAAACCACTGACTAACAGCCACTAACCCAGATGAAGAGGGAGAAATCGGACGAACCTTGACAAACCCTAGAATGCCCACGACACCGGCTACACCGCAGGGGCAAACAACAGACAAACAAGGAAACATAACCACAAACTCGATTAGCATGAAATCAAACGTACCAAGTAAGAATCAAAAGAACTAGACCAAATCAGGAGAGGGAAGAATGGACGAACCTGAGAATCGCCATCGTCGAAGACACCGGCGAGACAACAGGAAGGCGAGCAGGCAAAATGAAATGGGGACGAAATGAAGCCGCCGGACCCCCTCCAATACCGGGTGCGAGTGCCAAAAAATTAAAAAAGCGCCGACAGATTGGACCCACATGTCAGCGAAACAAAAGAATGGCAGATCAACAGAAAGGCAGAGCAACCGCACAAGCCGGATCCGACGGACCAAAAATGCCGGTTGAGACAAAAAGCCAAATCAACCGGTTGAACTATAGACTTTCTCTTCTAGAAAAGGGAAATATCCTATCTTCTGCATCTTTACTTAAAAGGACCATGATGAGCACCAGAATCCAATTTCTCATATTAGTACAAAACAACACATTGTATTAACCATACGCTTTCTAGATTGTAGGTGTCTGAAATCGGAGAATTTTCCTAGTGACCAAGTGATGACATGACTGCAGCGGTGGAAGAAGAGCTTCATCACCATTTGAGGAATTAGGGCTTTTGTGGAGTGGTTTTGTCATTGCTAGGCCTAAGCCTAACCATGGGAGTGGGAGGGATAGCGGAGCGGCATCAAACAACCGATGAGATGACATATGACGGGAAGCATTTTAAGTGGCAAGCGTTGGCGGCCTGGAAGATAGAGAGAGGTGTGGTGGTTAGAGAAAGCTGAGAAATACCAAAGAATAAATCGAATGCAAAATTTAACATGTATATTCTTATCTTTTATTCGTCTAATAACAATCAGCAAAAACTTTTTGTCACCTTTCTAAAAAAATTAACATGTATATAATATATAGCTCCTATATTAAACTAGAGTACACAAAGAGGCATGTGCCACGTTTCCAAAAGAAAACCCAACACCACATGAGTGACAGAACAGCAGCGCGAGAAATGGCAATAACCAAATCGATCATGGCCTTGAATTATGCACGCCGCGTACGTAACCTGCTGCGGTTGCTGCTGCCCGTGCCAGCTCACCTGGGCACCTAGCGGTTGAGGACCTGCGGCGGCAGCGCACCGGACCACCGCAACGGCCGTCTCGACCCGATCACCCGGCGCCCGAGCCCCCACCTCCCGCCGGCTCCGTACGTGGGCCGGTCCACCCGTGAGACATGACGACCGGGGTCCACGGCGGATGAGGCACCCCACCAACGGCCAAGATCTGCGGGGCCCGGAAGGAAAGGCGCAATTAGAGCGTCCGAGTCCGAGGAAAAACCAGGCACGCCGCCACTGGCGTGGCATGTCCGGCCTTGCAAGCCACATAAACACCACTCTGAGACGCGAGCGAAGCGACCGCCGCCCACGCACGCACCAACCTGCTTGCTGCTCTCCTCCTGCCTTCTCCGGCTGGAGGAATAGCTGCAATTGCCGTGCCCGGGGCAGCAACGGAGCAGAACATACAGCACGGTCGGAGCTAAGCTAGAGCGGCAGGAGTCGGCGGCGCCGGCGGCGGAGGGAGGACAAATTAATTAAGGAGATGGTAGGCGGGGGCGGCATGGATGGGCCGGCGCCGGCGGTGGTTCTTCCCCGCTGCGCCGCCGCCGCCGCCATGTCCATGCTCTTGATGTTGATGCTGTGCTCCCCGGGCGCGGTGGTGGTGTCGGCGCGGAAGGTGGGCGAGACGTGCGCGGCGAACCGGAACTGCGACGCGGGGCTGCACTGCCAGACGTGCGTCGCCGACGGCAACGTGCGGCCGCGATGCACCCGCGTCGCCCCCGTCGACCCCCAGACCAAGGTACGTGCGCCGTACGCGCGCTTTCCCGTTCGCCGGCCCGAATGCGGCCGGATTGTGAAATTGTTTTGCTGCCGCCGGCGACGCTGACCGTCCCATGACAATTTGCGGGGGCTGTTGCTCGTCCTCTCGCATGGCTTCCAGGCGCGGGACCTGCCGTTCAACCGGTACGCGTGGCTGACGACGCACAACTCGTTCGCGCGGCTCGGGGCGCGGTCGCAGACGGGGGTCGCCATCGCCACGGCGTGGAACCAGCAGGACACCGTCACCCAGCAGCTCAACGTGAGTTCCCCTCCCCCACCCAGTCTCTTTGCTGCTCCTTCGTCCTTCCCCACAGCTTCTACCTGAGCTCGGCAAAGCTGCTCCTCGCTCGTCCACGTCCGGATGACCCGTCCCGGCGGCGCGCCACGCACGCAAACGTTAGCGTCCACGTAAGTTCGCACAGTACGGCATACGGCACGGTGTTTTCTTCTTATTATTCCTTGGGCTCTGGCTGTCGCTCAGTCGCTGGCGCGAATCTTGGAGCAAATGCCAGCTCCTCCTGCTTCTTCCACGCCTCCACGGTTTGATTGGACACGGACACACGGCAAAGGAGTAATTGGGCACGAGACTCCTGCTAGATTGCTACTCCTGCTGCTACAAGTAGCTAGCCCAATGTGTTTACCGTTCCAGCTGGTAGGCATGGGCGTGAGGAGCCGCCGGGCCGTGACGCGCCAGCCAACAGGTGTCGCGCGGAGGCTCTCCGCGTGCCGGCGCGTGCACGCGCTCCAGGCGCGCGCAGGCGGCGTGCTAGCGACCGAGGGCCACGGGATTGCGTGCACGCCCGCGGACCGCGGTGGCGGGACAGAACAGCGAGCCCACGCCACACACACACCGAAGTGACCAACCGTTTGCTTGAGGCTGGTCCCGGCACACATGGCACTTCAGCACGCGCGCGCACAGGAGGCAGCATCCATCTCCATGTCTGTGTCCTGCGCGTCTTTCTGTGGCACACATGCGCCTCGATTCGGTTGCTGCCGCGTCCATATGTCTAGTCCCATGGCTTCGCCATCATTTCCCCACGGTGGCATTTCTGGCAACCATAATCATGTGGCATTCTGAATCTGAATGGTGCAGAACGGCGTGAGGGGGCTGATGCTGGACATGTATGACTTCCGCAACGACGTCTGGCTGTGCCACTCCTACGGCGGCATCTGCCAGAACTTCACCGCCTTCGTAAGCCCTCCCTCCTCCTCCTTCTCCCGGCCGCCGTCGTCATCACAGTGCTCCTCTCCACACCTCTGTCGTCTGACCTCGAGCTCCCCTGTCCCCGGCAGACACCGGCGGTGAACGTGCTCCGGGAGGTGGAGCGGTTCCTGTCGCGGAACCCGTCTGAGGTGGTGACCATCTTCGTGGAGGACTACGTGGAGTCGCCCAAGGGCCTCACCCGGGTGCTCAACGCGTCGGGGCTGTCCCAATACATGTTCCCCGCCTGGCGCATGCCCAAGCGCGGCGGCGACTGGCCCCTGCTCAGCGACATGGTCCGCGACAACCACCGCCTGCTCGTCTTCACCTCCAGGCCCGCCAAGGAGCAGGCCGAGGGCATCGCCTACGAGTGGCGCTACGTCGTCGAGAACCAGTGTACGTATGCGTGTCCTCCAACGTCAACGTCACTGAGGTCCTTTGGAACATGAGCGATGCAATGCAGATTCTGACAGCCGGGGGCTTCTTGTTTGCTTGCTTGCTTTGCAGACGGGACCAAGGGGATGGTGAAGGGGACGTGCCACAACCGCGCCGAGTCGGCCGCCATGAACGACCTGTCGCGGTCGCTGGTGCTCGTCAACTACTTCAGGGACCTGCCCAACTTCCCGGCGGCGTGCAAGGACAACTCGGCGCAGCTGCTGGACATGGTGACCGCCTGCCACGACAAGGCCGGGAACCGGTGGCCCAACTTCATCGCCGTCGACTACTACAAGGTCAGTCAGCTCCGTCCGCCGTCTCATCTCCGTGGTTCCTTCCTACTTAGATCAACTCTGAACTTGTTGGGTTGTGGATTTTGGACGACGCGTGCAGAGGAGCGACCGAGGCGGCGCCGCGGAGGCCACGGACAAGGCCAACGGCGGCCTCGTCTGCGGCTGCGGGAGCATATCGGCTTGCAACGTAATGTCTCCTCGCTGCACAGAGCCTCTAGTAAATTCTCTTGCGTATTCTGCCATCGCATTCAGCTGTGTATGTGCGTGCAGGCCAACGGGACATGCACTCCCCGGCACGGCAGGACGCCCAAAGGCATCTTCAACGCCTCATCCGACGCGGCGGCACCGCCGCTGGTGCTGCAGCGGCTCATCCTGCTGCCGTCTCTCCTTGCTCTTCTGATGGGCGTGTAAATTCTGCGTATTTGTCGTGTACATACACGGATTGGTTTGGTTGCAGCCAGCGAGCATACGGGACTCAGAAGATTGGTTGCAGGCAGCTAGCAGCTTAGTCCACAGTACTCTGTATGAGACAGATACATGATGATTATCATTAAATTAATACTGCAATATACTTTCATAATACACATATTTAGATATACAAACATTGATAATATATATTTTACATAAATCTAATCACATTAGAAATGGTTTGATTCTTTGAAAAAAAAAAGGGTCAATCTATCCAACACTCAGTTGTTGCGACACTCTATCCCCCCTTCTACTGCCACCACCCTGCTGGTAGCTCAGGAGGGTCTCCACGGAGCTCCGCCGCTACGGCCGTGACCACGGAGCTCCGGTGAGACCCTATCGCGCTCCTGAAGCGGCCAGTCTCTTCTTCTTCACCCGCCCTCCTCTCGCCGCCACTTTCTTCTCCAATTCCGATGAACTCAACTGCCATCATCGTCTTCAACTCCCCTGCCCTAATGACCTGGTCCGGGCATTGCCCGCCACTAGCACCGCCAAGGCCCCTAACCCGCCCAACCATCACCCCAATCGCTTGCTTGGCCGGCCCCTTCTATAGCCGCCAGAGTTGGAGAGGAAAGAGTAGGAGAGACTCGTCGAAACCCTAGCCATCACTGCGGTCGTCTTTGTCTCTGGTGAGCACATAGATCCAGAATGAGGGGGAATGGTGAGCACATAGATCCAGAATGAGGGGGAAGGAGGAGCCCGCGTAATTGTTAGCATTGGCACTGCCGGAACCCGCCGCCAATGGCGGATGGGAGGGAGGGAGGGAGGAGCCGCAAGCACGGGCACAGGTTAAGTGCTGGTTAGGAGCAGAACACTCGGTTGCCACGTAGCATTTCTGTTTTTCCTAAAAACAAATTAACGCAGGGAGTACGTTGTAGCTTACAACAGGTACATTACGAGCAAAAGTTGCGAATAGTGAATTCTTGTGTTTTTTTTATAAAACATATCTGTATTTCAGATAAGGAATACATACATGACGAAGTACAAATACAGATACGTGTAAGGATACGGATACAACTATCCAAACCAAATAACATGAAGGACCCTAACGAAAAGAAAAATTACAACAAAGTCCCTGAGTCCTCCATGAATCCAGAGCTCCAGCAATCCTCGTCGCCGGCCACCACCGCCGTCAAAGACGTCGGGCATCACCTTGAACTGAAGAAGCTCCATCGCATATTGGCTTTGGTAGGAGTCGAAGAAGGTAAAGCCGTCAGCGGTCGTCCATCGACCGGGGCCGCGCCCCAGCTCCTCCAGCTCCCGGATCTGGGCTCGCTGTCGACGACCTCCGCCGCCGAGGGTGAACCGAGCCATATCCAGCCGGCCTCCAACCGCATCGCCAACAACCAAACCCGCATCCTTAGGACAAAAGAAAGGCCACAACAACATCACCTGTAGAAGATGAAGAAGCAGCAGCCTCGGACTCCAATGATGAGCTCTCCGACCTCGCAGGCGACGCTGGAGAAAGACGACGCCGGAACGAAGGAGAAGCCGAGAGAGCTTATTCCCCAGCAATGGTGAAGCCTCCGCCTCATCACCATCACCTGGACAAGCACGCCGCAGAGGAGCACCCTCCCGGCCAACCCTAGCTCCACCGTCAAGCGACGACGAGCAAACCCTAGACCTAGGACAACTTCTACCTAGTCTATCTACAGCAGCACGTCGATTCCCCGACGCATCTCCTCCTCCAGTGGCTCGCCGGTCACCTGAGAAGAAGAGCGCGGCGGAATCGACGCCGGAAACTCGAATGGCCCCGCTTTCGCCTTTGGCCACTGTAGCAGGGGAAAGGAGCGAAGAGACTAGAAAGTTTGTTCGGTACGCCTGTGGGCGACGGATAGAAATCTCACCCAGGTCCTGCTTAGCAAATAGTCAAACAGCAAGCTGCACGGTTGAACCGGACCAGGTCACCAGGCTGGGTACATGACTACGCCGCTTCACTTTCCACCCCCTCGCTCGTTCCTGACAACCCAATCACCAAACCCTCGCTCCGCCGCCGCCGCCGCCGCCGCCGGATCCCCAAATCCGGCCCCGCACCATGGCGGCACGGCACCCGCAGGCGGCGCTGATGGACGAGCTCCTGGAGGAGATCCTCCTCCGCGTCCCGCCGGACGACCCCGCGCAGCTCATGCGCGCCGCCGTCGTCTGCAAGCCCTGGTCCGCCTCGTCTGCGGACCGGGCTTCCGCCGCAGGTACCGCGAGCACCACGGGTCGCCGCCCTTGCTGGGAATCGTCTTGAACTCCGAGAACGAAGCCGGCGCCAAGCTCGCCCGCTTCGTACCCACCGGCTCCTCCTTCCGCCCGCCCCGCGCCGAGCGTGTCAATTGGCTGGCGCTCGACGCCCGCCACGGCCGCGTCCTCGTACGCAGCAGCAGCTCGGTTTCGGGTGATTTCCACTTCCACGTCGCTGTCTGGGATCCCATCACGGACGAGCTGCTGCAACTGCCCGCGACGCCATGTATGGCCAAGATCATGTACAATTACAAAGGAGCGGTGCTTTGCGCTGCCGATGGCTGTGACCACCTGGACTGCCACGGCAAACCCTTCCTCGTGGTCTTCGTGGGCGTGGCCGCGGACAAGCCCGCTCGTTATTATCGGCAGAGAGAGATTTCCTCTTATGTCTACTCGTCAGAAGCTAATGCATGGAGTGGATCAGCTCGTCATCCGTACTTGGGCAATCTTTTGCAGTCAGTACGCAGCACTCTTGTGGACAATGCACTGTACTTTGTGGTCAACAAATCTCCAGGGATCCTCAAGTACAATTTGGGTACCCAGGAAGTGAGTGCGATTAGCCGACCGCCTATGAACAATGCTCACATTGCACTCATGACAGCAGAGGGTGGTGGGCTGGGATGCGCCACGCTGACGTGGTCTCAACTCTACCTATGGTCAGCAGAGGTTGGTCTTGACGGGGATATCAGATGGGAGGCTAGGCAGAACCAATGAGTTAACCAGGCCTGTCCCTGCTGGTCCATCCATATGCGGATTTGATGTGACTGGCTTTGCGGATGGCAATGGTATCGTTCATGTGGAGACAAATCAGGGGTCTTTTATTGCTAATTTGAAGTATGGAGGCTTCAGTGAAGTAAGAGGGGTCAACGGTAGCTTTGACATTTTGGTTCCATTCATGAGCTTCTATACTCCAGGTATTGCTTTGCTTAGTTTTCAATTTGTGGGTGGAAACATGCTTTAGATTAGATAGGTTGACCCAGCAGCGTGGTTAGTTAAATTTGACATTTTTTATATAAGTTGTCATAATAAATTGATGATGCGATGAATTCCTTTCTTTATGTTGGTGGCAAAGACAAGGTTTGGGGATTTTCTGTATTATACTTAGGCAGTGTCAATCATGGCTGGTTCTTGTTACATATATAGGACTAAGAGGTCTGCTTCCAACTGGAAGTAGAAAGACTAGCAACAACTAAAGTAGAGGGTAGGGTAAGATAAGGTGCCATGACATAGGGATTAACCATCACTGCTACTAATGCTAGAGATGGAGCTCCAAAATATCAAGAACACAATACTTATTATTTCAATTCTCCCCCTAAATCTTGTGTGGTGCCTTTTGTGGGATTTAAACATCCCATTCTGGCACGAAGCTCCATTTTTCTCTGTAAGTTTCATTATTGGGAAAGAGCACCAGTGTGAAACTGAAACTTATCAGCTCAGTAGAACACTATTGATATCAGATAGCTATGCCAAAAGGTGCAAATACATGTTTTTATTCAAATGTGCATTTCTTTCAATCAGATTGTTATCACAAAGCTTAAGTATATACACTTCTTTAACTCAATAAAATGTGATGTATATGTATCGATAGTTCAAGCCAAAAATTTCCAGTTTGTTTAAGTTTGAACCTAATATTGTTGATGTCACATCCACTGGAAAGACTGAACTGATCTTGATCGTTGTCTAAACAGTAGGGCACTGGTCTTGCTCTGTTAGCAATGGGCTGAGATCAGGGGTAAGCTAGCGCCAAAATACATTTGAATTTTTAATCTAACAACCGATATACAACTAAATTGTTATATGCCTCAGGTACAATTTAAATTTGTCATACAGTGAAGTGGCTTGAGTGTTGTATAGCCTATTAACTCTCCCATGTCCACAGAACAAAAACAAACCTAACTACATTGTAAATCTGAATAGTGTATACTATGCCTTAATACTTTAGCATTTCATTTTCAATAAGCCTCGGGTTGGCTTTATCTGAAGCTAATACAGAATAGTAACACACATATTGATTTTTCAGAACAGCTTATACTTTCTTCTAAACAGGCAACCTGAGGCAATGTAGAAAGAGTGGCGCGCACACACACAACTATCTAGAATAGGGAATTGCCCATTAACTTTGTAAGGTATCATGAAAACCTGAAAAATGTACTACTATCAACAAAAGTCTGATCAGAAAATGTCTTTCTAGCCACTAAAATTTGCAATCCACAAAGCATAGCACCAGGAAATCTGGAAAAAAAACTTGTGTAACAGATAAATTTCAGCATAGAGAATTTAATCTGAAATGATTCAACTGCTTACCTCAAAATATTGTTGTGGATCACAGCCTATAATAGTATCTTAGCTTGCTTAGATATAGATAATGGAGCAAAATAATGTTACAATGGAAGTTGCACGGCAAATATCTCAGGAAAGATCACCTAACAAAAATGCAAACAAGAAGTGAAGGTTTTCAATAGCACTCAGTGGGAACTCATAGTTCCTTTTTACTTAAAAAAACTCCATGAAGTTAATTGATTCATATTCATGCATAAAACAATATTTTTGACTGTTTTTTACATACTGTAATAGCCTTGCACAAAACAGAAGTTACTGCAAGAAAACATGAAACATATAAGGCATTTTCTATCTTGGACTTGCATTGCATGCATAGACTTTTGAGATACTGATCATTTGCTAGCAAGTTGTTGGTCCATGTAGTTTTTGAGTAACCATGTTCACTGGGAGCATATTAGTTCCTTAGCTAACTGATGTTATCTTCCAAATTTCTGCAGCACTTCAAGTGGCCTCTACAGATGAGAATCCAAGAGCTGGTGAGCCACCAGCCCTATCCAAGAGCTGGCCGAAAAAGAAGAAATTTGTAGACGCCATTAGGCAGTCCAAGGCAACACAAGACAAGGATGCTAAGGAAAAGGCCAACAGGTCCAATAACAAATGAACGAAAGGTAGAGTGTCCCTCTACGCTGCTAGCACATGTTTCTTCTTTTTGTTCTTCATCAGGATCTGTCTTTTGTATTTCAAGATCGTTTTATATTTCTGGGTGTGGACCGAATGTTTGTTTCCCTTGAGAGTAGGGAGTACTCTGGTAGGTGCGAGGTGATTTGGTCAGTAATAAGGAATAATACATGGGGAAAAAAGGGCAACCGTTCATGCATCTTGATCCCCATGGGGTGGGTCTGGCTCCTCATGTAAAACAGCTTCTCTGGTGGTGCTCTAGCGGTAGTTTGTAATAATCTATATTAGGTTTGTCAGAAAGGTTGGGAGAAGCCACCTTTCTAGGGCTCGCGCACCTCTATACAAAAATTGCTTCGGCACATGTGGGCTTTTCGTGCAAGGAGTCACGAGAAGCTAGAGCAGGGCTCAGACGACTGTACCTTCTACTCGCTACTATTTTTACATATGGACGCTTAGGACCTTGGCTCGAGATGGTACATCTATCTAACATACAAAACCTGTTGTGTTCAAAACGTAAAAGAGACATGGCCTTAGAATCATACGCATGCGAGGTATATATTTACCCGTGTTACAAAGAGAAGAAACATCTCTGCATTTATTGCAACCTTGCCGGAGCATCTCTCAGTTTCGTGGTGAAGGGCTGTCTATGTAATGATGTCTTGAAAAAGATTACCGAATTTTTTTTTTGCTAAATCCTTGTTAAATATACTTGCTTTCTCAAGTCATCTTGAGAAACCTATGTTTTTGTACAACTCTCCTAATAAAGTGATTGATAATAGAGTTGTCCAAAACCTCTCCAAAACACTGCAATGGTGGGATAGAGTAGAAAGGGGGGAGGAGAGTGACCGTTGGGGTGGGTCCCAGGCTATTGTGGAAGATGCAACTTCCTTTTGAATATTGGTGGCCACACACAAGAAAAAAAGTTATTCGTGAACTGATCAAACAAGAAGAAAGGACTCATCTCCCCCGATATGATATCTGGTTGAGGAGTGGCATTGGAGGATTGCTAGAGATGATCTAACTAACATATCACCATATTTGCATGTCTTTGTTATAATATTTTCCAAGCCCTTTCGCATCATTCCTCTTCAAATGTTTGTCGATGAAATGCTTTACAACAATGTGATTGTATCTCCATTGGTGTCGCGATGGAATCGATGCTATGTGTTGTAGCCACATGAGTAGACCTATAGTTGCAAGCGGGTATCGAGTTGAGCCGTCATGACCGTCACAAAACAACTTATGTACCTTCATGTGTGGCTAGTGCCCATCATACATATTTTCTTCTCCAAATTAAGTAACCCTCGATGACCCCCATCTTAATGACCTTCAATCTAACCAAAATCTTGACCATCTAGTCTGTGCTTATTATTCTTCAAATACAGACTTAATTTGTTGGCTTGTAAAAGCTCTTTAGCTATCACCCTTAGAGCAAAGTGCCTTGCAAATGGGCCTTTGAGAGTTACCATGTCAACACCTGGGGTCCCCTGGCCTACCCCGCCCATGCTAAGCCGTTTGGGCACCGGTATAGTTTGTGGAACAACTTAAGGAGGAGACACGAGTTCTATAGGTTGAGATGCTTAATTAGCATACCTCCTCCGGCTTTTGGAAGGATATAGCCCGCTAAGTGACAAAGACACTAGCTCTTGTGTATCTATTTCGTTTCCAATCCAGATAAATGTGCTATCTAAGGAGTCAATGTTGGGAAGACCGTGTAGTCAAGAATGCAGTCTTGTCTTGGAGTTACTCTAAAGTTTAGATTGTCTTATGCTTAATGTAGGTTTATAAGTTATAATTACTATCTCGGTCCTAAAAATGCTAATTTATTTAGATTAGTGGTAGAATATTTTTTACAGTAAAAGTATTTAGAAATATAATGTTTCTTTTTTTATAAAATATAATTAAATTTCAATTTTTGATCAAAAAATGAGATGTGCAATTTGGAAATATAAGATATTGTGTGATTTTTTATATATCTAACTATGGTGTTTGGTTGAGGTTCTAAAAGATGCTTCAGATGCCGAAAAGTAAAAAGCCAACCAAATAGGCAAAAACAAAAGCAGTTACTTCTGTGTAGGTACCAATTTGTGAATCACCTTGGATCCTTCTTGCAGTTTTTGGCTTTTTGCTATTTGAAATCGGTGAAAATAAGCCTATTTCAAGGGAGATAGACACATGAGGTAGGTTTTATCCTTTGTTTTGTCTAAACAACTTACAAGTTTTCATAGCACATAGCTCACAATATTGTTTTCATAGCTCAGTTAAAACAAACAGATCCTAAATCTCAAGAAGTTGACTAAAAGAAAATAAGATGCTTATATTTTTTGAGGCCGGAGGAAGTACAGTCCAACCTGCTGTCCATATGGCACATACTCACCCTGGGCCCACATGGCAGAGGTTGAAGCTCGAGCTGGTTGAACCAGACCAGGCAAGTAGAGCAAGGTTCACTTTTCGGGCAATTTATATATTTGCCCTCCTTACGGACGGCTCTTATCCAGTTGCCCTTCTTATAACGGCAATTGTAGATTTACCACAGAATTGCTCTGGTGCTATATTTTTGCCCGTTTTGGCTTCGTGGCAATCCAACTCAGCCTGACACTGTGGACCGGCCAGGGGAAAAGACCTCCCTACCCCTCCTTATGTTTTACTTGCGCAGGGGCCACGCTTTTCCTCTTCTCCCGTCCGCACGCGTGCCTCTTGTCACTACATGGTGGAACCCACTCGTCAGATTCGTCCCGAACCTCTAGCACGAGCTGCTACAGCGCATGCGCGGCCGGGGGAAGGGCGGCCTGGAGCGGGCAGGGCTGGACACGGCGAGGCCTTCGCGCGGGTGGGGCCGCACGCGGCCGGGGTGACGCATCCAGACACGGCTGGCGGAGCTCGAGGGGGCACGGCGGGGCTCCGACGTGCGGCGGACGCAGGCAAGATTGAGGCAACGCGGCCTGGCGCTGGCGAGCCCGAGACGGCGCGGCGGACGGAGGCGAGGGGGCTGGGCGCAGGCGGGGAAGTGGCGGTGGGGAAGTGCGGAGGTGGCGACCGGCGGTCTCCGGTGGGCGGCTGCTGGAGGACCGACGGGAGTCGCAGCCGTGGCTTCGGTCTGGCGTCGGGCGGGGAAAGAAACATGGCAAGGAAACAGAAGGGGCATGGAGGTCTTTTCCTCTAGCTGATCCACGCTGGCACACTGAGTTGGACAGTCACGGAGTCAAAATGACATGTTTAGTTTCTCAAATTTGGGTTCAGATTCACTATGCAAAAAGAAGATTCCCCGTCATATTAAAATATCGGATAATGCATGGAGTACTAAATGTAGATGAAATCAAAAACTAATTGCACAGTTTGGTTATACTTTGCGAGACGAATATTTTGAACCTAATTAATTAATGTTTGAATAATTTTTATCAAATATAAATAAAATACTATAGTACGCTACGATACCGTAACAGGAATTCGACCATCCCCTAATTCGGACATCTGCTGTAGCACT
The DNA here is from genome assembly GCA_023333625.1 of Bothriochloa decipiens. NCBI lineage: Eukaryota > Viridiplantae > Streptophyta > Magnoliopsida > Poales > Poaceae > Bothriochloa > Bothriochloa decipiens. The sequence goes on from CM041642.1 coordinate 25,498,770, forward strand.
TGAGAGGCTGTTGGGGCAAATCTTCGATTGCTGTTGCAAGAGGAGCAATTGACGAGGAGCCAACTATAAGAAGGTCAAATATATAAATGCCCCTCACTTTTCCGAGCCCGAACATCAAATCCTCCCTCCCTCCGGGCTCCGCTGCCGCCGCCGCCGCCGCACGGGGGGTCCCAAATCCGGCCACGCATTATGGCCAGGACACCGCCGGCGCTGATGGACGAGCTCATAGAGGAGATCCTCCTCCGCATCCCGCCAGACGACACCGCGCGGCTCCTGCGCGCCGCCATCGCGTGCAAGCGCTGGTGCCGCCTCGTCGGCGGACCGGGCTTCCGCGAGCGCCACCGGACGCCCCCCTTGCTCGGCGTCATCAGCAACTGCGACGGAGTCGCCCGCCTCGTCCCCACCTGCTCCTTCCGCCCGCGTCGCGCCGACCGCCCCGGTGGTGTACCATCGATTGCCGCCACGGCCGCGTTCTCCTCCGCAGCTAGCCGTACACCTCCAGGTCAACCTTCGCCGTTTGGGACCCCGTCACTGACGCGCAGCGGGAGCTCCCCGCGCTGCCGAAGTCCCCTTACCTGTACAGCACCAACGCCGCGGTCCTCTGCGCGGGCAGGGGTGGCTGCAACCACCTCGACTGCCACAGCGGACCCTATCTCGTGGTATTCGTGGGCGTTCACCGTGAGGGGACGTTGTCCTGCATGTACTCATCAGAAGCTGATGCATGGGGCGAGTGGACCTCTATGCAACACCTTGGTTCTTTCTCCAGGCAGCTGCGTAGTGCCTATGTCGGGAATGCACTCTACTTTGTGTGCATGTAAACAGCAAGAATCCTCAAGTATGATTTGGTCAATGGCGAAATGACCTTGATTGACCCACCACCTATGGACAGCAATCTGATTGTGCTCATGATTTTGGAGAGCCGTGGGTTGAGATGTGTCACAGCAAAGGGGTATGGATTAACATCTCGATTATACCTGTGGTCGAGGTAGGCTTGTCCAGACAGAGGTATGAGATGGGTTCAAAACAAAGTCATCGTACAAGATCCCTGTTGGTCGCACCATGATCACACTTGATGTTTTTGGCTTTGCTGATGGTGGTGGTGTCATTTATGTCGGGACAGATGATGGGGCTTTCACGACTGATTTGAAGTCTGGTAGATTTATGAAAGTAGGAGAGGTCAGTGGTGGCAAAACCGTGGTTCCATTTCTGAGCTTCTATACTCCAGGTGCATCTCTCACTTGTCCATCGATTTCTCAATATTTTTGGATGAATAATGTTTTGGTTAGTATACAATAACATGAAAATACGCACATTGCTATATGCTGCACATAGGATAATGGTATTTCTACTTAGAATTTGTTTATGGAGATGGAATGTAACTGCTTTGTACAAAACAGTGTTATCTCTACATAATTTTTTGTTATTTTCAGCATGTTATGGGCCATTCTTGAAATTGGCTATGGCTAGATCAGTGCTAGAAAAAAATTGAGGTTTTTCTTTGTAGCACGTGGCAATATTTTGCAATGATTTTCTTTGATGACATGCTTGTATTGAAAGTAGAAAGATGACATTAATGATTAAGTTTTGTTTCACTTGTGTAAGCTAATTATCTAGTGTCAGTCAACAGTCACTAGTCGAGTGCCTGTGTGTTGGACCGGTTAACATATCTTACACCCACATTACACTTTTGCACAAGTAGCTGTGAGTTTTCCTGGGCTATCTCCATATGATACAACAGCAGCAGCACCCCTGTTTTCCTTACAGAAGTGCTAGAGTTACTATCATATTTTCAACCTTGGAACTTGGAAGTAGCCACATGCACCATTTCTATCCATCTATCTTCAACATTATCAACTTCTAATCATGGAAGAAACAACTAGGCACTGAAGTTTATGAGCAATTGAGAATAAAGTGTGAGAAATTTATTTGCCATCTATTTAATTGTAGATTTTTAAAAAAGGTAAATCAGAAATTAGAATGCATCTTCTTTTTTTTTGTTCTAATTCAAGCATGTTCTCACTTCAGTTATTACATGATTACATCACCTTGTAGATCAGTATATGTAAATCAGATTTTTTTGTTGTAATTAGTTCACAAATTCTACACCCAAAGTGAGTTCCTAACACATCTGCAGAGTAACTAACATGCTGGTCATGCATAACTCTAAATTAGTATGAACTTGTTCAGACAGAACTCTGCAAAAGATTAGTTTTGTAAGGAAAATATCAATCTAAACACATCGGTGACATCTGACAGTGGATATCCCATATCTAATTAACATGCATTTCCTTGACAGAGTTGTTATTATTATAATGTCCGTTATCCAACAGTCCATTGTGGCCTTCTTCATCCTTTGGCACTCTTCCAAGTTCTCATGTATCATACAATCATTGCTTCCAGTGCTAGGGACTCACCTGTGGTTTGTCTAGCCATGAGTAACCCCTTTATGCATTGAAGTATCACGTAGATAGTAATGTACCCAGAGAATCATCAATGGCATCCTCTACTTTAGAGTGTTGCTTTATATCACCCGAACATGGTTCCTTTCATCCAAAAACATTTCAAACTATTAGCAGTACCAACAAATTTCCTTCCTTGCCTTATGTGACACATCCTCATTAAAGTGTGTGCCTAAAACTCAGTTCTTATCTCCAAGTTTCATTATTGGGAAATACTCCCTTGTTTCATTATTGGGAAATACTCCCTTCTGTCCCAATATACAAGTCATAACTGGTTTTTCTCCAAGTGAGACTCATTTTTATGCGCATGCAGCATTTGTGGACGCCAGACACCTTTCTCCCACTGTTGCATGCCTGCATGCACACATGCACTCTTTCTCTGTCTCTCTTGCTACTATTGATGGTCTTTTCATCTGTATAGCATGTTTTTCTTGTAAACTGAAGGATCAGGGGTGGGGGCTAGGGGCTAGTAAAAATTAATGGCTTCCTTGGTCTCTGACAAGAGCAGTTGCACCTTGCTTGTATACTAGGGCAGAAGGAGTATCACCTAGTTTGAACTTGAAAGCTTATCAATAGATACAATAATAAGTTCCCTGGAGGCAGAGATACATTTTCGAAGTGTGTTGTTCAAATGAGCATTTATTCCATTCAGATTGCAGTTCACAAATCATAGAGGTGGTGTACATTATTTTTTAAGACGATGTGTATGTTTAACAGCTGAAGGCGAAGTTCCCCAGCTTTCTAGTCTTTGCAAGTAGAACTCTCTTCTCTTATCTTGCTGTCATGTGAACTTGTCCAGCTAGTTGTCTAACTGTTAGAACACTGATCTGTCAATTTTACTGTGATAAACTGATAACAGCTATGGTTGAAATCTTGATGGATTTGGTGTGACACAGATAAGCGGCTTTCTTTTGTGCTGTATAGCTCATTAGTGCTGGTGTCCACATAAAGATGTGAACCTAGCTACATTTTGAATCAAAATATTGATATTTTGCTTCATGATGAAACATAGTATGTCAAAAAGCCTAGGGTTGGGTTTGGGTTGAACCACATGCAGGGACAGCACACATATTGTCTTTTCACATTTTCTTTAGAACAGGTCACATCATCCGCAGCCAAAGGCCCTTAATTTTAAAAAATATATCATGTAATGTTATTTTTGTGAAAAATTTTAATCTTGTTATTTGACCAAATTAAACCTGAAAATGTGTTTTGAACCTCTAAAATTTGCAATCCAGAAAGCCAACCCCAGGAAATCTAAATAGAACAAAGTGAAAAGGTTGGGAACAATAGATAAGTACAGAACTACCGATGAAGTTTAAACTGGAACACACAACAGATAACTAGCGCAGTCTGGTTGTCATTAGCAGGAATTTGTTGAGTAACAAATGTTATCTGAGAGCATAGTGTTCTTTGACCAATCATCTGATGTTATCTTAATATTTTCTGCAGCACTGAGAGTTCGTCTCTAGATGCGAAGGTCCAAGAGCTGGTGCTTCAACTGTGTGAAGGTTTTCTCATAAATCAAGAAGGGAATGGATAGTGGTAATATTAGATGCAAGAAGTTGTGCAGGAACTCTTTAGGTTCTATATCTTGTTATGTTGTCGTCCTGTAGCTTTTTGACTTGGAGCATTTTCCCAGGCTTGTTGTAAGATGATGACCCTAGCATTACTCTATTCCCTGTGAGCTCGACACTTCATCCTGCAATGAGAGTCAGGAACGAGTATGGTTTCATCTGTCAGAAAGTACTGGTGCCAGTGATTATGATCAGATAGCACTAAGAAGCTGCAACTATGAACCAGTCATGTTACCCCAACACGATTTTCGTTTCATTTCTGAATGTTGATGTAGGCTTCTAATCTCCTGTGGCCCGAATAGTCCTGTTCTTGCTATTTGCTGGTTTCTTTTGAAATCGGCTGTCTGATCCCTATGGCCTGCAGCCATTCGTGCAGGCGAGAGGCGAGAATGTTTGGGAAGCGGAGTAAGGAGCTGTCAGCTACCAAAACAAAACAAAATTTGCTGAGGCGAGATGAGCATTGAAGTTCGAGCGTGATGGATCGTAGTGTATGTATAGTTGTGAGAGTGTTTTTTTTTATACAGTACCTCATACAAAGACTATCCGCACTCACATTCCTCTATATTCATTCTTTAAAAGAAATATATTTCAATCTGATTATTAAGATTTTCTCTTTTATACTGTTTTTTCTAGCGCTCATCTATTCTTTATATTCTTCCTCCATATTCGTGGGACCCACGTGTCATAGCAAGTGGGCCCTAGGGCGGCGTGGGGCGCGGTGGCGGAAGGGAGCTGCGGGAAGGGGAGGCGGCGGGCGCGGGGGCCTCCGCCGCCGGCAAGGCCACGCGGGCACCGATCGCCTCCACCGCCGGCAAGGGAGGAGCTTCCATGGCGCGGCGGACCGAGGTCGGCCGAAGCGCGTCCACCCTCCTCGTGCTCGAGGCCGGCCTCCTGGTGGTCCCTCCCGGCGCATCTCCGGCGGGCGGCGGGGCGAGCTCCTCCTCTGCTCCTCTGGCGAGCTCCGTGGTAGTGGGTAGCAGCTTCACCAGCGAGGAGCAACTTCACCGGCGGCGGTCCTTCCTGCTCCCTCCGCCTCCGTGCACTCTCTCTCTACCGGTCGCACACCATGGTTGCAGGACGAGGACGCGTGGGCCCGCCTGGTGCGTACCGGACGCCGCCGTACGTTCGCCACAGAGCAAGGATCGGGGGCGTCCGGACCCCGCTGCGGCTGCTTTTCCTGTAAACGCCTCCTCTCACACGGTCACACCTCACCCCGTGCCGCCCTTGTATGTCGCCCGCCCGCTCCCTCCTCTCACCGTCGCACGCCCCCCGGCGCATCCTCCCGCTCCTCCTCCCCTCCGCCTCTCCTCCTCCTCCGCCGTCTCCGCGCCCGCGCTCGCAATGCCTCGACGCGACGGCGTACGCTTCTTACTCCTCCCCTCCCCTCAATTCGATAAACCCTCTAAACCCCTAACCCCACCTCTCTCTCAATTTCGTGCAGACCAAGCCGCCGCCGCGTAAATGGAAGCCGAAGGCCACCGACGTCTCCTACTCGTCCTCTTCCTCCTCCGCCGCCGCGGCGGAGATCGCCGAGCCCGTCCGGAAGATGACCCTCGCCCCGCAGGCGCCACCGGCGGGCCCGGGGCCCAGGCCGGCGCAGCTGTGGGTGCCCAGGGGCGGCTACACGACCTCCGCCGGGGACGGCCCGGGCGTCGATTCAGCGTCCACCTCGACTTCCGCGAGGGTGACAGAGGAGCGGGACGGGGTTGCGGCTGAGAGGCTCTCGAGACTCTTCAAGGCTGCCCCGGGCTTTGAGGTGGACAACAACACCTTCACCGAGGCCCAAATCAGGGCCACATTCTACCCCAAGTTCGAAAATGAGAAATCCGATCAGGAGGTGAGAGCTTGCCGGCACCTCCTTGTTGCTCAATTTTGTCATTGTCTCGTTCCTTCATGTTGTACCTTCTGACTGACATGACAGTGCCAAGAATTTGACTGAGAAATCGTTAAGGATTCACCCTGTGATTGTTATGCTGGTTCTAGTGTGTCAGGATGTTAGTTGACTACTTGATTGGGATTAGTTCTGTTTCCATATCATGGTGGCAAGTATTGGTAGAGTACTCTGAATGAAATTAGCTCCCATGCATAATGTGATGATTTGAGTAGTGGCACTCTTGAACATTGTATCTAGCTTTAGATCTTGTTATAGGACCTGATGGAAGTTATGCTGATTTTCATGTAGTGAAGGATATAACCTTTATGCCATAAGAAATATTTAATTTGCATCTTTACCTAGTTAGCTGCTTAGCTCTTGTTGACTTCAATGGGGGTCATAATTACTTCCCCCTCCTAATGAAGAAATGTTTAATGAACCCACTGTGCAGTAAATCCTTGTGGTTGTAGACTGTTCTGGCTTCTTTGGGTTTCTATTATTGCAGTTTAGTAAGTGAAGTAACCATTTTAGTTTATATTGAGAAGCTTACCCTTGATTTCTGTGATGACAGACAAGGACAAGCATGATTGAGATGGTGTCTCACGGGCTAGCAAACTTGGAGGTATCTCTGACATGTTGGTTTTGCTTTAAAATAATAAATGGGTGTTTCTTTGTGTGAAGTAATCAGTGATTATGATGATCACTCCCCTCAGGTTACGCTCAAGCATTCTGGTTCCCTCTTCATGTATGCTGGTCACCATGGTGGTGCATATGCGAAGAACAGCTTCGGGAATGTGTATGTTGCAATATTCTGTGCTGATTATTATATGATAAGTGTTTACTATGTCTGAAGTTTGGATTCCTCTGAAGTTTCAATGTTTTCTTATAGTTATACTGCTGTCGGCGTTTTTGTTCTGAGGCGTATGTTTCATGAAGCTTGGGGAAAGGAGGCTTCTAAAATGCAAGCAGAATTCAATGATTTTCTTGAGGTATTTCATGTCTGCATAACATTTCTCAAGACTGAATGATTTCTTGTCTGCGAAGATTATATCAAAATTAAGTAATTCAAATAGAAGTGGCATATAGAAACAAAGGATAATTACTTTTATTTGTTTTTTGCTGTGGTTTCAGTATAAAACTATAACTTAGGAAAATGTGTAGTGCAAATCACATCTTAGGTGGAAACATGAAAACCAATTAACACCATACTTCGATTGCTTGTAAGAATCTGAACATTGTTGAAAAATTGACACGGAAATGAAAAGATCAAGGTCCACACCTCCATGGGAACCTGAATTTTTATCATTTTCATATATATATGTATATATTTTTGCAAAAGTGACTTTGCATTCAACTTTTCAAACAAAGCACTTCCATGGGATCTGCCAAGTTTCAAATTTGTTCAAGTGATCAGAATACGGTTTTGAATTGGTTTCCAGGTTTGCAGCTTAGCTGTGGTTTGCACTACATATTTTCTCCTTTAACTTTACATATTTCTTAAGAGCACAGGACAAAGGAGCAATTTAGGTTTGCTAAGATTTTCCACAATGTGGGATTTAGTTAGTCGTTAGATTTTTTGCTGGTTATAGTAAGATTTAACTGTTTGGATAGTACATAGTATGCTGTCAGTCAACAAGTAGATCAAAAAGCAGAAATCTTATGTGGTTTTAAGAATAAGTTCCAATGCTAGTTATTACTGATTAATTACTCTCAAATTAAGAATCATCATTGTAGTTGTATTACATATTTGCTTTCTGAGTCATGAAGGATTTCTGGCTAATTTATCTTTGTTCTATTCATGCTTCTAGAAAAACCGTGTTAGCATTTCAATGGAACTTGTGACAGCTGTGTTAGGAGATCATGGGCAAAGGCCCAAGGATGATTATGGTATGGCTTTTTCTTCTGTTTAAAGCAATTAGTGATCTCTGTATAGTTCTACATTATTACTGGTAGTGCATTCCATCCTAACATATGATACCATTGCTTTGACAATGGATTACTTCTGTTGATATTTCTTTGTCGGGTAAATTTCTTGTAGGCACCAATAATTTGTTATATTTATGTCACTGGATTGATTTCTTTGCCATTGTTGACCATTAAAAGATAGTAAAATCTGTTTACATGGATACTTAAATTTTAACCGTTTATTTTCCTGCATTTGTGCATTTGAAAAGTTTTTAGTTGTTTTTGGTAGAAGAATAAAATCTGTGTCAGCCAGTTTGTCCTGTTCCTTCTATTTATTAGTACTTTGTAGTTTATATGATTGATAATTTTACTAACACTCAAATATAAACTATCTGGGCAGCCACTTCTGCCTCACATTTATTTACTATTTAAGTTGCTTCCTTCATTTGTTTAGTTCATTGCTTTTACCATTATTGGTATTTGCATATTTATTCATCTTGTTTTGGCATGATGCAGCTGTGGTCACAGCTGTGGCTGAGTTGGGCAATGGCAAGCCAAAATTCTATTCTACTCCAGAGGTGATTGCATTTTGCCGGAAGTGGCGCCTACCTACCAACCATGTGTGGTTATTTTCGACAAGGTGCCAATAACTTTATGCTCAGGAGCATTGCATCATGAAGAATTTGGTTGCTTTGTTTCATGTGTGATACTTATACATGTCCATTGTTAATCTAAAAATAGAGGGTGAATTGGTGATAGCACCATTTACAGTTGGTTTAAAGATGGCTAGAATACCTTCTAATAAAGTAATAATACAATTGTCAGTTACTCAACTTTGACATCTTTCATATTTTCCAATCTTGTAGTGTTTCAGAACTTCAATTACTATGCTTGCCCTCTGCCAATATTTTATTTTGCTTATTTCTTATTATTATGCTTGCCCTCTGCCAGCATTTTCTTTTGCTTATTTTTTTTATTATTGGATCATTGCGATGGTCAATAGTTTGCTAATGCATGCTCTTGTTTTTCCTTGGTGCCTTCATTGTGTTTGTTTTCATTATCATGGAGTACAGACTCTTACAGTTCTTAATTAACTTTGTCAGGTTCATATTGGGAAAACTAGTTCAGCTACTAGCCTGTTACGTGAATGCTGTCAATGCCACTTGTGTGGCTAACTAGCTATTTTGCATGCTTGTATTCATCCACTGGATGGCATGCAACCCAGTATGCACAATTTCTGCATGTAATTGAAGAATTAACCTCACAACCATATATATGTTTACTGTTGATTCTGATTATAATATCGCAATGCTTTCTGTTTTCATCTTTCATCAGGAAATCTGCCACCTCATTTTTTGCTGCTTATGATGCACTGTGTGAAGAAGGAACTGCAAAGCCTGTTTGCAAATCCCTTGATGAAATAGCTGATATAGCTGTACCAGGTTGTCATCTTACTGATTTTCTATATCGGACTGAATCTTTTTCACCATGTTCGTGTTTGACTGGCTAACTGCCTTCTCTGCTGGGAACTGACATTAGGTTAATTTTGTTATATATAGGGTCAAAAGATCATGTAGAAGTGCAGGGTGAGATCCTTGAAGGTCTGGTCGCCCGTATTGTGCCTCGTCAAAGTTTAGTGCAAATGGAAGAAGTTTTGAAAAACTTCCCTCAGGCACCATTAGATGGCGGTAAGGTGCTGGAACTAAAGTTTTGTGCACTGCTCAGTTTGTTCTTCCAATATAAGTTTTCTTTTTATGGTATTTTTACCATTTGTAAGTATTATTAGTCCTGCTTACTGGCCATGGTAAATGAATCATAGATCAGCCTAGTAATAGTTGTAATATATTTAGAATGGAGACAAATGATATGACATGTGAAATAATGCCAATAAAAATGTTTGAACTTTTGAGGTGCAAAAAGTATTGTTTTCTCATAATGATTTGGTCTGTTGCTTGTAATATGTCAAGACAGGTATTGTTTTCTCTTAATGTTTCCCATGATGTCAAGAACTGCAAATTGGCTGCTTATTAGAAATGTCCAGTTTGAAGGATTGATTCTTGGTGGGTAGATTCTGTGAACCTGAACAGAATCTGAGGTTCAGGGAAATGCACAGAACAGAATCCCTTTTGAAAGTATACTTGTACTTTAGAAATGCTTTCTGATGCATTTGGGGGGCCTTAACTTCTAAGAAGACTTACTGCAATTGTGTTATGAGCAAGTAATTATTTTATCTTTTTATTATTCATTTATTTTTTATTTGCTGCTGCAGGAGACTCAGATTTAGGGCCAAGTTTACGAGAAATTTGTGCTGCTAATAGGTCAGATGAAAAGCAGGTATTAAAGCTGTAAATTGGTATTTGCTCGCCATGAGGCATCTTTGTGTTTGTTCAACCTTGCAAATTGTACATGACCAGCAAATCAAGGCACTGCTTGAAAATGTTGGAGCTTCAATGTGTCCAGACCATTCGGATTGGTTTGGAAATGGTGGACTTGATGCTCAGTCGCGAAATGTTGATAAATCAGTTGTCACGAAATTTTTGCAAGCACATCCTGCAGACTATGCAACTAAGAAACTTCAGGTAAGCTCATTACTATCTCTGGCAGAGGATAGATATTTCCTGACTGTAATGGGTATGATTTCTTTATTGAATATTGATAATGACATTACTACAACAATAAACCAATAATAACTATTCAGATGTACCTTTGTTGGCTGTTACAGGAGATGATTCGCTTGATGAAACAGAGGCACTTCTCAGCAGCTTTCAAATGCTACTAGAGCTACCACAAGATTGATTATCTTTCAAATGACAACTTGTATTACAAAATGGTTATCCATGTGCACAATGATTCTGTTTTTAGACGATACCAGCAAGAGATGAGGTGAGCTGTGAAATCAGTCTTGTATAATACATTACCCTTTATATCATTAACTCTAAAACCTATGCTGCTGTCTTTAGGAAAAACCAAGGGCTGTGGCCTCTATATAGAGGTAAGCTGAGGCCTTTACATTTCAAGTATGAGTGGTGTGTTTTACTGACATGTATTCCATGGTTAGGTTTCTTTGTTGTTGTGAATTTGTTCAAGGTGAACAATAAGAAGGCAGCTGAACTAGCCAAAGATGGGGATGCTTTACTGAAAAATATCAATGGTGCCATGGACTCAAATTCTTCAGCTGTGGATGGTCTGGCCGATGAGGATTCAAATCTAATGGTTAAACTAAAATTCTTGACATATAAGGTACTTTATCGATATTTTCAGCTTTCTTGTATTGGTCGCTTCTTGAGGTACCACACCAGTGTTTGTTACTCTGGATTGTCCAGGTTTATTTTGGTGTGCTTCTAAAATAAGTTTGGGAATGTTATTGTTACCTTAGTGTTTCCTATTCCTGTCATTGTGATTTAATCTACTTTTGTTATTTATATGCATGTCTTCCTTGCGCTTCGATGCTATTTTGTTTTTGAATGTGGAAGAGGACTAAAGCCACTAAAGTTAACCTTTGTTTTTATTTTGAATTTGCATCCTCTAACAATTATGTTATTTTAGTTGTTGACAGTTGCGAACATTTTTAATTCATAATGGATTGTCTACCCTTTTCAAAGATGGACCATCTGCTTATAGAGCTTATTACCTAAGGTATCCTATATATGCAAATTTTAAGTTTCACTAGTATATTTTCTGCAACAGAGTGGGTTATCAATGAAGAATTAAAACAAGAACATAGTTTGCTAAATTGTGATACAGCTCTAGTTAAGATGTCTCCACAGTTTGTGTAGTGTTAGGAAAATGGTGCTAATGCATCCTCTAGACCTCTGCCTATTTAAAGGGCGTACCCAGTGCCGTAGGCTCCCGCGCTGTGCGGGGTCTGGGGAAGGGATTTCTGCGCCAAGCCATACCCGCACATAATGTGCGGAGGCCGGGGCTCGAACCCTGGACCTTCCGGTAACAGACGGTAAGACACTACCGCTGCACCAGGGCCGCCCTTCAGACCTCTGCCTATTTAATAATGCTAATATCTGTATAGTGTAAGTTACAAATTCATGATATAGCCTTTTCTGATATTCAACTTCTTTACTTCCATCACATGAAAAGTGATGCTTGGTTATTCCAATCTTATAGTTGTAAAGTAATTATGCTGTAAATTCTGTACTAATAGTTATTTTTACGCTGCTGTACTGATTTATGTAATGTTTGAAGTTTTAAGTCTTACATAACTAAATTATTTAATACTTCAGTTGGTGCCATATGCTGCTGAACAGAAACTATGCCAGCTCTCATGTTAATGCCCTTTTTTGTTGATAGGCAAATGAAGATCTGGGGAACATCAGCAAACAAACAGAGAGAACTTAGCAAAATGTTGGATGAATGGTATATTATTGCTACATCCTTTCTCTTATGGAACTGCGAGCGTTCTTTCATCTAATATGATTAGTTTACTCATTTCAGGGCTGTCTTCATTAGAAGGAAGTACAGGAATAAGCCACTCTCATCCTCGACGTACCTTAGTGAAGCAGAGCCTTTCCTTGAACAATATGCCAAACGCAGCCCTGCAAACCAGGCTTTGATTGGGGCTGCTGGTGACCTTGTTCAAACCAAAAATTTCTTGGCCGTTCTTGATGCAGAGAGGGATGAAGAGGGTGATCTCCGGGCAGATCAGGGGGCAACACCTTCCAGTCCTGTGTCAACATCTGTTGATGTGGTTCCCAAAACAGAGGGCCTTATAGTATTCTTTCCAGGTACTTACTGCTGATATAACAACTTCTTGTATCCTTTTCATTCTTTAGAGTAACTGAGACACTGGTATATTTTCGCTGATCAACATTAAAAAGAAAAAAGAATTTTGTTTCACTGGTTTGTGGGTATCAACCCTTGGCCTTCAGCCACGATACTAATGTGCTATCCAATTAATAGCTGATATCAAATTTTGTAAGAAACCATTAGTTATTAAATAAAATCTAGGCCTTAATCATACTGGTTTAGGTTTTCTTAAGCCATCTGAATTCTGACTACATATTAGTTCTAGCGTCCTTTGCTTGGACTTGTCTCAATGCTTGTACATTAGCCTGTTAAATAATATGGACTATATAAACCAAGTAATTGTCAAAAAGTTGTAGCATCGATTTTGTTTCGTTTAAACTTGTCTCAATGCTGACACAATAGCCTGTTGAATAATATGGACTACATAAACCAAGTAATTGTCATAAAACTATGTTGGTACCGTGTTAATACTGTTTCTATTGTACTATCTCAATGTTCGTACATTAGCCTGTTGGATAGCTTATTATGGACTGGATAAACTAAGTGATCGTCTAAACTATGTGATATGGTGTCAATAGATTAATTTAGGTTTTTTTTCCTATCTCCATCATATAAAAAAATTATGTTGCTACAGTGTTAATATTGTTTCCCTTATCTCAATGTTCGTACAATAGCCTGTTGAATAGCCTATGAGCTAAGATAAACTAAGTAATCATTAAAACTATGTGGTACGGTGTCAATAGATTAAATTAGTTTTTTTACCAATCTTCATCCTAAAATGTTGTTTAATATTAAAATGGGGTTTCCAGTTCTTGATTCTGATTTAGCATTTTCCTTTCAGGTATACCTGGTTGTGCAAAGTCAGCTCTGTGTAAGGAAATATTAAACACGCCTGGTGGCCTTGGAGATGATCGACCTCTTCATAGCTTGATGGGGATCTTACTAAAGGTACACTTCATAGCTTGATTGGGGATCTTATTAAAGGTACAGAACATTTGAGACGTTATCTAGTTTTATATGCTTGCTTTGTTTATTGGAGTGAAATATGGCTTCAGTTAGTGGTGGACACTGCTGTTCTCAGTTCTCAACACCCATGTGGCTCAACACAAAGAACCGTGCACAGTGTGAACATTCACATGCTTTTGTACCTTTGTTAGGACATACTATCGTGCACAATGATTATAGGTCAACCGATGTCTTTGTCCTGCCAAGATTTTATATTGAACATTCTTCTCTATCAATAAGGGCAAATCACCTTTTAATCACCAGCCGTTTCCCATGTGATGGAGGATTTAATCGAACCGATTTATAGTAGATAAAAGTCATTTACTTTATTATATTAGAAGTTGGCTTGCAAATGCTTACCCCCCAATCGCTTACTTTGATGCTTGGTGGCAAAGAAGTTCAAATTCAGTGGCTGTTCACTTAAGAACGGGCCTCAAGTCCATCATTTTGGGAGCATGGATTCTGTGGAATATTCTTAATTGGTGTGTGTTTGGTGCTGATTCTCCAAACCTAAGCTAGAACTCTGTTCGTTTGTGAGGAGCTTATTTTTTGGGGTTTGGCTGGGGCACAAGGAATCAATTACCTACTTGCCTTGGGGCTGAGTGGGAGACTTAATTTCGATCAGGGTCATCTACTTTGTGTGATAAGGGCGTATCTGTTTAATTTGAACACAGTGGTGTGAGTGGGTGTGTCTTCTATGGGTTCCTTTCCCATTTTTTTTTCCTTCTTAATATAATGATGCATAGTTCTCCTGTGTGTTCGAGAAAAAAAATTGTATTATTCTACTCTATTGCTTAATTCATAAAGAAAGACTTGGTTACCATAATGTGAAGCATAGTTACTAGAATTGTGTTTTTGGTTTACAAATTCTATAAGTTATGTTCTCCAGGGGAATGCCCCTTTGGTTAGTGCATTGAGATTGGGATTACATGTTTGTAATTGGGTTTGTGTGATTTCTGAATACAAAGAAAAGAGATTGTACTCCCTCCATTCAAATTAATAGGTCATTTTGTTTTTTCTACATACACAACTTCTATTATGTAGCACCTAT
>CM041642.1:25513407-25527042 GCA_023333625.1 Bothriochloa decipiens
ATTATGTAGCACCTATCCAATATCTAGTGTGCATAGCAAAAGCTATGTACCTTGAAAAGCTAAGCAACCTATAATTTGGGACAGACTGGTAGTAGCTAATATATTGGACCAGCCCAATATGAGCTGCCATTTGCTTGGTGGCTCATTTAGTCCATCCCTGCCATGTGCTTCCCTAGCATACTGAGTTCAACTTCACGTCCAAAATATGTCAAAACTCAGGCACTGCCACTCATTCCTTTTGCTGCTATCCTTTTTTTCATCGCGAATGTAGCTCTGCCACTGCCCTCTGGCATGAATCCCGAACTGGTGGCCATCATCTCTCACCAGTAACTAGCAAATTGGATTTTTTAGACCATAGCCATGGCCTGGCTCTATAGAAATAGAAAGCTTAAGAAGTGATGGCTGGTATTACCAGCTTACATTACAAGGGTACTGAGTTTACTCACTCAAAAAAAACACACCACTAACAATAGCTAAACGCTAAGTAAGATCATCGTAAGTAACAAGCTAAGTACAAGCGACAATCCCACGGCCTCGTTTTCTGGCACTAGAACCACCATCACTTCACACCATCACTAGCTTGTCAGTGCGTGCTTCAGATGTTGCAGCAGCTAGCTTCTCCACGTGTGGTACATCCTCCTTCCTTGCCATCCTGCTCCAATGCTGTAAAAACCCCAGAATCCTATAAGGCACTGCCTCTGTTCAAAACTATTAGACATTTTGACTTTTCTAGATACATAACTTTTGCTATGCACTTAGAAATACACAATGTCTAGATACATGGTTAAAACAATGTTTCTGGAAAAGCCAAAATGTCTTATAACTTGAAGCGGAGGGAGTACACACTTTTCTAGATACATAGCTTTATTAGTCTAATTATACATGGACAGTAATAGGCATTTCTCAGACCACTGCAGGCTCAGCTGAATGCTATTTGGTTGATGACACAGGCTAGGCTTCTAGAATAAATCTAATTGGGCTATTTGTTAACTATTACAGGAAGATACTGGCAAAAGGTCGCTGATGAAAGAAGAAAGAAGCCAGCTAGAATAACCCTTACTGACAAAAATGCACCAAATGAAGAAGTTTGGAAGCAGGCAAGATTGACATCATAAACCATAGCATTTTTTTTCATGTTTTCTGGTTTGACTTTTTAGGCTATTTTAACAGTAGCGATAGAACTGATAAATCATTGTTTCCAGATTGAGGATATGTGTGGGTCTACAAAGGCAGCTGCTGTCCCTGTGGTTCCTGACTCAGAAGGTATCCTACATACTTCCTCCGTCCCAAATTATAAGTCGTTTGACTTTTTTTGGTACACTCACTTTGTTATGTATCTAGACATATTTTTATATCTAAATACATAGCAAAGTGAGTGTACCAAAAAAAGTCAAACGACTTATAATTTGGAACGGAGGGAGTACTTAATAATTATTTTCATTCCCTTATCTCTTGTTCATTTTTCTTTAACTTCGTGTGAACATTAATAGTGAACTTGCGACATCATATAGTTGTGGGCTGCAGTTTGGATTTGTGACAGATACAACATCACACCATAGGTTGAGCTTCCAAATTACAGCTATTAACTTATTATGGGCTTGAAGAGCCCTTGAGCGGTGAATAATTTGAATAGTACTGTAAAAAGAACTGTTAGAATTAGGTTTTCCCCTTTACTGGGCTAACCCTAGAGGGATAGCAATATAGTGCATACATGGGCCTCATGGGCCTAGCCACATGGGCCTAAATCACTCATACTCCAACACCCCCTGCAGTCTGAACTACCGGCGCAGCGGAGTTGCAGACTGGACACGAAAAGAAGTGTACACACACGAGCCCCCCACAGACGCAACTAGCCACCGGTGATGTTGAGGCTGGAGCGGAACTCGGCGAAGGTCGAGGACGGGAGACCCTTGGTGAAGATGTCAGCAAACTGGGAGGTGGTCGGGACGTGGAGGACCCGAACATCTCCAATCGCAACTCGATCACGGACAAAGTGTAGATCGATCTCCACATGCTTGGTCCTCTGGTGCTGAACAGGGTTGGTGGAGAGGTACACCGCACTGACGTTGTCGCAGTAGACCAGCGTGCTCCTGCAGAGAGGGCTATGGAGCTCGGCGAGGAGCTGCCGGAGCCAGGAAGCCTCAGCCACGTCGTTAGCAACAGCACGGTACTCTGCCTCGGCGCTGGAGCGGGAGACGACCGGCTGACGCTTGGACGACCAGGACACCAGGTTGCCGCCTAGAAAGACGGCGTAGCCGGAGGTGGAGCGCCGAGTGTCCGGACACCCGGCCCAGTCAGCGTCAGTGTAGACGACGAGCTCGGTGGAGGGAGACCGGTGAAGAAGCAACCCGTAGTCGACGGTGCCGCGGAGGTAGCGGAGGAGGCGCTTGAGAGCAGTCAGGTGGGGCTCTCGGGGATCATGCATGTGAAGACATATCTGCTGCACGGCATAGGTGATGTCCGGCCTGGTGAAGGTGAGGTACTGGAGTGCACCTGCAAGACTCCGGTATGCAGTGGGGTCTACCATTGGGTTGCCCTCGGCCTCTGACAGCTTGCCCTGTGTCAACTGGAGTAGAGCAGGGCTTGCAGTCAGTCATCCCAGCTCGCTCCAGGATATCAAGAGTGTACTGTCGCTGGTGAAGAAGAAGCCCGGTGGGACGAGGCTCAACTGTGACCCCGAGGAAGTGGTGGAGCACCCCAAGATCCTTCATAGCAAACTCCTGCTGAAGTGAGGTGGTGATGCGACGGAGCAGGGCTGGACTGGAGGCTGTGAGGACAATATCATCAACATAGAGCAGCAGGTAGGCAGTCTCAGCTCCATGGCGATAAATAAACAGAGAAGTATCTGACTTGGCCTCCACAAAACCAAGAGTCCCCAGGAAAGCAGCAAACCGAGAGTACCACGCCCGAGGGGCCTGCTTGAGGCCGTAGAGAGACTTGTTGAGCCGGCAGACCATGTCAGGACGAGAAGAGTCAACAAACCCTGCCGGCTGACTGCAGTAGACCGTCTCAGAAAGATTCCCGTGCAGGAAAGCATTCTTGACATCCAATTGATGCACGGGTCAGGAGCGAGCAAGAGCCAGTGAGAGCACCGTGCGGACGGTTGCCGGCTTCACCACAGGACTGAAAGTCTCATCGTAGTCAACCCCAGGGCGCTGAGTGAAGCCCCGGAGAACCCAGCGAGCCTTGTACCTCTCAAGGGTAGCATCAGCCCGCCGCTTGTGTGTCTAGATCCACTTGCCGGTGACGACGTTGGCGCCTGGCGGACGAGGCACCAGATCCCATGTCTGGTTGGCAACGAGCGCCGCGTACTCCTCTTCCATCGCGCGGCGCCAGTGAGGGTCCGGCAGCGCGGACGGAAGAGAGTACAGGAGAGACCTGCGGGTCGCCGGGCATCGCCGCAAGAGCCCGGGACCGCAGGGTACCAGCCGCGTGCCACGTCACCATAGGGTGAACATGACGCGGGTCGCGGTGAAGAAGCGGCGGGTGGTACACCGGCGACACGGCACGTGCAACCGGGGGCCGCGGCGGTGGTGTAGGCGTCGCCGGCGGAGAGGAGGCCACCGGTGGTGTCGGTGTTGCCGGTGGAGGAGACACCACCGGTGCTGACCGAGGCAGCGGCGTCGCTGGCGGAGACGAGGCCATCCCCGGTGGCGGAGGCAGCGGGGCTGCCCGCGCCCGGCGCTGGTAGACGTGCACCGGCTGGGCGAAACGCGCCGGGGGTGCAACGGGCACCGGCTGGGCGGAGCGCGCCGGAGGAATGGACACTGGCGTCCCCGGACCCGCGTCAGGCGTAGTGGCAGGGGCCGCCCGGAAGGGCGAGGCCACCGGACCCGTGCAAGGCACCAAGTCAGGGGCGGCACCGGGGGGCGGCGAGCCGGGACACGGTGCCGACGAAGGGCACGGTGGAGCAGTACCTGCAGGAAACAGCGGCAAAGGTGGCTGGACCACCGGGTCAGTGGGAAACAGCGAGGAGAGGTCGAGGTCAGGGCCGAAGCCGGCGTGGTGGTGGTGGAGAAGGGGAAGACAGATTCATCAAACACCACATGGCGAGAGATGAGGACCCGACGGGAGGTGAGATCATAGCACCGGTAACCCTTGTGATCCGGGGAATACCCGAGGAAGACACACAGAGTCAAGCGGGGAGCTAGCTTGTGGGGAGCAGTGGCAGTGGTGTTAGGGTAGCACGCACACCCGAAGACACGAAGGTGGTCATACCGAGGAGGGGTGTCGAAAAGAGCGTGGTGTGGCGTGGGAGCTGGGCAGGCAGCGGAAGGAAGACGGTTAAGGAGGTAGGTGGAGGTGTGAACTCTCTGCCCAGAAGCGAGCAGGAAGGGACGCCTGGAGCAGAAGGGTGCGCATGATGTCGTTCGTGGTGCGGAGGAGGTATAAGGGCAAGACATGCGCAACTGGACACCGTGAGAGAGGAAGAAAGCACGGGAGGTGGAGTTATTGAAAGGTCGAGATGGCGGACTAGAGGGGGGGTGAATAGTCCTTTCTAAAACTTATCGCACCGGCTAACCGAAATAAATGCGGAATTAAAACTATCGGTCTAGCCAAGACTTCACCCCTCTAACTATAACTCTAGATGCACCTTGTAAAAGATCCTACACAAGAAAGCAAGGTGCCAAACTAGCTAGTGCCCTCCTAATCAAGTCTAGCTTGCAAGGTCACACAAACCTAAGCAACTAGTACTTTATCAAGTAAGGGAGCACCTACACAATTCTAATGAGAAAAAGCACAAAGTCAACCTAAGCTCACTAGATGCTCAAGGACAAGGATACACAAGCCAAACCCAAGAGCTCAAATTACTTAGCAACACAAACTAAGCAAAGCTACTAATTAGACTAAAGCTAATTAGTCACACAAGAGATACTTCTATGCTACACAAACTAGAAGGTAACTAGATAGCTACACAAGCCAACTAATTGCAAGAGCAACAACACAAGCACAATATATATGAATATAAATACAAGCTTGTGAAAGAGATTGCAAACCACCGCGAAGTGTGGACACAAGATGACACGACGATTTTTACCGAGGTTTACTTGGTTGCCACCAAGCTACGTCCTCTTGTGGCGATGCACCCACTTGGAGATTCACTCGCTAATTGGCGTCACCTAGCCAAACCCACAACCTCGGGTGCGATGAATCAACACAAGATGAGGATCCTCCAAGCCACGAGCTCAACTAGGGTAGCCAATTCGCAACTCCCGCGGGGAAGGCTCAAGAACCCCTCGCAATCTCTTCTCCGGAGCACCGCACAATCTCCTTGCGTGCTTCGACGGAGTCTCTTGCCACCAAGCCGTCTAGGAGGTGGCAACCTCCAAGAGTAACAAGCCCACCGGCTTGCAACACGAACACCTAGTGCCACACGATGCTCTCTTCCAAAGCAATCGCACTAGAATCGCTCTCTCACACTATCGAATGATCTCCTATCAAGCATATGTGAGTTAGAGGGCTCCCAAGCACGACCACACCAGCCACTAAGCCTGGAGTGTGCTCAGCACCCGCCCAAGGCCGGCCACCATCTCTATTTATAGCCCAACAGCTCAAACTAGCCGTTGCCCCCTCGGGCACCTCAACCATGAGCGCCGGACGCGTCTGATGGAACCGCCGGACGCGTCCGGTGCTTCATCTTGCACCACGTGTCGCCCGCGTTCAAAGTCGACCGTTGCCTCCCAACGGCTACTTCTCGAAACGGCTCAGATCAACGCGCCGAACGCGCCTGATGGAACCGCCGGACGCGTCCGGCGCGTTCACCATCCGCGCGTCAAGCCCCGGGAGCGCCGGATGCTTCAGTTCGACTGAGCGTCGAACGCTGCCTCTCCACTGTTCAGCGTCCCTCGCTCGGGGCCGTCACGCTGGATGCTTCAGTTCGACTGAGTGCCGGACGCGTCCGGCGCACGCGCCAGACTGCCTGCCTCGCCTTCCACGCGCCGGACGCGCCAGACCAGCGTCCGGCGCTTGGAAGGTTTGCACTTCCAAGCCCGCGTCGACACCAAACTTCGCCACCTTTTATCATACATGCTAATCAACAAGTATAACACCTTGTACAGGAGAATTAGCATGTTTTCACCAAGATTTTGCATCCGGCGCAATAGAAAATAGCTCTCTCATTTTCCCGTAAGCGCCGAATCCCCCGCAATAGAAAATGAGCGGTTACCAAACCCAACTCAACCCTGCAAACACCTCAGCCTTTGCAAATGTGCTAACCACAACAAGTGTACATCACCATAGTGCATGTGTGTTAGCATTTTCACAATCATTTTCAAAGAATTTTCTCTTACTCTCACAACGCCACTCGATCCTAGCATGTCGCAATGTTAGATCGCTCAAATGGCACTAGATGACCGATATGCAAACCAATTTGCCCCTCTTGATAGTACGGCCATTTATCCTAAATCCGGTCAAGCTCTTCTCTACTCAACCTTAGACCGGTGAAATAAAATGCCCTATGGTTATACCTTTGCCTTGCGCATTTCCATTTCCTCCACCGTCCTCCAATGTGCTAATACAACCAATGCACCGACACGATCATCAGATGATATGATCCACTTCATATCATCATACAACCTTCTAGGTCCATTGATCTTGACCTCACTTGCTCTTCACCGTCTCATGGTCCATCGGCACCAAGTCTTGCTCATGATTCACCGTCTCATGGTCCATCGCTTCAAAGCGTTGACTTGTCCTTCACACATCCACGGGTCCATCGAGTCAAGCCTCATCTTGATCTTCACCAACTTGGTCACATGACTCCATGTCATGTCACATATGCAATAAAGCTCCTTCATCAACACATGTGTGAGCAATGTAACAACATCAAGCCCTCCATGGCATATGTTGCCCACACACATGACCTTGTGAACTAACCCCTGTGTATCTTAATCATAACACATGTTAGTCCACCTAAGTTGTCGCTCAATTACCAAAACCAAACAAGGACCTTTCAGTTATCGAACTCATGGCCATTGTCACATGGACGGCCTTGATGGTAAGGCCGAATTGAGTAGACACCCAGGCGAAAAATTGGAGAATAGTGGGAAATGCCTCAGACTTTGCACGCAAGGGAAAAGTCCATGAATAATGAGAGAAATCATCAACTACCACCAAATAGTATTTATAGCTAGAAATACTCATGACGGGAGATGTCCATAGGTCGCAATGTACAAGGTCAAAAGCATGAGCCGCATGTGAAGAAGAAGGGTAAACAGAAAGGCGAACATGGCGGCCCGCTGGCACGCATGACACAAGTGTTCATCGTGAGCTCGAGTACAACGAATGTCGGAGCTACGACTAAGCTTCATCAGAGCATCACGGCCAGGATGGCCGAGACGGCGGTGCCAAGTAGTGGAGGAAGGCGTGGCGGCGAAAACAGCTGACAAAGGAGCCGGCGATGAAGAGGAGGAAGACGCCGGAAACCGAAGGGTGTAAAGGGGCCCCGTGCTGTTACATCGGAGCAGAGGACGCCGTGAAGCCAAATCCTTCACTGTAAGACCAGAAGAGTCAACTCAACAGAACATGAATTGTCAGCTGTAAAACAACGAATAGAAAGAAGGTTGTGGACCATAGAAGGAGCAACAAGAACGTCAGGAAGACGAAAAGAGCCATGAGCGCCGGCGACACCCACGGACATGACAGGAAGACACGACCCATTTGCGACCATGATGGACGAAGGAAGAGAGGAAGAAGGAGGGCGAACAGAAGAGAGTATACCAGGGTCGGGAGTGGTGTGGTAAGTAGCTCCCGAGTCGGCGACCCACTCTGGCCCAACAGGAGGTGTCAGGGCCACAGTGCTGTCGGAGTTGGCCAAGGCCGCCGGGTCCCAACCGACAGGCCCGAGCGAGGCACCGAGAGGTGGAGCCCACGTGGACACGGAGTAGGCACCGGGAGGCGCCGTCACGGGGTCGCTGAGTGCAACCCTGGAGGAGCACCAGCGAGCATGGCCGCCGGCGGGCGAGGCTGACCGCTGGGAGCCTAGGCCTGGAAAGGCCACATGGAGATGCGCCCCGACCACGGGTGGTGGAAGGTGGGCCAGGGTGCACCCCGTGGAGGCGCCGGCGCCGGTGTGTACCCACCGCCACGACCGCCACGGCCCCCGCGGCGACGGCGGCCACCACCACCGCCGCCGCCGTCACGGCCCCCCCACCCCCGCTCGGCCCGGGAGGAGGACCAAGAAGAGACGACGGCGACGGAGCGGACGGGCGTGGTGGGGGAGTGGCGGCGAGAGCAGTCGAGGAAGACGAGGACCCCGGCGTGGAGACCGACACGGCCTGAACTCCCTGAGTGAGCTCCTCCATGACAAGGTCGTCATGGACCTGCAGGAAGATGGGGAAGGGTCGCTGACGAGTGATCCACGTCCGGAGGTGAGCGTAGCGGTCAGTGAGCCCGCGGAGGACGTTGAGGACGAGGATGCGGTCCTCCACGGGCCAGCCAAGGTCGTCGAGAGAGTCCGCCATGCCCTTCATCTTGCGGCAGAACTCGGCAACGGAGATGTCACCCTGGACGAAGGTCCGGAAACTTGCATCGAGACGCAGAGCCCGGGCCTCGGCATTGCCCAGAAACTGCCCCTCGAGTGCAAGCCAGGCCCCCCGTGCTCCAACAGTGTTGCGGACGAGGTCGTGGAGGTCGATGGATATCGTGCCGAGTATCCAGGAGAGCACGATGCTGTCGAGGTGCAACCACGAGGGGGTCTGGAGTGCAATCGGGGTGTCGAGGAGGACGTGGTCGTCGAGGGCGTAGCGGCGGAGGGTGAGGAGCACCAGGTCCCTCCACCGGGCGTAGGAGGGGGACTCAGGGTCGAGGACAACCGGGACGAGGAGCCGGATGTTCTGGACACCCCCGGCCTGATAGTGAAGCTGCGCCACGAGCGGATCGGCCGGGTCGTGCCACAGGACCACGGTATGGGACACGCGGCGGTCCGTAGGGCTGGAGGAGGTGGCCCCGACGTCGTAGGTGGCAGGGGCGGCGAGGAGCTGCTCTGCCTCGGCGATCTGGCGGGCCAGGGCGTCGGCCGCATCGCGCTCGCGCTCCCAAGCGAGGGCGGCCTCCCGGAGACGGGCCTGCCCCGCCGTGGCAGCAGCCCGGGCAGCGACGATGGCGTTGGTGAGGGCGGACTCGGGCCGCTCCGCGGTGAGCGGCAGGAGTGGCGGAGCGGGGAATGGCTTGGTGCTGGTCCCGGCGCCCACTACCAAGGTGCCAGGTGTTGGAGTCCATGGCGGCATGCCATAGGGGAAGGGAGGAGCCCTTGCGCCCACGACCAGGGCGCTGTTGGGGTCAGCGACGGCGGCACTGGGCTTAGCATCCCCCGCGCCCGCGCCAGCCCCCGCGCCCGCAGTAGGCAGGGGAGGGGCGCCCGCAGCAGGCAGGGGAGGCGCACCCCCACCCACGCCTTGCTGGGGAGGAGCGCCGCGGCGGGAGGCGCACCCCCACCCGCGCCGGCAACCGGATAGCAGCCGGATCGACGCCCCCACCCGCCATGAAGACCTGGGCGGCGGCGGGAGGAGAGGCATGGGGTGTGCCGTGCCCTGCGCCGGGGGGGAGGCCTGGCCGTGCCCGCCCCGGGCCGCCCGCGCCCGCCAGGAGGGGAGAAGAGGCGGCGGCGTTGGGGCTGCCCCTGGCGGCGGCGGCTGCACGCGCCATCTGCGCCCAGGAAGGAGAGGTGGGGAGTGGGGGAAAGGCATGGAAATAGACCGGAGGTGGGGGAGGAGGAGGTGGCCAGCCGGCCATGGCGGCGGCGGCGGCGGCGCCGGCTGGCGGCGGTGGCTGCAAGGTGCCTGGCGGCTGGGGGAGGAGGGGAGGGAGAAGACCTAGGCTGATACCATGTTAGAATTATGTTTTCCCCTTTACTGGGCTAACCCTAGAGGGATAGCAATATAGTGCCATACATGGGCCTCATGGCCTAGCCACATGGGCCTAAATCACTCATACTCCAACAAGAACTATTTTGGTGTACTGCAGTAGGGCCTTGTGTTTTGTATATAACCTAAGATAATTTTTTAGATTTGAGAAGGACAGTATTATCGTTGACTCATTTTCTTGCATCATTAAGTTTGATCTGTTCTGGTTTCTTGATTTTCCAGGCACAGATTCAAATCCATTTTCTCTTGACGCTCTTGCTGTTTTCATGTTTCGCGTCCTCCAGTGGGTCAATCATCCGGTTAGTAATCTATATTTACTCATGCAAATATGTTAAGTCTTAACATTTTTATGTATTGTGAAATGGCTAATATTTTATTAACTTGTAATTCGAAAGGGAAATCTGGACAAGGCGTCACCTAATGCAGGCTATGTTTTACTAATGTTTTACCACTTGTATGATGGCAAGGTATGTATATATCATGAATGGAAATTTGCTTTTAGCTACTGAAATATGCCAGATCACCAATGCCGTCATTTTCAGAAAAGGGCGTACCCAGTGCCGTAGGCTTCCGCACTACGGGGTCTGGGGAAGGAAAAATAGCCAGCAGCCATCCCTGCATAAATGTGCAGAGGCTGGGGCTTGAACCCTGGACCTCTTGGTCCCAGGCGGTAAAGCTCTACCGCTTGCACCAGGGCCGCCCTTCCAATGCCGTCATTTTCAGAGTCGAAGAGAATTTGAAAACGAACTGTATGAACGTTTTGGCTCCCTCGTTAAGATGCCACTCCTGAAGCCAGATAGGTAGGACTTTTTTTTCACCTTTTTGCGCTGTTTTTTTTTAATTCAACGATGAGCTTTGCTATGCAGTTACAGAAAAAATTATGGAGATGTTCAATACACTTGTTCCAAGAAAAATGACCGCATTCAAAATTGTGTGCAAGAAAAATAAAATCATGATGATGTGACTTGTACTGTTTTCTCCTGATTTCAGAGTTCCATTACCTGGTGCGGTGAAAGCCATCTTAGATGAGGGGATTAGCTTGTTCAGGATGCATCAGAGCAGGCATGGAAGGTGTGAAACTGATAGCCATATTAATATTACAACCCCTTTTTTTAGCACTCTGAACATCGAACAACACTTAGGTTGTGTAGGGCGGAATGCCTTTGTACAGACTACCATTCCTAAAAAAAAAAGCAGACTAGCAGTATAGCACTTCTTGTACACATAGTATTACTTCACGTTTCATTCGTAGGAGGAATGCCTTTGTTCAATCTTCAATAGCAGTTCTTGTGTAGGAAGGAATGTTCTTCAAAGCACCTTTTCTCCAGAAACAGTTAATCACATTTGTAGTAGTATTACTTCATCTGATGATGTTGACAGAACTAGTGCTTCATTTCTGAATTCACATGTCTATATATATTGACTGATGTTTTGGAAAACATTGTCAAATCAGAGCAGAGCCATCAAAAGGTTCATACGCTAAAGAATGGGCACAGTGGGAAAAAAAGGTTGCGTGCAACATTGTTTGGGAATGCTGATCATCTTAACTCAATTCAGGTAAACATATTCATTTATTTAACCATTCAAGATCATAATGGTTGCTGAATGTTTATACACATTTTAACACGTGGGGCTACTACAAATCTACGATGACTACGTAGTTTGCAGGAGTCATTTCTTTGTATTTTATATGTGAGGACTCCAATAAGGACTCGGAGGTTACTAAATTATGCCATGCAAGTCCTCCATCCACCTCTTGCGTGTTTGAGGGGAAAAAGTCCTCCATCCACCAATGCTATGAATTAAATGTCATTAAAAGAATTGTTTTGTTAGGCCAAAATAAGTTACTGGTAGATCAGTGGTCTAAATTGGCTCAACCTTATGTGGGAATGGGAGCACCATACACTAATGTTAATATGATGTAGCTGTAGCATGGTTCATTTTCACATGCTATGTGCTATAATCAGGGGTTTGGTTGATGTACTATGCACTGATCATAATCCTTTACGCTTACACAAGGGTCGGTTAAGCACACAGAAATCATGATGCAGTTCTGATGTTATCTATACATTTTTCTAGGTTCCTTTTGACTATGCTGTGAAAGAAGTACTGTAACAGTTAAAAACTGTTGCAAAAGGTGATCTTAAAACACCTGATACTGGGAAGCGGAAGTTTGGCAATATCATATTTGCTGCTGTTCGATTAACCCCACCTGATATATTGAGCCTTCTCCATAAGGTAAGAACTCTATGCTCAGCTATGTTTGAGAAGAGATAGTTCGGTATTTTTCTGTGAAGGGCTCATGCGCAGTGTTTGCTGGAATCCTTCTCAGCCCCCCTTGCCTTTTTGTTGAAGGAGGCCATACTCTATTTAGTCCAAATCGCACAGCAGCTAGCAGAATCCAACGCTCGGAACTCTCGCAAACCGCAATTCTCTACGACTACCAGCTGCCATCCCTTCTAGCTGCCTTCTTGCATTCGCGAGGCACGAGCGGCGAGTCTACCAGTGGCTACGTCAGCTCCATTCCCCACACAGCACAGTAGTCCTCTGCATCTGCCCTCTCCCTCTGTTACTCTGCGTACAGGCAAGAGGCCTACAGCCATACATAATGTGATGGTCTTCATGGACAATTAAAATGGACGATTTGGATACTTGAGACTCTGTACCCTGATTATATAGTTAGAGCATCTCCAACAGTTTGGCATTTGCGTTTGGCATTCTTGTTTTTTGCCAAAGTTTTCGAAATCAGCTATCCAACAGTTTTGCAATTTGGGTTGGCATTTTAGTTAACTTGGCAAATTGAGGGGGAGAACTCGCATATATGTCAAACTCCGGGCGCTTTGGCAAACGCGTGTCCGTGTTCTTTCTGCAACGTGCATGGTACTGGCTCTGAATGTGGCCAGCATCGGTTTTGTCAGGAACGTCCAAGACCTGTACCATGATTGCGTATGCTCCTGTGCCGAACAGAGATGCTGCTGGCGACCAAGCTTCTGCTGCTGCTCATTGATTCCAAGACCATGACTGGCAAAGCTCCTGTTCAATGGTACAGCAGCGAATCATTGTACTCCGATGACCTGCTGCACGCCGGCAGCTGGATGGAGGGGATCGCAACCTGGAAGACTGTTTCCTGCAGGGCAGCAGCGAGAGGACATCGGAGCAAGAAACGGCAACGACCAAGACCTGCCTACGTCGGGAACTGGCGGCGCGGCGAAGAAAAGAAAATGCCGCAAAAGGAGAAACCCCTCGACGAAAATCGCGCACGACCACGGCGCGAAGAAAAGAAACGCGAGCCAAAATAGCTGGGTCCACTATTTTTGGGTTTTGCCAGGTCAGTTTTGCCAAACTCTTGGAGATGGCCTCTTTTTTCATTTGCCAAATCGTTTTGGGAGTTGGCAAATAACAACAATTGCCAAACCAAAATTGCCAAAACTGTTGGAGATGCTCTTATATAATGTGATTATATAATTAGTAATTACTGTACCCTGACAATTAAAATGGAGTAGTAAGATTAATTTATCCACTACATATGTACTCATGGGTTTAATTAGCAAATTGCCCCACCCCCCCCCCCCCCACCCCCACATGCGCGTTGTCTTTGCAGCGACGATGTTGCAATCTGACACTTGTTCTACTCTGTATTACTGTAACAGGTGGCAACGAAGAACACAGCCGTCAACAGTTTCCTCAACAAGATAAGACTGGAGGACAGCCTAAAGAAGGCTCACGTCACCCTTGCCCACAAACGAGGCCATGGTGTGGCTGCTGTCGCAAG
>CM041642.1:25527142-25539590 GCA_023333625.1 Bothriochloa decipiens
CCCTCTGGTATTCTCATCTTGATCCCCTGTGTTGTTTGACCGCGTTTTTGAGTAGTAGGCTGTAGCGCTCGGCTGGTGAACGCCGATGAGCTCGCCGCCACCGTTGCCGGCCACGGGCCACCCTTGACTTGCTCGGGTCATCATCTTCGTGCTCATCGTGATCGTCTTGATCTCCTAAGTCGATTGGTCAAAGCCCGGTGTCAAGCCGAGGTCTGTAGCGCCAGATCGATAAACTCCGGCGAGTTTCATCTGCGCCAGATCCATAATACGCTTTGTCTACTAGAAGGCGTATTTTCCTTGTAACAGCTTCCAGAATACGTTTTCTTCTCTGGAAAACGTATTTTTTCTTTTCAGTTCAGAATTCGTTTTCAGCTATTTACAGTTTTGCCATTATCTTTAAAAGCTTATAACTTTCACGTTTTAACTCCAATTTGGTTCGTTCAAATTTTGTTAGATTCATAATTTTATAATCTACGCAGTGGTACTACTTTTAAAGTATTTTGGAAACTTTATATTTTTAGCCTATATTTAAAGTATTTATTTGTCTACAGGAAATCTTTGAAAAATCATAACTTCTCCGTTATAACTCCGTTTTCAGTGAACTTGATGTCTGTGTGATCGTAGAAATAAGTAGAATAGTTTTATAAATATCTTATTCTATTTTGATCACATTGGTGTACTGTTCCTCTAATAACTCATTGTTTGCTTCGTATATGTATGCTCGATTGGATTGTCTGGTGTTGATGATTAATGTCGAGTTCAGACGGTGAGGGTTTTATTGAGCCAAGTTATTTTGAGGATCAGCAGAACCAGCAAGACTTTGTGAATCAAGACAAGTATAGCATGGATCTTCCTTGTTACCTATTCACTATAAATAACAATACATATGCATGTGTCTGTTTGATGACCTAGAGATTATAACTAGCTTTGATATCCTGATTCCTTGAACCTTGTTGGGTTGCATTGGGTAGCCAAGATACTAGTGCTTAATGATATCATGATCTTGTGGATTAATCAGTAACGTACCTTCCGGGATTTACAGTACAGCTGTGAGGGCTATATGGCTCTGATTTTAGCTCAGTATGAGGACCTTTTCTAGCATGTTAGCGGTTCCCTTTATGGTGCAAGGGAGGTGTGTTTCGGGTTGGGTGTAGTTGGACCTCTGTCTGTATGAGTATAGGCTGCGGTCGTGTGCCATCAGAAGGGGGGATACTACATCCGTAGGGCATAGAAACCTCAGTGGCCCTAACTTGTTAGACGAACCTTTGAAAGGCTTCATAGTGAACCCTGCCGGTCTTCCTTGGTAGTGGGCTAAGAGGCTGATCACCTCGGGCGAAAGGGTAAATCACGGCTCACAGTGAAAGTGTACACCTCTGTGCAGAGTTTAATAAATTGGTATACTAGCCTTGCTCAAATACATGAGCGGCCTTGGAACTCCTTACACTAATGATGATCTCTCTTGTCGTGTTAAATTGTTCATACAATTGCTGTTATGTTTACTATTCATTTATGTTACATTGATCATGATGGTTTTGGGAAACACTTGCCACCTTGATGCTGCTTAACTGATCAACTTGATTAACATATAAAAACTAAATGTAGTCTAACCATGTCAGCTTATTTGAGCCTCATTAACCCACGCTATGTTTGTTGAGTACGGTTGTGTACTTACGCTTGCTTTACTTTCAATTTTGGAAAATCCCGGATGGGTAACAGATGAAGGTTGGAGTGAGAGCTATCAGGATGAGTACTAGGCTTGATGTTCACCAGTTGACGTGTCCCTGTGTGGAGCTTCCGCAATAAATATAACTTAGTTATTTATTGTTTGTGTTCAATACTCTGTATTAAATATTGGTACGCTATGTAATAAACAGGGTGATGATACTTTTTGTAATTTATCATCCTATATGTGTGACTGTTTCTGGGGCGCATATAAGACTATTTATGCATTCTACTTTTATCCTTAAAAGTGGAGTGTGACAAGTTGGTATCAGAGCCATGTTGACTGTAGGACGCAAGCCTAGATAGAATGGTCGTTCTTAGTCACCTTTGCTTCACTAGTTTCATGCTTCTTAACTTTAACCTTGTTATTTTCTTAATTTTTATGCTCTTATACTTACTCTATTGAGAAAATCTTGACTCCACTCTAACTCATGTCTAAATCTTGTAGATGCCTCTTTATACTCGTCGCTTGACTGCTGCTGCATATCATGATCTGTTCACCCATCTGGAGACTAGGGAACCTGTTTCGCCATCACCAACCCCGGTGCCTCCATCACCTCAAGCTAAAGAAGAAGAACCAATGGAAGCTTCTGAAGAAGAAGAGCTAGAAGCAGTTCAAGATGATGGTCAATCTCCACCGTCGTCTGCTGGTGGTTCTGCTGGAGGAGGTGGACCGCATGCTCCTATGGGATGGACTGTGAATATCTCTCGCGTACCAGAGTGCCACACCAGATCGCATCTACGACTCATGAAGCTTCTTCGTGACTATTATACTGATTGGGACCCCGCTGTGCAGTACACTTGCTTCCAACACACCCATCCGTTAGAAGGTACCTACTGGGAGACAAATGTGGCTATATGTTCCCCAGGAGGGATGCAAAACTCTTACAACATAGAGATGATTTATGAGCATCTTGGTCCTAGCCTAACTCAAGAAGATGCCATTGAGGGTGCTGCTTTTACAGCCTGGATTGCTCTCCGTGGCCATCGCTTTGGGAATATGCGAGATGATGAATTTTGCTATTTGCTTCGCGCTGATCACAGAATGGAGGCTGGATGGGGTATGAAGAGTCCTCATGATTTGCCACCTGAGTCACGGGAATTGGCACACTTTGCATGTGACATGATGCTCAAGCATCAGCGCATGGTAGGCACTGTGGAGCAGCTGGAGCAGAAGCTTAAGGAGAAGCAAAAAGAGATTGATAGGCTCAGAACCATGACTGGGCAACCAAAGATCTATGAACGGCTGGACCATGAGCTTCGACCTTATCTTGAAAACCCTTATGTAATAGACACGTTATTAGTATCATGAGTCAAGTTAGTCGTGTCATTCTAGTGTGTGTGAACCTTGGGTGCTTGATGATTTATGATTATGTAATATAGATGATTTGGATTTTTGTGTGAGTGCTGGAGCTTTGTGGGCCTGTCCGCAAGTTTCTTAGTTAAGTATATTAAGGTTAAAATTTGAATAAATTAAATTTGTGTTGGTTTATCGTGTCTCCATCCTTGCTGTTTTCTGAGCAGCCGGTGATATTTTGGTTATATCTCGAAAATGGTTATTCCAATGCCTATGATATTTTTCTGGGAGAAGCTAGACTTCTTTATCTAACAATTCCCACAAGAATCATGTCAATATCAGTTCTGAGCTGGAAGTTATGCTTGCCGCAATCTGATGTTCAATGCTGTCCGGAATTTTTGAACAGTTTCTGTTGTTTGATTAATTCGATGGCTTAGATGACAAAATCTGATAAAATGGTCTGAATAGAAGTTGTAGAGAATTTCTAAAGCTTTCCAACCATATATAGAACATCCTGTTTTGACATCTGGATCTCGAGTTATGAAGATTTTTCTATACTACTGAAATTAAAGCTCGCCCAGAATTTTTAGTTTTGCAATCCTTATTATTATATAAGTGATTTGTAACCTGAATAACTCTAAGCTTCGATTTTGTTGGAATACAGATGGCCGCTTGGGGAGGAAGAGGTAACCGTGGTGCTAGAGGCCATGGCTGTGGTGCTGGTCATATCACTAATGAGGAAGTGATGGAGGCACAAGTGCAGATGATGCAGACCATGACCTAGTTTGTGCAGATCATGCAAACTGGAGGGCTACCACACACACAACCACCAAGGGATAAACGCAGGGAGTTCATGCAAGGTCATCCTCCTGTGTTTACCCACACTACAAATCCCTTAGATGCTGATGACTGGTTGCGTGCTGTGTAGAGGCAGTTAGACCTGGCTCAGTGCAATGATGCTGAGAAGGTGTTGTATGCTACGGGGCAACTCCAGGGAGCTGCCCAGAACTGGTGGGATTCATACCAAGCTGCACGTCCCTATAATGCTCCTGCTATCACCTGGGACAGGTTTAAAGAGGATTTCTTGGTTCGCCACATCCTTGAGGGTTTGATAGAACAGAAGGCCGAGGAGTTCCGGAATCTTAGAATGGGCTCGATGACCATGAGCGAGTACCATGCTAAGTTTGAGGAGTTGACTCGCTACGCTCCCCATGAGGTTATGAGGGATGTTGATAAGCGGCGCCATTTTCTCAATGGTATTTATTATGAGCTCAGACTGCAACTGAAGGGCAGTAGGTATGACACTTTTGAGGAGTTAGTGAACAGTGCAATTGTGCTAGATAATGAACGTCTGGCACAAGATAAGAAGAGGAAGATGAATGGACAGGGCTCTGGTAGTAACCCACGTTTCCGTTCTAACTTCCACCAAGGGTTCAGGCAGAGGTTCCAAGGACCAGTCAATCAGAGGAATCATGGTCAGAACCAGCAGAGCGGGAATGGGAATCAATGCTCACACCAGCAGCAGCGTCCCAATAATAATCAGGCTTCACGTCTCACCGCCCCCAACAACACTCCTTTGAAGAATGGTGGTCCCAACACGCCTACAAGGTGCTTCATATGTGGGAAAGAAGGGCACATGTCCTACAACTGTCCAGATAACAAGATGAATCAGCAGACCCCTCAGCGTCCGAACAACAATCAGAGGCCTCCGTAGTATGGGAAGGTTCACCATGTGTCCACTGAGACAGCTCAGGAAGCTTCAGAGGTTATGCTGGGTACGTTCAACATCAACTCTATCCCTGCTACTATACTTTTTGATTCTGGAGCTTCGCATTCCTTTATCTCACAAGCATTTGTTAAAAAGCATATCATGCTAGTTTTACCCATGAAAGATCAAATGGTAGTAAATTCACCAGGGGGTGCTATACCAGCTTCTTACTACTACCCCTTGTCTAACATTAACTTAAGGGGGTAGACTTTTCAGCAAACCCTGTAGTATTGAATGCATCTGGTATTGATTTAATCCTGGGGTTAGATTGGATGGAAGCTCACCAAGCAGTGATAAAGTGTAAAGAGAGGGTTGTGGATCTAACTACACCAAGAGGGGATAGAATCAGTGTTGATGTCAGAGTACAAGCATTACCTACAGCCACACTAAATTAGGTTGACGACAATGCAGATTCTCAGAATCAAGTGGTGGAGGAGTTCCCGGATGTGTTCCCCGATGAATTGCCAGGTATGCCACCTAATCGCGACATTGAATTTATTATTGAGTTATTACCTGGCACTGCACCCATAGCTAAAAGACCATATAGAATGGGGGTTAATGAATTAGAGGAACTTAAGAAATAATTAAGGGAATTAGAAGAGAAGGGATTCATTCGTCCTAGTGCGTCACCGTGGGGTTCACCTATGATTTTTGTTGATAAGAAGGATGGAACTCAACGGATGTGCGTTGATTATCGTTCTCTCAATGAGGTTACTATCAAGAACAAGTACCCTTTGCCCAGGATTGATGATTTGTTTGATCAGTTGAGAGGTGCCTGTGTGTTCTCCAAGATTGATTTGTGTTCTGGTTATCATCAGTTAAAGATTCGAAGTTCTGATATACCAAAGACGGCATTCACCACTAGGTATGGGTTGTATGAGTATACGGTTATGTCTTTTGGGTTGACCAATACACCTGCCTACTTCATGTACCTGATGAACAAGGTGTTTATGGAGTATCTTGATAAATTTGTGGTGGTTTTTATTGATGATATCTTGATATTCTTGAAGAACAAGGAGGAACATGCAGAGCATTTGAGGTTAGTTGTAACATCCCAGATGTTAGTAAGCAATTAAAATTATAATCAAGTTCATTATTAAGAATAATCATTGAGTATCATGACATAAATGCATTCATGTTTTAATAATGTCTTTTATGTGGTGCTTTGTTTTATACATGAAATGATGAGTTGATTGCTATTTAAAAACTATTTTCAAAACCTTGTTTTATCCCTTTTTCTATATTTTAAAATCTATAAGGAATTTTTAGATACTCTCAAAATATAGTTTGTAGATCTTGAAAGGAGCTACAATATTGGTATTCAAAGTTTTTCAAGTTTTCAAAAATAATTTTGAATAAAAGTGAAAATACAGTTTCCAACACTTATTCCCTTTTCAATTTAAATTCATATTTCAAAAATTATTCAAAATTTGGGAAAACTTTCTCTATGAAAAGTGTTTGGTTTGATAATCTGAACATTTCATAGATTGGAAAATTTTCAAGTTGTTTAGAAAAATCAAAAGTAATTTCAAATGTTTGCTTCTAGAGAATTGACCCTTTTTGCATTCTTTTTAAATTTGAATTCATATTTTAAAATCTATGCAGAATTTGATAATGTTTCTTAAATGAAAAGTGTAGCTCTTGAAAAGTTATGCAAACTTTATTTTTGGAGATTTTTAAGTTCCTATATAAATTTGGGAGTAATTTATAATTTTCGACGAGTGGCAGTCCTGTAATTTCGATGAACAGTACCCGCGCGAGTGACTGGTCCGTTTTTGCTTGTCCGATGTTGCTCTGGTCCGTTTTTGCTGCCGCTTCGTCATCCGTTTTGCTCTGGTCCGTTTTTGCTGCCGCGTCGTCGCCGTGAACCAATTTGCCGTGTCTTCGAGACCTCCCGTGCTGGTAGCTGCGTGGCCACGCCCGCGAAGGCTCCAGGCACTCCACCATCTTCTATTTCCCTTTATCAGCTCAGCACCGGCTGCCATTTTCCCTTCTCTGTTCACAGCCGCCATGGCCGCCGTGCGCCTCGCCAGGCCAACGGTCATCGTCGTCGGTTGTTTTTCTGGTTTTTTCTTTGTCTTTGAGTTCGCCTTACTCCCCTGCAGCTAACCGTGCCCTCAATTTCGTCTATCCTGCACCAGAGCCGCTGCTCCACAGAACGCCGCGCCGCCATGGCCGCAGCTCGCGTGGCCACACCCCTCCACGCACTAGTTCCAGTCGATTTGAGTGCACCATCGGATGCGCACGAGTCCAAGGATGCTTCTATGCCTCTCCTTTGCCGCTGGTGAGCACTATCCCCGCCGGAAACGGCCTTCCTGGGCGTTCTCTGTACATGAATCGTGACCGAACTTCGTCTGAAAATTTAACTAAAGCCAGGGTCCTAAGTGCACAGTCTAAGACTCAGGTGAATAGTACCTCGAGGACCTATTTGTAGCAGTTTTTCATAAACTTCAAAAATTCATATCTGGAGTTTCGTAACTCCGTTTTTGGTGAACCAAATTTTGTTGTGTTCCTTGTAATGCCTAGTTTTTATTAAAAATATGAAACATGCCATGTTTTATAGAAAAATAATTAGCTATGTTTCATGCCTTTATTTAATGTTTAAAGAGAAGGAAATTCATATCTCATGCTATGTGACCCCTTTTGACTTGAAATTTTTATGACATGTTTCTTGTGCTATGTGTGTATTGTAGTAAAAATATTGTAGTCATTGGATATCTTATGCTTGACCTTTTGATTTATCTTGCTTATTGCTTATTAAATGGTTTATAATTATAATAAAAATATATAAATGAAAAATGTGGCTCCTTTACCTTTGTATGATTCTGCTATGTCATGTTAACACCTAATATGACTATATAATTTTAGAATATATGGAGTTTTATATTTATCTTCTGTAATGCTGTTAAAATAGTTTATAATTAGCTAGTTGTTTAATCTTGTTATGCTTGCACCAATACATTGCTGTGCATCCTGTCATGAGTTCATCATGCTAAAACATGCATCATTAAATATGTGTAGTTGTTCAAGAGTGAGTAGATCTTGGTGCACGATCTCCGGAAAATGCCATCCCCCATCAAAAGTGAAGTCGCGGATCCATGATGTGGTGTCGTCTATCCTGGAATGGTGTCAAATGTAACACCCGTGATCTTGACGAGAACTAACTACCGCTGCAACACAGGCAAGCCCCGGATACATTTACACCCTATTCTATTTATAAAAGTTTTACCGCTTCAGCTCTGATATGTTGCATTAAGTGATAGGAGTTGAGTGAAAACCCACAAATTGCATTACCTGTCTTATTTCCTTAATCCTTGTTACCTACTGGGAAGATAAGTAGTTATGCTTAGCCCTGCTTATTTATTCAATTGTTCAAAGACAAAAGAATGAAAAAGATGAGATTTGTTTTCATGCCGGAATCATGATGATAGTAATAAATCGAGTCCGGACGGCGAACTTGCACTGGGAATGGAGTCCCTCTGTAGTGTTCTCGTCTGTTGATGCCCTAGGTCCCGTCCGATGGTGACCTGTCGATAATCGAGAAATTAGAAAATCCACATGCATGAAGTGGTATACGGATGGTTGTAGCCATGTATGCCATGGAGTGACCTAGCGTGGGGCCAGAGAATCCCATCTGTGTCATAGTGTGTTTTACTGTGGGGTTTAAGTTCCCATGTATCTCGGTACGCTGGGCCACAGAGCTCACGTGTATCATGTGGTGATATACGGCTGAGGTTGTTATCCCGGTATATCGGTGCACCTGGGGTGCTTCGGAGTTAAAGTCTCCGGTATGCTCAGTCACCTAGTTCCCAGCTGGGTATGAGAATGGATTCGAATCACCGTTGCTTCTCGGAGAAGAAGACTCGATCACTGATCATCATCGTAGTAACAACTTGAACAAAAATTAAGGATCAATAATGAAGTTGGTTGATAATGGGAGTTAGCCCAAGCAACTTCTCTTTCTGTAAAGCTTTTATGCAAAACTTCTTATCTCTTATAGACCTTACCTTGTCCCTCGAGCCTGCATTTCCTGAGTCTTCACCCCTCTTTTTCGTCAGGTCAGTCTTGTTGAGTACTTTTATACTCAGGGTTTGTTGAACCCTTGTTGCAGGTGCTAATTGGTGTTTAAATCAAGTTCATGTCGGTGGGCTCGACGTGATCTGGTTGTCCCCTCCCGACTTAGGCGCTCTACCTAAGTTGACTTCTGAAGTTCTTCTTTGCTTCCGCCGCTTCCGCAATTAAAGTAAAGTTTGTAAAAGTTAACTTTTTCATATATTTTGTAAACTTAATGTTATTACTCTTTCGCACTCTGATATATGTTTTATCATAAATGTTGTAATGTTGTAGCTACTCCTTTGTTGATCCTGGTATGAGTTGACAAATATGGTTTAATCGGGGTCCTTTGAGGGCACCCGACAGAGCTTTCTAAGTTATCTGAAACACATGCATGGCTATCAGAAGTCTTGGAGACAATGATAGGTGCGTGTGGGCCATATAATTTAGGAGGTTCTGCCACATTAGTCTTGCAGAAGCTTAGAGAGCACAAACTTTACGCTAAGAAGAGCAAATGTGAGTTCTGGTTGGAGGAAGTCTCTTTCCTTGGCCATGTTGTTTCCAATGGGGGAATAGCAGTTGACCCAAGCAAGGTGAAGGATGTGTTGGATTGGAAGCCACCTACAGATGTCAGTGAGATTCGCAGTTTTCTTGGGTTGGCTGGTTATTATAGGAGATTCATTGAGGGATTCTCGAAGATTGCTAAGCCATTGATAGCATTACTAGCGAAGAATGCCAAGTTCGTGTGGTCCGACAAGTGCCAAGCTAGCTTTGAAGAGTTCAAGAAGAGATTGACAACCGCTCTAGTGTTGGTATTGCCAGACCTAAGTATAAAGTTCTCGATCTATTGTGATGCATCCCGTTTGGGTTTGGGGTGTGTTCTTGCAAGAAGGTAGAGTTATTGCTTATGCTTCAAGGCAGTTGAGAAAACATGAGCTTAACTATCCTACTCATGACTTAGAATTAGCAGCTGTGGTTCATGCTCTAAAGATTTGGCGACACTACCTCATTTGCCACAAGACCGATATATTCACTGACCACAAGAGCTTGAAGTATATCTTCACTCAGTCTGATCTGAACATGAGACAACGCCGTTGGTTAGAGTTGTTAAATGAATATGATTTTGAAATGCATTACCATCCTGGAAAAGCAAATGCTGTGGCTGATGCCCTTAGTAGGAAGAAGCATACTAATGAGCTTCGAAAGACACCTGAATCTGATCAGTTGTGTGCAGAATTTGCTCATCTGAACCTTACTCTTGTTGCTAATTCAATGGAAATAGAGGTGACCTCAACCTTAGAGGAGGAAATTCGCAAGGGTCAGCGAGAAGATGAGGATTTGAAGTACATAGCCAAGAAGTTAGTTGAAGGGAAAGCACCTGGATTCCGCATTGATGAAGAGGGAACTCTATGGTATGGCAACCGGATATGTGTTCCGGAGATGAAAGATCTTCACCAGGCAATTCTACGAGAGGCACATGAGTCAGCTTATTCTATCCATCCCGAAAGTACTAGGATGTACATGGATCTAAAGGAAAAGTATTGGTGGATTGGTCTGAAGAAGGAGGTGGCAGAGTATGTTGCTATATGTGACACTTGTCAGCGTGTGAAAGCAGAACATCAAAGGCCAGCTGGATTGTTGCAGCCAATGAAGATACCAGAATGGAAGTGGGAGGAAGTCGGTATGGACTTTATAACAGGTCTACCTCGTACCCAGAGAGGTTTTGATTCTATTTGGGTAATAGTTGACCGATTGACCAAGGTTGCTCACTTTTTGCTAGTTCAGACAAGGTACAGTGGTCCAAGGTTAGCGAAACTGTATATGGAAAGGATTGTTTGTCTTCATGGGGTACCCAAGGGGATTGTATCTGATAGAGGTACCCAGTTCACATCTCACTTTTGGAAAGCAATTCATAGTGCTTTGGGAACAAAGCTGAACTTCAGTACCGCATATCACCCACAGACCGATGGGCAGACCGAGAGGCTTAATCAGGTTCTGGAGGATATGCTGAGAGCTTGTGCATTGCAGTTTGGCACAAGTTGGGATAAGAACTTGTGTTATGCGGAGTTCTCCTACAACAATAGTGATCAACAGAGTCTTAAGATGGCACCATTTGAAGCTCTGTATGGGCGTAAGTGCAGGACACCGTTGTTCTAGAATCAAACTGGGGAAAGTCAATTGTTTGGGACAGATGTTCTGAGAACCGCAGAGGAACAGGTACGAGTAATTAGGGAAAACTTGAGGATAGCACAATCCCGCCAGAAGAGTTATGCAGATACACGTAGAAGAGAGTTGAAGGTGACTATGTGTATTTGAAGGTATCCCCTATGAGAAGTGTGAAGAGGTTTAACCAGAAAGGGAAACTTGCACCAAGGTATGTTGGTCCGTTTAAAATTTTGAAAAGGTGTGGTGAAGTGGCTTATCAATTGGAGTTACCTGAGAGTTTAGCCGGAGTGCATGATGTGTTCCATGTGTCTCAACTTAAGAAGTGTTTGCGTGTACCTGAGAAGGAGCACTTACCATTAGAGGAACTTACGGTTAAGGATGATCTTAAGTATGAAGAGTTTCCAGTAAAAATCTTGGATACAACAGAGAAGGTTATCCGAAGTCGGGTTATTAAGATGTGTAAGGTGCAGTGGAATCGTTACTCTGAGGCTGAGGCAACCTGGGAAACAGAGGATGCTTTAAGGGCAGCTTATCCGCAGTTATTTGAGTCAGCAACATCCAATCTCGAGGACGAGATTCTCTTAAGGGGGATAGATTTGTAATATCCCAATTTTTGAAAATGATGCTTGAAATATAAATAATTAGACAAAATAAATTTTTTTATGAAAATGAAGTTGCAACATGGTAGAAACATGCTTGAGCATTCATGCTGGTGCATATTTTCATGTGGTAAAGTTGAATTTGATTTTTGAATTCAAAAACCCCTTTGAAAAAGTGTTTGAATAAATGAAAAATCAAATCCCTTCCCTCCCCTCTCCTTCCTGCCAATTCGGCCTGGCAGCCCGAACGGCCCAAACCGGCGGCCCGCTTCT
Source organism: Bothriochloa decipiens (assembly GCA_023333625.1). Lineage (NCBI taxonomy): Eukaryota > Viridiplantae > Streptophyta > Magnoliopsida > Poales > Poaceae > Bothriochloa > Bothriochloa decipiens. Next base: position 25,539,021 of record CM041642.1, read on the forward strand.
CCTCCCGCGTGCCGTCGCCTTCTCTTCATCTTGGGCCGTAGGCCGGCAGCCCATCAAGCTGTGTGCCCGCGTCCGCTCTCTCTGCTGGCTGACAGGTGGGGCCCATCGCGTTGCCTTCCTCCTCCGAACCGGACTCGTGCCACGCGCGCGTCATCGAGCCCGACTCGATGTCCGTGCCACACCCGGCCGTACCCCGTCATCAGGCTATAAAAGCCTTTAACCCCGTCTTGAGCCCCTACCCGCAACCCTAAGTCAGCGCCGCCACTGCCTTCGTCCCGCGCGAGTCGTTGCAACGCCCCAAAACCCTAGCCGCCATTGTCGCCGACGCCGGAGTTCGGAATCCGCCGTGACCGTAGCGCATTTAGTGGGGTAAGTTCCCCTCCGAGCTCGAGTTGGTTTCTCTGAACACGCGGGTGCCCTCAATTTGGATCGAGCCGCTCAATTCTGCTGTGAATTGACGCCCGCAGGTCGTCGCCATCCACCGTCGACTGTCAAGAGCTCGCCAGCGGTCATCTCAAGTTCCTTTTTCCCCTCTGGTATTCTCATCTTGATCCCCTGTGTTGTTTGACC
>CM041642.1:25544888-25581535 GCA_023333625.1 Bothriochloa decipiens
TTGCCCACAAACGAGGCCATGGTGTGGCTGCTGTCGCAAGCTATGGCGCCTACCAGCACCAGGAAGTCCCTGTCTCATTCAGTGCATTGTACTACAATGACAAGATGGCCGCTCTCGAGGCACAGCTTGGAGCAGTAAACGATGAGCAGATCAATTCCAGGAATGAGTGGCCACACACTACTCTGTGGACAGCTCCAGGTGTCGGTGAGAAGGAGGCAAACGTGCTGCCGCAGCTGGCTTCAGAAGGAAAGGCGGAACGGGTGCCGATTGATCCTCCCATCACCATATCGGGGGTGGTGGACTTCTACTGAGTTGTTACCTTGGTTTTAGGCTACGACTGTGCAGCAGAAGTGAAGATAGAATAAAGGATACTTTGCTGCTTGGGTGCTGGTGGACGTAACGTTAACAGCTGATCGTGGCCAAGACATGTTAATCATGAGTCTTACGCCACACAAAATTTTGGTGCTATAGGACAGACGTAGACTACAGCGTTCCTGCTACGATGTGTTCCAAAAAAAATGCAAAATACCATCGACTTGAAGTCAGCACTAGATTGTATATCACACCATTCTACTTCCAGTGTAAAATTCATGTTGGTGGTGTGTTAGCTTTTGTGTACTTACTCAAAAATTGCAACATTTGCTAGATGGAATGCTTCGTTGACTGGCTAACATAATGCTGGTGTTGAAGTGAGTGGAAAGCAGAATCTATCTGACCGATGGCAGTAATACTGTTTTTTTTTTCGTGCCACTCATAGTGAAGTGAAATTAAGAGGTGATGTGACATGTATTACGACTCCTGACTCCTGACCTTATCTTCCTAGGCCTTGTTTGGTTTATGAAAATTCTGTTTGTATTTGATAAATATTATTTAATTATGGTCTAATTAGGCTAAAAAGATTTGTCTCATGATTTATAATTAATCTATGTAATTAGTTATTTATTTTATCAACGTTTAATGCTTCATGTATACGACATAATATTTGATGTGATAGAGAAAATAAAATTTCTAGTCTTTTTGAGGTAACTAAACAATACCAAGACTGCCGTGCCTAATCTTAACTTCAATCAGAATAGACTGGTTTATGACTCTTAGTCTATGATGTACGAGTATTTTCCATGTGTTCAGTCCCTTAGCGCACACGTGTGTGTCACGTGCTAGGAACATGTGAATAACGTGCATGATTATTTTTACTTTCACACGTATATGTCACGTGCTACGATCGAGTGAATAGCGTTAATGATTATTGTCGATCCTGTTAAGCAAATCAACATCTGATCATTCATGCGTACAAGGCAAATGCACATGCTATCATCCCTTAAATGATCTTAATATTTTTGTCAACCATCCTATACATGCATGCTAGTATAAATACTCTCTCCGTCCCTTTATACACGTCGTTTTGGCCATCAGTGAGATACACCATTTATTGTCTACACTTAGACGGGAGGGTTGTCTGGTTGCTTCCTCTGTCATCTGAATCTGAACACTACGAAGTGATGCTAGGACGACAAATATAAAGGGACAGAGGGAGTATATCCATCGTTTGCTGAGAGCAAATGCCATGGTAATGAGGAATATATCAGTCCAAGACAACATTTTATTTTCATAAGCTCACTTATATTAGCCTATGGGAGACGCACACGAAGATTGGAGCCATCAGATTAATTGAGCCCTATCGGTCTGTCCTGTCGATTTAATTAGCACCAGTGAGGAGTGCGTCCACGACGAAACAACCAGAATGGACAAAAATTATGGAGTGGACCAATGTGCACTAATTATAGGTTCGGTGTGAACTCATAGGAAGAACTTAATGGATCGGACGGAGTCCAAATCCTCTGTAATAATAATCCTAGATAACTTTTCCGGATGTCACAAAATTTGATGGAATACCCCTACTTTGAGAAGTGGGATAGTGACAACGTGACGGAATCACACAACCGATCCCCATATCACTGCACTTAGTTCGAGCAACCAGATGAATGGGTGCAATCAATGGTTCATATCACCAGCCTTAACCACCATAATAGTACCGTAACAGGAAGATGGCGTTGCGTTCCATCTAAATCCATCCTAACCGTACCATGAAACGTTCCATCCAAGTCAGCACTAGAGGAGATGATTGTCTGTATATCACATTATTCTACTAATCTACTTGTAATGTATTTTTCAATTTTCAGAGGCCGTTTCACACGACAGTTGACCATAGTTGGTGGTAGGTTAGCTTTTGTGTACTTCAAAATTGCAACGTTATCTAGATGGAATGCTTCGTTGACTGGCTAACAAATGCTGGTGCGTTAAAGCGAGTGCAAAGCTAAATCGATCTGACCGATGGAAGCTGAAGGACAAGGATACTTTTTTCCGTGCTACTCAGTGCCAAGTGAAATTAAGGTGATATGACATGTATTACGACTCCTCGTTTAGCACCGGTGAGGAGTGCGTCCACAACGAAACAACATTGGATCAAATTATGAAACGTTGCATCCTAGCTAGCTAGCTAGCTAGCTAGATGATGAGGTTTTGCTCGGCTCAAAACACTGTGAGGGGCCGAACCTAATTAGCGCGTCGATCGTCTTCGCCCCTTTCCATGCAATATGAGCGTTCGTACGTTAAACTTTGTGAGGCCACGTCTCATCAAACAAACAAAATCTTGCATGGTTCGGACTCAACCTGATCAGGCTGTATCCGAAAGATGCCATGTCAATTGCTGCTCCACAGCAAAATCAACCAATCAGCAAGGCAAAATTGACCGACCCCAATTCAGGCAAAATTAATCGACACACAAGGGCTCATCATACCACTGAAACAACAGGACCCCAGGAAGGCTCTTACCACCATACTCTGCACTCGTAGGCGCCGTCAGAAATTTTCCTGAGCTCTCAAGACTTTCCGGATATGAACTGGGCCTGGGTGCCATCAGAAATTAGAGCACTGGATTCAAACTCTAAACGCTGGTTTAAGGGGCCACAGCCAAGAATCTTCATTCAGGGACAGGAAGTACATAGCAAACCACAGCAGTTTATAATTTTCTCCATTGCTCAGCTAGAAGACACAGAAAAAATATCACAAACCCATCAGACCAGTCCTCAACCAAACACAAGGAAGCGCAAAAGGTACTGACTTCAAAACCCAAGCGCGTTTTGCAAAGACTATTATACTGGAACCAATTTATAATGATAGACCAATTCTTTGCATATGTCAGCACTGGCCGATCCAGATAACATTACTAGTACATAATAACTGTCCTTCAAAATTAAACGCCTCACACGAAGGGAAACATCATGTCCAAACTAAGGGCAACTTCACTCCATGGAAGAAGAGGTCGGGCCAGCGCCAAAACCGCTGCCGCCACCACGGCCAAAGCCAGGCCTCCCACCAGAACTCTGCAATATTGTTGGTCCAGAAATATACATCAGCAAGTATGTACATGCCCAGTAGCTAAACGGTTAAATGGAAATTTGCGATCCTACAACAAGCAAAATCACCCTAACATCACTGTAATTATAGAAAAATGGCAGTGAACGCATTTTGGCAAAATGAGCAAAAGCATGTAGGTTCACTGAGATAGCATGTAGCATAAATGATCATACTATGTACCTACAAGAAAGCTGCTTTCTGTTTGTAAATTAACAGGATATGATGACTTTTTTCCAAATGTTTATGACTATAAATACATTTCAAGAAGATACTTGCACCAAATATCGAGCTTTAATGGAGGGCTTACAGGATAGCAAAACTCAATCTTATAAAGTAGTATAATGGTTATTACTATAGAAGATTGGGTTGGTGCAGGATATGTCCATTCAACATTTCTAACTGCCAGCAAATCTAGAGAAACGACTTCAGTAAAAAAAACTCCTAATGCCTAAATTAATGCACACTGATGTTTCACATTGATAATTTCAGTCCAAGTTGCATAATGTGTATCTATGTGCACAACACATGAACAATTGCAGGTGGAATTTAAACCCAGTATGCTAAAGAGGAAGGAATAAAACAACATGGCATCAACAGACGAATATGATTACCCTGAAAGATGGCTGGAATTCAGCAGGAGCTCCACCCTTATCGCCACCAAAGTCACCAGGAGCACCACGAGGACCACCACGGTACCCATCCCTGTCACCAAACCTTGGCCTGTCACCTTCAAAGCGACCTGGGCCCCTGAATACATTACAAGCAAAGAGAAGATTAATAACAGCATCAACAATTCAAAACTTAATAACAATTTGTACCTAATTGGTTAGCTTTAGTCTGTTGCTCAGTAAAACACACTGTTAAAAGCAAAAAAAATATGATCTTGCATGAATTTATCTTGGTCTTCTTTACTAGGATATCCTTTACACTGCAAAATGTGTCATCCTAGTGCAGATTTAATCAAACAAATTATAACTCAGTAGGCACTGGGTACGCCCTTTTTTTATAAATAAGTACAACAAATCAACTATTCTTTAATAAACATGTATTATTTATTTACTCATACAACAACCAACTTCACAAGGAAACAGATAAAATGCTTTTAACTCCAACATCACCAAGCTACAGTAGTCAAAACAATGTTGCATCCCACAAAAACATAACTGAAAAATGCATAACAAGCACCCATCAAAAGAATTTCTAGATAACCCTATCACCAAATTCTACTTTTCCATCTGAAATCATCGCCAGACATGAGATGCAAACATGCGAAATCATCACTAGACACGTTTGGTAAGTAAATGCATTATCATGAACGCCACAGCGCTTCAAGAGTTAAGGCTTTACCTTGGGGGGCGGTCACCAGGAGGGCCAGAGCCGAATGGGCGGCCCGGTGGCCTGGCAGACTTCTTGAGCGTGGCAGGCACGATCTCAGACGGGAGGTTCAGGTAGTTGCGGAGGTGCTCAATGCCATCGTTGGTGAGGTACCAGTAGTAGTACTGCCAGGAGAAGGTCTCCCTGACATACTCCTTGGACTTGAAGCTCTGCATGAGCTTGATCACCTGGAGGTTGGGCACATCGATCTGCGGGTGCTTCGCCAGGTTGTAGTCCTTCTTGGCGTACAGCACGCCCTCTGCAGCAGCAGATACATCAGACTAACAGAAATTGTATGAACATAACACACATCACATCAGTTGATGCTTTGAATTCTCGGTGATGAATACATAACAAAGAACCAGAACCTATGTTCATTCCTAGTTCAGGAGGCAAACAAATTTGGAGGACAAACTTAGATCACAAGTTCGCTGTGTAAGCCTATCTGCTCGCTAGCTTGTGGGATGCTAAAATTGGCACAAAAAGGAGAGCTCAAAATAATACTAAGTACTCTCCTATTAATAAAAAAACAATTTTAAGATCTGTCTCCTCCCAGAAAATGAAACAACCAATCGACGCAAGCTACCCTACTGCGAGTTCAGTGGACCAAGAATCACGTACCCTTGAAGAGGTACTTGCAGATCTCATTGCGGTTCTTCTTGGGGATGATCTGCGGGTGAAGAAAATAGACACGAGATTAACACCGGCAAAATAACAGGCGAAAGCCGAGGAGGAGCGGCGGCGGATTAAGCCTCGCGCGTGCTATCTTACCATGGTGGGCGGCGGGAGGGCGTGCTCCGGGTGCTGGAGCGCCTGGTGCTGGGGCGGCGGCGGCGGCGGCGAGTGGGAGGAACAAAGAACCCTAGCGCACGGGTCGGGAGATGGCTTTTATATAGCAGCCGCCGCGGTGTAGGGTTTGGTTCGATGAGCAGAGCGAGTGAGGGGTATAAGCGTCAAAATGGAGGTGGGGGCCTTCTGCATCTGGGCTTCATGGCCCAGTGCTTATATACATATTTGGGCCGTTTCGTTTGGCGTCGCTGGGCCGTTCCTTTATGCACTGGCCATGGATTTTGTTTCTGCCTCGGCCCTCCAGCTATTTTTAGTCTTCTGCTAAAAAAACTATTTTCGGTCTTGGTCTCGATGCATCTCGTCTAGTTTCGCGTATAGTTAGTGTATTTTCTCTGGAAAAACAGGGATGAAAGCGAACTAGTCGTCTATGATATGTATCCCATTATGATGAATTGAACTGACAACCTTTTTAATAAATGGATAAACTATGACTTCATCTCTTGTATAACCAACTAACCAAGGGAATCAGAACTACTATTACAAACGTTTGACGAAACAAAAAGCCAACCCAAACTTAAGAATCAATCCCAAAATTAAAAGGCCATCCAAAAGAAGCAAAGAACATTTCAAGTCCCATTCGACACACATGGATTCTACTACACAAATCTTAATTGTGGCAGGCAAAAGTGATTAACCGCCTCGGATCATGATGTCCTCTTTGTTTTCTTCACACCGTTCCAATTGTTCCCAATGACGTAACTAATGTGTTCCCTGAATAAAATCTAAAAATAAAATAGGTTGGCACATAACTAACATAAGCTACACTTCCCCTCAACCGCTCGCGTCGTCTCCTCTAGGAGGCGTCCCGAGGGCTCCCACCGTCGCCGCCGGGGCTAGGCCTCCTCTCCGGCTCGGGCCGCCGCCTCTGTGCCTGCTCCTCGCCGGCGGCAGCGGCCAGCAGGGGTGCTCAACAAGGCCTCTTGTGTCGCATCCATCCTCTCCTCCGTGAACCTTCCTCTCTCGCTTCTCCGGTCCTCAGCTTCGACTTCCGGCGACAGGCGGCAGCGGTAGGCGGCCCGATCTGGTCTCTCTGGCCGGATTTGGCTCTTGGTGGCGCCCTCTCCCCATCTCTGGCGGCGCCGGAGTGCCATCGAATGGTGGCGGCGACGGGTCGGATTTGGGCCCTGTGGGCCTAGATCGGCCGTCCTCAGTCCGGGCTGGTGCTGCCACTCCTCCGGCAGCACCCTGCACCTCCGTGTGGTGGCAGCTCGACGGCGGCAGCCGGCGTGCCGTTCGTCTGACGGCCACGGCGGGTTGGATTCGGGTCCCTTGGGCTTGGATCTGGTCCACGAGCACCAAGGCTGCACACCTTCGGAGCGCCTGGTTGAATACGTCCTTCCGGTGATGGCGGCCTTCCGTGTTGGCCGGGCGCAGTGTCGACAGTGGTGGCGGCGGTTTGGGTGAAAACCTTGTCTGGCGTGTTACGCCGGGCCGACGGTGGTGGTACTAACTGTGCCACGTACTTTGTTGAAGGCGTCGCTAAAGCCGGCGGTCAGTTCGTCCCCCGCTGCGTCCGCGGGCGTTCAATAACTGGGTGAAAACCTAGCCAGATTTTTCTGGGCCGGCGGCGATGGAGCAGGCGCGTCGTCGAAGTTCTTGTTCGCCAAGGTCGGGCAGTTCTCAGCTGAAGATGGAGGTGGCATTCGATGGCGTAATAGCTTGGTGCTTGGTGGTTTGTACCAAGTGCTTCATGTTGTTGCCAAGCAAGAAGCATCCAGTCTTCAATGGTGATCCGATGTCCTACGTTTTCAATACCTTTTTAGGTTTGACAAACGTGTTTGGCGGCTTCGTCTTAATGATGGTGATATCATATGGAGTTGACATCACGGTGAAAGTCAAAGGTCGTATAGGACTACTTGAGCTCCTTGTTGGGGATGTATTTTTTTTAATTTCTTTTTTTATTTTTATGCTGTAATAATGTGGCCTGATTCTACCACGGATAGATGAAGCCGGATAATTTCTATCCTTTATCTAAAAAAAGAACAAACCAAACTTAGCTATTCCTCTGAACATGCAAGATGTCCACCTAAGCAACCTACTGTCATACACTATTAAAAATCCACTAGCTCATGCAATTGTATTGTCCACGCCATCATGTCATTATATTTCTGTCAACATATGAGCAGTTCAACTAAGCAATGCATAGTCACACAAAACTAAAATCCACTAGCTATGCAATTGTAATATCCACGTTAGCGAGACACATAAATACTTTGTTTGTTCATATCATCATGCCATACAATGCATTAATCCACATTTCTGCAGCAAAGCGCAGGGTATTCTCCTAGAATAAACTGCGTTACCAACAAATGGCCGCACCTTCTCTTAACGAGAGAGAATAAATCTATCAACTAATTTAGGTGATCCAAACATGCCCTTAACTGTTTTTGCAAAATGTTTGGATTCGTAGAAATAGTTGGATGTTAATAATTAGCTCTTTGAATCCAAAGTCTAATCAATAGTTTTTTTAACACCATTTAGTAGAGGTGTTTTTAGATCAAAAGTGTTAAAAGGCGAGACACTTGCTTTTAGCCTCCACTTAGCACCTCCTTGGTCGGTAAACTTTAGCAACCCTTTTAGCGCCTTTTAGTCCATGGGTGTGTTTAGTTCCCGCGAATTTTGAAAGAAAATGTCACATCGTGTCACCTCAGCCCACTGTAGCATTTCGTTTGTATTTGGTAAAAATTGTCTAAACTTTGAGTAACTAGACTCAAAATGTTTGTCTCGTAGAGTACAACAAAACTGTATAATTAGTTTTTGATTTTATCTACATTTAGTACTCTATGCATGTGCCGATATTTTGATACGATGGGTGATAGAAATTCTGCGTAGTGAATTTTGGGGTGATTTCTGGGTAACTAAACACAGCACATGTGTTTTGAGAAAAAAAAGTGCTAAAAGGTGCTAAATAGATAACTAAATTCACTAGTTGGATCAAACTAGGTAATAGCAGCTAATATTAACTATGAACTATTAGTAGTTAATGGATCCAAACATGTTATATGTGTTTATACAAAGTGTCATGTACTCGGATCGTTTAGTAGCCACACCCATAAACGCAAAGGAAAAAGAGCGGAAAACTAAACGGGTCCGTCATCCCTGTACGGAGCGGCCACCGACAGCAACCTGTCGGCGGCGGTCACCGTCCCGTCAGGCTCCACGGGCTGTACGGGGACTACTCCGGCGTATGACGCACGGAAATGTGTGTTCATCCGTAACCGAAAAGCATATCTGGACAGCGATTCCTCGCGAACGGGTCCTTAGCCGCGTGTCTGGACAGCGATTCCATCGGGGCCGTCCAAGCTGATCTTTTCACTCGTCCTTGCCTGTCGTCGTCTCTTCTCCAAGTGGACACAGGCAGTGCAGGCTGCAGCCAAATTTTGCCATCGCCCATCTCCAAGTCGTTTTACATCTTCATTCAGTCTGGAGGACCATCATCAGTCTCCATCATCTGTCATGGCTGCCTGCCTTCATCGGCCATCTCTATCTACCTGAGCACACCACCGGCAACCGACACTTGTGTTAGTACCTGACTGCAGGTGCAACCCTCTTATTTTTGTGCCAAACAACAATGGCAGCTGCAAGCCTACTACAATCAGGCCCTCACAGGCAGGAGTGCAGGAGACGCACCCCAACAGCATTCCATCCATGGCACAAGCTGCACTGAACACTGATCCAGCCTGAACAGCTGAGCAATCACATCACATTGCTATGACTATATAGTAAAGGAATATATGGCATCAGTATGACAACAGAAACTGAGGGCTATATACCAGGCAGATGGCTCAAATAGGAAGCAAGGTTTGGAGTAGGAGATCATCGGCCAATCCTACTGCAACGGTTTTCATCTATAGCAATGCTCAGTCTTTTTTCGCCTCAGGAGTACACACGCGCCTTTATCATACAAAATCATCCCTCACATAAATTCGGCCCCAAGAAAAACCAACAGAAAAAATCGCTATGGCTAACATATTGATCCAACAATGTACAGATACTGCCAACAGATCGACACAGGTGCTTGCAGAGTTTGCATGCCTGACCAACCAACCAACCAACCGATGAGACTGCAGATGAGCTTTTCTCTGTCCCTGCGCGATATCCAGCTTCTATATCAGGCACAGGCACAGACTCGTAGCAATCACCTGATGGCTTAGCTAGTCTTCCTGATTTCTCCACTTGAAAGGTTCCCCTTTCGGTGCATCCTTTGGAGTGTTGTTTCCGCTGCTATCGCCAGGTTCACTTGCAGGTGTTTCCACCGATCTTGCTTGAGTTGGAGCTTTGCCACCCCGACGCTCCTGGGAAGAGCAGCAAAATGTTAGCAATCTAAATCTGCAATTTGGAAAAATATTACTACGATATTACTCTTTTCATGAATCGTGATAGTTGAAAAATTAGAAGAATGAGCGACTTGGAAGCTCTTGCCGGCTTTGAAGGTAAAGGCACACATATCTTACAGCAAAAACGACCAGGCATACCGGATTGTTATCTAAACTCATATGCCGTGAGAAAAATTAAAAAAATGAAGAATGCAGGGCAGGCCCTCAATTGACCTACAAAGGAATAATGAGAGCACAGTCCTCTAGCAAGTTGCCCAATGAGAGTCATAGAATTGTGATACAATAAGTGCAACCAATTCACTACATATCGTAGAGTGACATGTAGGTGTTAACCAGCGAATCCAAATGTAAACAATGAGTGCAAACAAAGTGTTTATCGTGGTGACCTTCTTGCTTCAGAATTGGAGGACAATAAGATTTATGGGCAACAAAATCAATGCATTATTAACATAATAAAACAATGGGTACTCAAAAATAAGTTCAAAAATATGCACATGCCATCTTAACTTACATCTCTGTATGGAAAATCATCAACTTCAAGCATGTGAATCACATGCCCAATCTTTGGCCTCTTGCGAGCTTCAGGATCAACGCACCGCAGAGCCACTAGCAAAGCCTTCTTCAATGCCCTAGAAGTAGGCTTCTCAGTCATCTTTGGATCCAAAACCCCTTCAGAGTTTCTGTTGCTGACCATCGTCTTCAGCCACTCAACAAGATTAATCTAAAAAGATTGCTCACAAAGTTCATATATGCACTTCTCAAGTTCAATATTCAGCGAACGCAAGGAGGTACTGCCATTACTAACCTCCCCTGGTGGCCTGTTGTAATCAACAGGTACACGGCCAGATATGATTTCCATGATAAGAATTCCAAAACTATAGACATCGCTAGTTTCATTCAACATGCCAGTGCCCGCATACTCTGGTGCAACATACCTGCAAGCAATAAAATTTAAAATAAGCCACCACATTCTTGGTTATCTTGTATGATCTTAATCTTATAAGCAGTGTTGATGTCTAACCCAAATGTCCCCATGACTCTGGTTGTGACGTAACTCCTCTCTGAACCCAAAAGTTTCGCTAGCCCAAAATCAGAAAGCTTTGCATTCCAGTGCTTGTCAAGAAGAATATTGCTCGACTTGACATCACGGTGAACCACCTTTGGCTCAAGTCCCTCATGCAAATACATTAACCTACACAATTAGGTGAAATAATGTAAGCAGACAGTGACAGGCTGACAGCCAAACAAATTTTGGACCACCGTAAAAGTCAAAAAGTGCATACCCTTTTGCTGTTCCCAGAATAATCTTCATCCTTATATCCCATGTAAGTGGGCTCACAGGACCAAAATCACCATGGAGCCATTGCTCCAAGTTTCCATTGTTAACATACTCATACGCAAGCATCCTGGAAAAGAACCATACACAATGAAATTTATGATATAATAAAGCTACAAACTCCTTGGTTCTACAATTTTGCATTATAAGCTAAGGATATTGTCCAGACAAGAAGATACCTTTGGTTGCCTTCAGCGCAGTATCCTAACAACCGCACAAGGTTCTTGTGTCGCACCCGCCCGATAGCTTCCACCTCAACCTTGAATTCTCGTTCTGCCTGTCCCCTAATAGAACATACAACATAGTTTATCAAATCCAGCAGCACAGAAATGACTAATTCAAACACAAATTTCATCATCTATTATATATATGGCAGACTACACGACTAAGCATGAACCCTACAAAACAAGGTTAGTTCGATATTTTCTATCAAAAAGTTCTTGCACAGAACGTCACCATCTTTGCAAAAGAAAGACGCTAGCTAATTGAACACAAGCTTATAAATCCGGCTACGCTTCAGTCCACCGCCACAGGTAGCATCAGTACCTGTTGTTGAGCAAGTTCTTGACGGCGACCTGCACTCCGCCCTCGAGCACGCCATGGTACACTATGCCGTAGCCGCCCTCGCCAATCACCTTCTCGTCGGCGAACATGCACGTGGCGTCCTCGAGCTCCTTGAGCGTGTACCAGTGGCCCCAGCCGAGGTGCGAGACCTCGGGGACCCCTGGCTCCCCGCCACCGCCACGGCTCTCCCCGCTAGCGCCCCGGGACGACGGGCCCCCGCTGCTCCGCTGGTGGGGCGGCTGCTCCGGGAACGTGATGCGGTGCTCCTTCCCCGTCTCGATCTGGATGGAATCCGGCGGCGGCGCCTGCAGCACCTGGGCGAGCGGCGCCTTGGCCGCCGCCGGGGCGGCGGCGCCGCGGGAGGGCACCACCTCCTGGATGTCCTTGGGGGGCTTGCCGGCGGGGTGCTGCTTGGGCTGGGCGGCAGCACTGGGCACGACGGCGGGGAGGTGGAGCACGGGCGCGGCGCGGCGGCGGCGGCGGCGCCGGGACGCGACGAGGCAGAGCAGGGAGAGGAGGACGAGGAGGAGCACGAATGCGGCGCCGACGCCGATGCCGACGAGCTCCCAGAGGTGGAGCCCGAACACCAGCGTGCCCTGGGACAGCTCGGAAGAGTCCGACATGGGCGCCGCGCTGCCGCTGCTCAGTGTTCAGCTCACAGCTCCCCGGGGCTATTGCTCAGGCCGAAACGGAATGGTGGATCTCCCTCCCTCCCAAGAACCCCCAAGCACCCAGCAGAATTGAGCGCTGGTACTAAAGAACGAAGAAATTCCCCAAGAAACAACCCGCCAAGAACCGGGGTTTTGCAGGGAATTGGGCGCGCGAAGCCGGATTCATGCGGGGAGCAGCTAGGGCGGCCAAGAATCTCTGGATTTCAGCAGGGGCGGGCAGTGGGAAAGGTATGACTTTGCGGGGAGGGAGGGGATTTAGGACAGGATGGAGTGACGAGAAAGGTGGATTTGGGAGGTTGATTGGGCCCGAAAAGGTTGGATTTGCGGGCAATGTGGGGGCTGTGAGTGAGGAACGACGAGCCAAGCGTGGTTAATTTAGCTCCGAGAATGCAAGCGAGAATGCAAGCGAGCATGGATTTTGGCGTGGAGGTGGTGGAGGACTGGAGGAAGAGGGTGGTGCAGACAGTGGTGAGGTGTGTGGCTGGCCTGGGTGGTTGGTGGCGATCATTAGTGGCCAATCACAGTCCAAATCAACAAGAAATGCACACAAGCAAGCATTGATAGTACAAAGTGACTGCTCAGAGTGAGAGTGAGAGTGAGAATGTACTGGCTGTGCGTACGAGTACCATGGAGGAGACGGCCGAGTGGAGAACAGCACGGGGAGGAGTGGACTGCAGGAGGACCACTGGGAGAGGAGAGAGGATCAGAAACAAGAGCAGAGACAGCCTAACAGAGGGTGTTTGCATAATTGTAGAGTATTGGCGACTTGGAACGGGGCGAAGGAGAAGTCAATACCGGATCCCTAAACAAATGCGCAACAGGATATTTTCGAGGCCGCGAACGCAGATAGTCTCTCGGTTTCAGGCCTTCTTTAGGTACCAAAACAGGTACGAAAATTCACTATCTAAAATTCCTATTTTCTGTCACATCAAAATGTTGGCATATATACGGAGTATTAATATAGATGAAATAAAAAACTAATTGCACAGTTTTGTTGTACTTTACGAGACGAACATTTTAAACCTAATTAATCAATGTTTGGACAATTATTACTAAATAAAAACAAAATTGCTATAGTGTGACGGGACACTTACTATGCAAATTTTATCCACCAAATTTGGTAACTAAACAAGGCCTCAGACGCGAGGGGTTCATGAGTTGCAACTTGCACACCCCGTTTTCAGATTCAAAGCGTGGGAATCTCAAGGATAGGATCATTACCGTTGTACTGTCGCCAGAGTCCGAGGCGCACAGCGGCGTTTGCTACAGTGGCCCAAAAACAGTATCCTTGTTTTTCATTTTGGGTTGCTCCCAAAACTCTTGGCTATGTCAAGGATAGGATAATTCCTGTTAGACTGCCGCAAAAAAACTACATCTCACAACCGCTTTTACTATAGTAAATTTATAACACTCTATCTATTCTAATAGAGAATGATCGATGGGACCCACTTATCATTGTCTCTGCAGTTGAAGGATTGAGCCACCGGTCGTAGGGAACGCTAGATCTGCGCCTTTGAGTGTAACGGTCGCTGCGGGCACTGCTGGAGGGAAGGGTCGCGAGGAGGGGAGGGGCGGCGGGATCTATGGCAGGCTACGCCTTTAGGTGCTGCCTATATCTATTAGCTACCGCATAGATGGAGTAATATTAATTTTAAAATATTTTTTCACCTTATAATAATGAGTGGTTGGTATCAAACACGCCTTGTCTACGTGGTATTTGACACGTTAGGAAAGTCATCAATAATTGATACATAATAGTAAACAAACCAGAGATATTTTTGGAATAAAAAAGAAGAAATATTGATATAGAATATGAGTGCAATTCGAGTGAGAACCATTCTCTAATATTCACATGATTTCTATTTTATATCTCTTCGTTCTGGAGAGCGACACAGTGGCTACGGAGAAACCAAAGGCGAGTGCTATATGTGGGTGTTTGTGTCCTCCCCCCTCCCCACCGGGGTCACGCGAGTTTGTCAATTTTAGGAACAAAGCCACATACACAACACATATTTAGATGTTGAAATGACTTATATATAGTGGGATATGCAAATTTCAATATTCAATCTCAATTGCAATACGTGGTCTACTTTATAAGAGTGTTATAGTTTTAGAAGCTAGGCATAGCCTCATGGTTTCTGAAGGAAATTCTTGTTTGTTGCTGCATTATTTTGTGTATCGAGATACTGGCATAGACCTAGCAAAACGTAGACGTTTGAAATATTCTATCGAGATGACACCCTCATTTCGGTTTCCAACCCACCACACCGATTTTCGTCCTCCAAGACGCATAAGGGTGCAAATTAAATCAAGAGTAACCAGATATGAATAAACAAAACCTTGTTTGGATGCACTCGGATTTGCACCAACCACGTGTGTTAGGAGGATTAGAGTGGAAATTGAACTTAATTCCACCCAACCCACCGCAACATGTGGACTGTGGTAAATTCAAACATCCAAATAAATCCTAAATTGGTTTTTAGAACTAGTTGTCAATCATATGAGTTTATTATAGAGACGATGGTCAACCATGTCATATCCACCTTAAGTGCATTAGAGCTATACATCTCTTGCAGTAAGTTCTCTCGATTCATTGAACATGTGCTCTTTCGTGGAAAAAAGCAAAGGAGAGAAAAAAAGTTTTTATGTGAGACAAAATTATACAGCCAGAGCCAGGGAAGTAAAGATTATATAAATTATTTCTTCATTATTGGGTATCTCCAAGAGTGCGAAAATTTGCAGACAACCATATTTGAAGGGTTTAGTAGGTGGGGATACCTTGCCAACAAAAAGCTAAACATGTTTTGGTTTTAGATGACAAGGGAAGGGTTGGACCTAACCCTATTTTTAAGGATGGGGCAGACCCATTTCTTGTTTGGACATAGGGTTAAGTCCATCCCAAATTTTTTATTTGGTTTAAGTCCTAGGTTGGGAGCAGTTGGGAAGCTGACACGTAGAGCTCGCATGTCATTCTGTGACTCCTTCTTCCTTGCCCTCTTCTCTCTCCTCTCCCTTGCTCGTACAGGCGTCGATGGCGTTGTTTCGCGCGGCCATAGCCACCCTTCCTCTTAGCCTCTGCTCCAATGGGACTGTCGCCCTTGCGCCCCCTTGCTTGTGTCGGACCACCCTGCTCATGAGGATTCAGCTCCGTTGCATAGCCCTCAGCTCGCGCCGCTTCTCACATCCTTGGCTACTGCCGCTCCAACGCTCCATGGCCACCTGCCGGCTGCCGCTCCTCCGTGCAATGTGGGTTCGTCCAATTTCTCAAATTTGGAGGAACGGGATGAACTTGCATCTACGAAGCATACTCTCTTTGAGGAGATGTTATCCAAACCAAATGGTCCAAAAAAAAAACAGGTCCAACCCACGACAACCTTGGAACCAAATACATGCTAATTCACGCAACGAGCACCATACCACCTCAAATTTTCGCTCCTCTGTTTGTGGCTGTGCAAAGGCAAATTACACGTGCCCTTGGTTGTCGGTGGCCACATCTACCCGCCTCCGGCTGCCACCAACTGCCACAAACAGTGTGTTGCTGTGATCCAAATGGCCGCTAGAGGCTACTACTGGCTGCCTCCATAGTGGTGGCCAGGTGACCGGAGAGGTCCACACAATAAATAACATGATAGATTTCGGGCACCCAAAATTGTGTGTATTTGGAGGAATTACTTTCTTTTGTACCCAATACATTTTTGAGACTATCAAAAACTATAATTTTCTTCCTCATTATTTTTTACATTCTTGGATATATTGAACTACATTTAGGGTCTGTTTGTAACGCAAGGATTTGACCGAAATCATGCAGGGTTCAATTTCTCACAAAAACATAGGAACATGGAAAATTCTCATGTCTCAAACAGGACCCAAAAGTTATTTGGACTGGCGAACGAGAAATGGAGTGCTCAGGTTTGTATTCGAGCTCAGAAACCGTAGGTAACATGAATTTGTCAGAAAATAGCGTTCTGATGCTTAACCATACACCCACTTCTCACAGGTCTCTATCGTTGCAAGATTTCCATTTATGAGACGTGTGCCCCTTCCATAGAAATCAGCAGACCTATTCACCCTTTTGGCAGGAATTGCGCATAAAAGAGCAAACAACCATGCATGCCACCACAAGATCCAAAAGCAACTAACCGATCTGTTACATCTGCTGTCATAACGGGCAGTTTAGAAAATTTGGACCGTGCCACAAAGTGCTGCTGTGTTGATGCCACGGCAGTTGGCGAGCGCATCACCAATTCCTGATTGCTTACTCTAGTGATTGCAGCGTTTGGACTCATCCCCTCATAAAAGAAAAGTTTAGACTCATCCCAACATTCCCACCCCCCAGCAATCCCAGTCCTTGTGTAACGCAACACCCGAGAACAGGGAATGGTGACAGCAGCAATTCGAGCCTGCTAGCGCGGCAAGCAACCCGCAGCTTTGCTCTGGTGCCTGATCTGTTGGATCAGACACCTGCGTACACTGCAGAGGACAAACACGGCAGGATAAACATTTTTCGCTATCAATCTTCCTATATCGACTTAAAATGATGTACTCTGTTCCTTCCATGATGATGTGTATATAGTATCCCACCAATCAAGGGATGTATAAATTAGACGAGTTGATTAACCTGCCTCTGTACCGGATGGAAAATCTGGGGGACCAAAGTTCTACGTCATGGGCCATGAGCTCGACTGTGAAGTTGCGCAGGAGAGCTCTAATTCTTTTCCATGAATTGCTGCTGTATCAAAGATGACCCAAAACTTTTATAAGACCATCTACTGTAGTTCACCTACTGGCGCTTCGTTCAGCCATAGATAGTGGATGAAATCGTACAGCTTTCCGCTCACGCTCACCTGCCCAGATTGAGGAGTTAGTGATACTTACGGCTATAACATGTCATTATATCAAAGATGAGGACAGAAAAAGGCGAGATGCAAAGAAGCAAACCTTGTACGGTGTCGGATTTAGCCGCCGGATGTGATCTGGACGCAGCTTTTCAAGCTGCTGCATGCAGCGGCTTCTGATCTTCTCCAAGGAGGGCAGCTCTGCTCTAGGTTTATCTGCAGGGAAACACAGATACACATATCACTAACACATAACAGGACAGGACAGGATCCAGGACACCAGATTTTAATGATCCAAAAGATAATTAGCATTCAGATTTTTCTTTTGATATTAGGTTGATGAAGTCTTTTTTCCCCTAAACGTTATACCAGCCAACCAGTGGGCTAGCTAGCTAACTCATTTTATCTTACTTCCCTTTCTTGGAATCCGGATTTTTGTTCAACTACAGTGGGTTATGGGTCGACCCAGTGATCCAAAGGAAGCTAAACTTGCATCCTTAGCTGTGGCTCTGGTGATTGTCAACACTAGAAATATAAACAAAAAAGAGCACCGGAAATATAGGACATTAAAATTTATTAAGTCTACCAAGCTATGTTCAAGAAATAAATTTAAGCCTGTCATGCTGCTCTATTCTATTTTAAGATTGTTCTTCTTAAAAAACGTAGTGCAAAACAAAGATCTATCCTTCCAACTTTCGAAGCCAATCTAATGCTGATGCTGGTTACTCCCTTTTTCAGTTACTGTTTTCCAAAATTCAGCCACTAGTGTGTGACCACTAACAAAATTCTCGCTAAAGAGTTAAAAAGGTCCATACCTGATGTCCCAGGCCAATAGCACTGTAGAAGCTCCTCAACATGCTGGGGGACAACATATGCTCTCTTTGATTCAATGAATGGATGCCGGCAGAGGATTCTTTCTCCTGCCTGCAAGATTTTAGCAATATGAAATCCAGTTTAAACATTGGAGGTTACTGCAGATGATGTCAAAGACAGGATACACTGTATGACAGCTGTGTTGCATAACAGATAGGAAGCATGTGATGAACTCAAGTACTTTCCATTCTAAGATAAATTCTAAAATTCTGTACTGTCATACTTGGGAACCTTGTGCTAAATATAAAGCTCAGATGTCAACAAAGATAACTGAGGTGCATTAATACCTTAGGCGATGGTTCACTTTCACGAATCATGATATCTACCAGCGGATAGCCTTCTTTCCCATACAGTCTAAAGCATCGTTTTTTGCATGGAATGGAAACCTGAAACAGTCACACCATCAATGAATATATATAAAATAAAGAAGCTATATTTCTAACACACAAATAATTGACATACTTTTGCCACGTCCTCAGAAAGCTTAATACGAGGTCTATTATTTATCTCAACTAGCTTAAACACACAGCCAAGAGCAGCCTGGGAATAACATGTCACAAGGTAAGTTCCAATTCCAAAGGCATCAACCTCATGACCCTGAAAAAGAAATGGAGATCTAAAATTATATCTGCAATTGGCAGGATGAATAATAAAGATAAATCTACAGAAGAACAAGCACACACATCAGATAACATTGGAACCACAGTTGCCATAATAAGAAAGGTAAAATAGTCCTTGACAAATTGTAAACACAACACAACTACACAGGATAAGTTTATTACCTGTTTGTTGAGGGCATCAATTGTTTCCTCATTCAGGTCGTTGCTAGCAGTAATGACCATCTTTGCAAAACCAGGTACATTAAATTCCTTTTCTACTTCACGAAACACTTTTCGTGCTTCAATGGACAAATAGGCCAGATCACCAGAATCTAATCTAATACCAGATGCCTTGTACCTACAAAAGAATATATGATTAGATAAAATGCATATGTTTAAAGATTGAGCACAAGATTGGGGAATTTCCTAGGTCAGTTGTAATTTGTAAGCATGGTAGTTATAAATGTAAACCATCCTTAAGTATATGCTATTGGTTTGGCCCTTTTTTAATAACTTTAGCTTCATTTGTGTTCTCATGGATTTGATTCTTTGAGTACACGATGAATTTCCATGTGAAGATAAGCTTTGATAGGGGTGGTCAAACACACTAGTAATGAGCGCCAAAGGACATTTGGCATACCCTAAGTCATGGAGTGCTAGAGCCACTGCACAGAAATTCGGAATACCACTTCGCATAACCTGAAAAGTAGAGAAGAGGGTAAGTATGGCTTATGGATGGTGACTGTTACAAACAGAAAATATATACATGGATAAGCAAGGAATTGACTATGCCTTCTGAATAAATGCCAGGTAATGAATTAATGATAATAGTGAAAACACATTATGTTCTGGAATTATGCAATCACCAATCAGTCTACCCTCAGTCCAAAAAAGTCCATACATGTCTATGCATAAAGTAACAAGTTTGGCAGTAAAGCAAAAGATCATGATTTCTTAATATCAGCATGGAAAGAGAGGAGCATTCAGAAAGACAGACAGAATATCATAGAAGTCAGCAATGACAAAGGGAGGTATTCAAACCTACTCACAACCTCAAGAAAAGAGAGTTGACCCTACTCATTCAGACATGAATTGAAGTACAAACAACAAGAGAAAAGCTTGAAGCTTGAATAAACTAAAAACTCACATCATATGTGTCCACAAGAGCAAGGAAGTTGCTTGGAAAAGCCAATGCGTAGGATGTAAATGCAGCCAGCTCACTTTTATTTGTATCACCAAATACACCACCTAATGAATCGTCTGTCTGAAACAACCAAAAAAAAAAGTAACATAAGAATACCATGATAATAAAAAACAACGTAACAAGTTTCTAGAAACATACCTGAATCTTTTTAAGCCACTCTTGCACTAAACTAACAAAATCCTGGCAAACTCTTGAGCCATCTTTACTCCTGAGGGCCTTGTCTGGTATCTCATCAAGGCTCTGAAAGGGTGGAAAGTATATTACTAGATCATGAAACAAGCAAATTGTGATAACTGGAGCAAAGAAAAATACTCTCGAAATAGACATCTAAGTATGAACATCCAAGGGACAGCCTATTAATGCAATGATACACAGCTCTCCTGCGTGTTCGAGGAAAAAAATGCAAGGGACAGTACCAACTGTTGTGCACACTGCACAGAAATGATATGTAAACGAGTGACAAATTGATAATCCATAGATTCCACATCAGACTATAAGAACACAACAAGAAAAAACTAGCATGGCTGAAAAGAGAAGAAATGAAACACATTACCCAGAATCCTGTAACTGTGTAACAACAGTGGGGCTAGCAACCAATGCAGTGAAGAACAAAGGTTTTGTTTGACCAATGAAACCACAGTATGCAGAAATAATGCTCTCCAATCACGAAAGTAATTGCATTTGTGTAAACTTCCACTCATTCATAGCAGGAAGGATACTTTACTGACCATATATGAGCTAACAAAAGCATGAGAATGTGTTCCACGAAGTGGTATGCCAAACAAATTTCCAGCCAAAACATTACTGCAAAAAGAAGAGATTGAACAAAAGGTAAACACATTTAACATTTTTGGGGGGCGAAGTACTTTTTATGGTGAGGATAAAAAGGCAACACGGCAAGGATAACTGAAAGTATACTTCTTCAAGCATTATTATAAAGAGCAAGGATCATAAATATGCTGGATTTTAGTTATGAACTATAAATGCAAAATAATTCACCTGGTTGCGTCAAAACCTCCCATAAAACAATATTTTGAGGCACTTATTGCTCCATCAGGTCCCTGCAGTGATAAATCCACAGCAATATTTAACATAGAAATACTAATGTTTTACAGTAACATTGAAAAGGGCTTCCGAATATCACACCTGTGCTCGTCTTAAACCAAATTCTAACAGAACCTTTGACTTTCCAGCAACATGACGATGACGTGCAGCATTAGTAGTTACCAAAGAGGCATAATTAATAAGATTTACAAATGGAGTCTCAAGAAGTTGAACCACCTAATGTGCAATAACAAATGGTAAGTTATCAGAGGCATTTCAAATTTCTGGTCAATGCTCATATGGCAAACATGTATTTGCACAACAACCAGTGAGGGCTTCGTACTTACAGCAACTGGACCTTCAATTCTCATCAAGGGCACTTTTGGAAAAACTACGGATCCCTCAGGAATGGAATACACCTCTACATCCGAGCAGTCAACTTCCCTGAGATAATCGAAGAATGCACCCTAGAATTGTAGTTTTCATAAGAAAATGAACATTTAGCAGGAAAATAACCAAATAAGGAGTATTCATAAAAGTTAGGTGAAAAACGAAAGATCACAGCACGTGCATTTAAAGTCACTCCTGCTTTCTCCGTTTGAAGTAACCAATTCTTTCTAGTTCATGCTAATTGGTCTTGGTGACTAAAAGGCATGATTTTCAGCAAACCCAGCAACCTATCTCAGAACCATGGGAAGGAAGATAGACTAATCATGTATGGATGAGATGATACCTCACACATCGGCATGACTGATTGCAGGAAAGAAATGTCATCTTCTGTGAACTTAAAATTCGCAATAAATTTGATGCACTCCTCAAGGCCAGCAAAAACAGTGAACTCCCCACCAAATGGATTTTTCCTAAAGTACAGGTCAAACCTGTGAAAGGAAAATGATTCAAATAAGAATTAAGTTGACAAATCTGTTAGCTGTAATACATTATTGCCATCCATAGATTTGTATGCACTGGAAACTAAATCAGAAGGCTTGAAATAGATTCACTGAAAGGTTCATGGAGGACCATGTAGCAATTCCATGAGGAAGCAGACATAAAGTGTTTCCTTGATCATATTAAGACTAAAATGCAATAAGATGGGCTGCATCGGATGGACATCCAAGTTGCTACTAAGTAGTCAGTTCCCAACTTCCCATGAAATGCCAAAGTCTATTTCGTGAGTTCCAAGCTATTAGAGATTCTTGTACCTTTTTCCACAAGTCGATGATTTTGAAAATTTGCTGGGAGATTGAAGTTCAATGAACATAAACTCCAAGTCAAGCTTTAGTATAACAGTACCCACTACCCAGCACATTAATTCAAAGACATATCAAACCCCAAAGGAAGACACAGAAATTATCAAATCCAGTATTATCATTTTGCCACCACCCATTCAATTAGCTGTAATATGATGGTGACAACATGCACCCAGGGCCTGGTAATTGCAGCGATCTTATGATCATTTATTGTTTTCATGTCCATGAACAAATAGCTTCTAGTTATGCAGGTAAGAAGAGTTTTGCCATTCAACCTTGAATGAAAAACAATACAGAACTGCGCGCTAATACAGAAGAAACAACATGCAAGGAACACATGGTAAAAATGCATACAGTAGTATTCATATAAGATAATGGCGAATGAATGATAACAAAAGGAGAATACTGGAAAGAAATACTTTCCCAACTTGGCTTGATTGAATTATACCATGGCCTATGATTAACTTGCCACAATGCCACTCGCATTAAATTTTCCCTAACATTTTGATAAAATTATTTTAAGATTGGCCGCACTTATTTGGAGACACGTGGAGGCATCTCGGGTGCAATCTAGGGAGCTGCTGAGGTAAAATAAAAACATTGCTTTTTCAGAAGCCGACAAATATCTTAATCCTGTGGACAAATAACGTAGGCAAAGAAATTGGTTAGAAATGCCCTAGTTGAGAACTATGACTACATTACAAGACATAGAGAAGATCACTTCACACAAAGTTCCTTGTTTAGCTCAACATCCATCAAAACGTTTTGCAGTGTCATGCTGTATACTAGCAAACAGCCGAGCCTAGTGTAGTTTCAAGGTATCCCAGAATATTCCTTGAAAAAAACAATTATAGCTTTTCCCCGGTAAAACACTCTCCTGTTTCTGAGCTAAGCCAACACATATATGATGACATCACCTTGTTTCTTCTCCAAAGAAAAGGAGTTTTCTGCTACTAAAATATGCAACTGTTTAAGTCAAAGTCACTTTCATGCATACGTTTGTGACTATGAACAATTCAAACCTTGAATGACCAAAGCAATTTTTAAATATGAAATCAGAAGATAATTGATTGGCTTATTTGTTTACTCAAGCAGTACATGTCATTCATCTGTTTGTCTTCATTCAAATGTCCACGTAACTTCTGAATTACATCAGCAAATTTTAAAAATAGAATCCAAAGATAATTGATTGACTAATTTGTTTACTCAAGCAGTAAATGTCATTCATCTGTTTGTCTTCATTCAAATGTCCACGTACCATCTGAATTACATCACGATTTAGAAAATATACTACTCATGTGTCATGTCATGAGCAAATCATGGAAAATGTCCAAGGCACACAATTAGAAAAGTAGGAAAAGTTTTGGCTCCTAAAGCCAACTTAGGATAAACTAACACCAAATGCAGAATATACCTCTAACAAGAGCACAAAGCACGATAATCCCAAATGAATGCATCGTCCACTCCGAACAAATAAAAACAGATAAATACCAACATCGACAAGGAGCAATTAAAATTGCACAGTGGAAAGGGCTTAGCGAGGAAATACAAAGTTGAGCGATGAAAATAAAATCCGGTTTGAACACAGAACAGCACATATCAAAGTACTAAAGGTGACATCCGACTTGCTCAATTTTTTACATCGGCAACATTGTATATTAGCAAAAAGTAATGCATAAAAGACAGAACACTAGATGTCGAGACCAAGATATGCTTGAAGTATCACTGCTGCAACAAGAGAAAATTTTATAACTACACAGCAAAAGGGTTCCCAAAGACAGAGCAAAAACAGAGCATCGTGTCAAAAATAAATAAAATGCTCTAAACAATCAATGATCCACGATGTAGAGAACACTGCCATAACCCACAACGGTGAGAAAGTAATAATAAGATGAGAAAAAAAAATCAGCAATCTCAAACAACCAATCCTATGAGAACAGACGCTCCCAGCACATTAATCAGAACCGAAAACGAGAGCACCGCAATAGCAACAGAACAGCAACAAGGGAATTGCAGCAGGGGAGGGGTCGAGCTCCACCAATACGGCCCTGAAAGTCCCATCCCTCAAAACCTAACCCAGCACGGATAATAAAGCGTCCCGCTCATCACCCTCACGCCAGATCACCACCTCCCGATCCAATCCAATACAAACTGCTGGCACCTCTGAACAATCACACCAACAAAGCGGGACAGGGGAGAGGGCGCTCACACGGCTCGGTCGGCGTGCTTGCCGGCCTTCCAGTACGCGTAGGCCATGGAGAACTGGTACTGATCGGTGAGCAGCGCCGTCGCCATGGGGTTGGTGGGCGCGCCCACGGGCGCCGCCGCCACCCCCGCGAGGGAGCCGTTGCCGTTGGCGTGGGCGTGAGCGGGCGGCGCTGACGTCGCCGCCATCCTGGCGTCCCCTCCCGTGCGAGCTTCGGTTGAGAGCAGAAGGTGGGTGTAGGGCTCGCTTGGCTGGAGGGGACGGGCGGGAGAGGCTGCGCCGGCGCCGGGAGGGGGACCGGATGGAGGCGGGAGGAAGACAACTGGAGACCGCAAGGAGGCGGAGGCGGAGAAGTCGGAGAAGGCAGGGGCCCGAATGGAAGTTCGGAGCTTGGCCGGGAGCCCGGCGGTATTTATATGTTGGAATATTGTTGCAGACTTGTAGGCTTGCGCCAGGGGAAAGAGGAAAATTACGCTGATACCCCCAAGGTTGTTGATCGTTCAATGAGTCTTGACCAAGTTATGGTATTGTATTCTGTAGTTTCTCTGTTCTATGTAATTGTATTCTGTAGTTTCTCTGTGTCATATTTAGTCGTATCTCATGTGGTGCTAGCAGATTATCTTTGATGTTAACATTATTATTTAGAAATTGCATGGCATAGCATAGGTCCAGCGGTGATCCTAAGGTGTCACAGATAGCAAAGTAAAGAAGACACATAGTAAACATCTCGACGTAGCTGGGTGTATGTTTTCTTACGTGCTACATTGCATGCATATCAGCCAACCAGTCGGCTAGAAAGAAACTACACGGCGACAAAATACACGTATAAAAATTATTGGGTCAGATAATGTCATTAATTATAGACATAACGACGCTTATCAGTTTTGCTCACTAGAAGCTCCGTACCAAAAAGGACGTACTTGGGTACCCTCTAAAACGTCATAGCTCTCTTTGCGATTTCTCGTCGCCATTCTGGTTTCTCAAACATCACGTGTTCTAGAGTTCCACGGATGAAAACCCGCTTGTCCATCAGCACTGCATTTAGAATCATAATAAGCTCGTTGATGATGAGAAATTAGAGCCAAACCAACCCCAGCTGCTTCAAAATGGAATTTTGGGAAACCCCGAGGACCTAATCAGAAATCCTCCTCCCTCACTGCTGATTTCCGTTTCCGTGCTGGCCTTTTTGGACCGATATAGCCAAGATGATGATCGCTTTTTCTCGTGCTGACACCAACACGAACTTACCCGTCCACACGATGCTTGGGTCCCAGAGCGCGTCGGTCCTACCGTCAGTGAGCGTTTTCTGCGGCCGGGACACGAGTCCGCGGACGAGAGACGCCAGGTGGCGCGCGGTTGGTGGAGGCGGCGGCTTCGCTCTGGGCTGCCTTTTGGCTTTGGGTCCGTGAGGATGCGCGCGCACGCTCACGCGACGCACCTCTCCGTCTTTCTGGTGATCTGCGGTGCAGGAATCTTCCTGGATCTCGCCGCCGTGTACGTCGCCGCGGCCGCGCGGACCCCGATCGACTTGCTTTGCGTGCGTGCTGTGGCAGGGGAATACTGTATGGTCTTTGCCGTCTTCTTGCGTAGGAGAACAGTGCGCACCCCTTCTTGAATGGAAAGGGCACTGTGGAACTAGTACTAGTGCTCCACTAACTTGTCGTATCAAAAAGATAAAAAGTCTTTGGGATCAACGATGATAGTGCCCGGTCTCCGCCGCCACTGGGGGTTCGAAGCTGTTGAAGCCAGGTAGACGGTGGCCATGCATGGACTTGTTTACGTTTTCTTCTTTTCTTCACCCCCCTCAAATCAACGTTGCGCCGAGTGTTGCGCACGCATGATATGGAACGAGAAGGCGTCTCCCTCCCGTAAAGCTGAAACCGAGCAATTGGAAAGCCGCTTTCGATGTTTTGGTACGGTACATCTGTGATGTTCCTGTGAATGCATTTATATATGCGGTCTCAAATAAGTGTTCAAAATATCTGGTTTTGATTTAAGTTTTTCATAAGTCAAATATTTATATCTTCGACCATTAGTTATTTTTAATAAAATTAACGCATTAGAAATATTAAATTTAGAACAAATCTAACATATAACATGTAAAAAAAAGAACGAGGAAATAGAGTATGATATAATCTAAAGGTGATCTGAATGGAGCCTTAAAATTAAAGCAAAGTGGGCGTCGAGTGAGGTACATGCAAATCTACTGGCAATATACGACGAGACCGGTTCTTAGAATTTCGTTGTCCATGTGATTTTTCACATATATTCGTGATTCAAGCGGACGTCGAGATCACATGTATTTATCCGCGTATAAACTAATGTACCATCAACAACCCTAGTCACAGTCAAGACCAGCCGCCCTCCAGACCATGTCACGGTCAAGTGCAGCCCCAAAATCAAATTCCAAACACACAAAATGCATGTACAGTAGCTTTCACGGTCTTCCCAGCATCCTTCCTACCTCCTCCAGGTCTCCACACAAAGAAAATTGGTACCAGACGCTGCGTTGCAAATATAAAAAAAATACTCGAAGGACCAACTGGAAAGAGAGGATAATCTTTTCCCCGTATATAAAGCCAAGAGTCGCTGTTCTAGTATCTGGCCTTTGGTTTTGGATATACAGCAGTGCTCTGTTTGTACTTGTACACGTCATGACCGGATGGGCACTGTGTTGGCAAAAGAGGTGACGTCTCACCTGGACCGCCAAACAAATGCGGCCCCATTATCTCAAAGTTGCATTTTTTTATTTATTTGCTAGCAAACATATTTTTACGTTACAACGGAACTCAGTATATACATGAATTAAACTATGTATCATTGTTACGTGCAAGTTGTTCCAAAATCATAGGTCATGAGATTGGATCATATATGAGATACAGCGGACGCGAGCCAATATGTCTTGGAACCGGACTTAGTATATCGATCATAGCTAGAGGCGGATTATTTTAACTCATAAGAGACTTGGCCCAGTATGTCTTGAAACCAGACTCTGTATCAACCATCACTTAACGCAAAGCCGTTCTAAATCGTATGAACACGAATCATGACCATATCTACACCGGCTCCTCGCTTGGCGCCTATGATTCAGGAGAAGACGGAGGCTTGGTTCATCGCAGGTTTCAGCAAACTCTCGATGCTTTTGTCTCGTTTGGAAGTGTCTTAGTTTCCCCTGTTGGGCTTTTGGCTGTTTTCCTTGGCCGTGTGTTGCCTGAAGCTTTGCTTCATGGCGTTATTTTGGGTGACGCCGGTTTGGTGGTAACTGTGGTTACTGTGACCTGGGCGTCGGTTGTATTTTGTTGATTAACTCTGTCTCCTGCTTAATGAAAAACACACATAAGGCGTGATTGTAAAAAAGAATATCACATATAAGACTTGGAGGATGTGAGTACTAGAATTTGGTAAGTATAAAAAAAGGTAAGATGAAAAAAAATTCTCCACTGTTTAGATAATTAGAAAAAAAATCTAGACAAAAATATTTTTAAAAAACTCTTTAATATTAGATATATATTTATCTATTGATGAGTCATCTTGAGTTGTAGCTGACTAGCCAGTTGTTAAAGCTATTCATTCTGTCAGATTATTTTAACTTTTCTAAAAAGTAGAATATTGAAAATGTTAATATTTCTTAAGACACACACACTAGAATTGTATTCTTTTCGGTAGAGGGTACTTACAAGCGAATGTTCTACTAGTGCTAGATCACACAAGTTCGATGTGATGTGACATGATAATCTAGTACAGTACTAGTTTGTTATAGTAACTTAGTAAGTATGACAGGTAGTACGTGCTTAGCATAGATGGCCATATGTGCTGGTACCACCTGGTTGTGGACCATTTCTTTGTGTGATTATTTTTTTTTCTCGTAATAAAAGCTTGTGTTGGCTGTTGTCTCGCAACGTGGCGTGTAATCTTGCCTAGGTAGGCTGTATGGGCCAAGACCAAAAGCATGCCACCTCAGAAACAGTTAAACCACTGGTCTGGGCTGGGCCGTTTTCTTCCATTCCAGTTCCAACACATGCCAAGCTCAGCGCCACCTAATGCTAATTTGCTGGCCAGCAACGCCATGATGTGAATGAAAGCACCATACTGTGCAGCATAACATGTCTGAGCCGTTTCATACGGCAGCGAGGCCGAGCGTGTGGCGTGCCAAATGGACGCACACCCAACTCACGAGTCCGAGACTCGTGTAGTGGCAGACGTGGCAACATGTGCGGCAAGCACATATAATATAATATAACTACTAAATGACGAAGGTAAAAGTCAGCCACCGATGCCACGGGGCCAGCTTATGGTGCTCGGATTGCCCGCGCATGACACATGCGCCTTGCACACCCTCTCCTTTTTTTATTTGCCTTGCCCCCTATGTTCTTCACAATGTTGCTTTTTGAACTAATGTCAATTTTTGAGATCTAGATTACTAGCCCAGCTCAGGCTTAACACACACAAAACATCCATAAGCCTAAAAACGGGTGAAGTCCCGGTCGCGAAAAAAACTCATCCATAAGCCTTAAATCAAACTAGGGCGGCGACAGGGCACTCATCTCGTCCCCTGGCGGCGTGGGCTGCGGCTAGTCGGCGACGGTACCTCGACTGAGCAGCGTGGGGGTGGGCAGGGCCGCGTGACCGCAATTGCAGCGGCGCCGGCCAGCGTCTCGACGTGCAGGGGGGCGACGGTGGCAGGATCTCCTCATTCTCCCCCTCTGCCATCCCCTTCCTCCTCGCATGTTGTGCCACCAGAGCGCCTGCCTGGGCTGGTTCGGGGCGATCGGATGCAGTGCCCTGGCGGACGGATCTGGGGCCTCCAGGTCAGGGGCTGCATCAGTGGTGGCGGACATGGTGGAAGTCGGCTTGGGGCTAGGGGTGGCGGCCTCGTTGATGGTGCACACGCACCCGGCGGTGGATGGCGGTGTCCGGAAGCGTCAACTAGGGTCCTAAGGCAGGGGGCGTCGCGCCGAGATGGTGGGGGCTTATGCCCTGTGGCTACTAGCAGCAATGTCGGCATCGACATTGGCGGGTGCTCGGTTGGTGGCGGCAACCGGCGACGGCTTTGGCGTGCGGCAGGGGGACACACGCGGCGGTGTGAGCCCGGTCTTCGGCACGTTATCTGGTTGGCGGGGGTGGCTGACACAGCTATTCGGTTGTTGTGCGTAGCTGGCGCGTCGACGCCCGCTGCGAAGGCTTCTGCAGGTGGCTGGAAGCGATGACGGTGGTGAAGGCTGGGTCCGGCATTCAAGGCGATGTCGGCTGTGCCATGGCTATACCTTGGATGAAATCCTGACGACGGCGACGCCTGCCGTCTAACATGCATGTACCTTGAAGCTATTATGTTTGTTTATACCTTCTATGTAAAACTCATGTACTTTTTGACCTCTACATCATACTCCATGTATCTTCTATTCCTATATCCTCGCTCCTCTCCGCGCATTGCGTGCAGGAACTGGCTAGTTTGTATACATACAAGTATACAACTACTAGTACTAGTATATACTAGTAGCAACCGTGTAGTGCACTAAAACTAACCCCATTCCCTCCGTGCAGTTGCAGATCTTCAGTGCGGTTACACACATACGCTATATATATCAGTCACTCTCACTTTCTCTCTCCGCTGCCGTTGCACAGCAACAGTGGGAAACACACCAAGTTCCTCGCAAGAACTCCCGAAGGAAAGAAGAGAAGAAGACGATAATCCGATCCACCAGACGGCGGCAAGCAAGATGGTTTACCCTGACGACGACGTCCGGAATGTCGTCGGCATCATTGGTGATACGATCGAGAGATCCATCCAAGCATATATTTCTCTTCTCGATCAATCTATCTATGATAATGCATTGATATATAGATGATCCATGAATAATGATGGCATCGCAGGCAACTTGATCGCGTTCTGTCTGTTCCTGTCGCCACTGCCGACGTTCCTGACGATAATCCGGAAGCGCGACGTGGAGGAATTCGTACCTTACCCATACCTCGCGACGTTCCTCAACTGCGCGCTGTGGGTGTTGTACGGGCTCCCCGTGGTGCACCCGGACATCATCCTGGTGGCCACCATCAACGGCGCCGGGCTCGCCATCGAGGCCGCCTACCTGTCCGTCTTCTTCGCGTTCGCGCCGAGGCCGAAGCGCACCAAGATGCTGGCCGTGCTCGCTGCGGAGGTCGCCTTCATCGCCGCCGTCGTCGCGGGCGTCGTCCTCGGCGCGCGCACCCACGAGGAGCGGTCCCTCGTCGTCGGCGTCCTCTGCGTCGTCTTCGGCACGCTCATGTACGCGTCCCCGCTCACCGTCATGAAGAAGGTCGTCGTCACACGGAACGTCGAGTACATGCCGTTCGCGGTCTCGTTGGTTAGCTTCCTCAATGGGATCTGCTGGACGACTTACGCGCTCATCAGATTCGACATCTTCATCGCGGTCGGTTTAATTATTTCTGTCTTTCATCATTCTATAGTGCCTGATCGATCATGCCATGCCATGCGTGCTTCTGTGTGATCGAGAATTGCCACTGATCGATCGGAGATCGATACATGGAACTTGCCTGCAGATCCCGAACGGCATGGGAACGATGCTGGCGTTGGTGCAACTGATCCTCTACTTCTGCTACTACGGGTCCACGCCCAAGAGCAGCGGAACGACGACGGCCATGGAGCTGCCGGTGAAGGCCGGTGACGGCGGCAACAACTAGATAGGCTGTCTGTTGCTGCAGAGCCGGCGGCGGCGGACCCGCAGAGGCTTGATCCTTGACGATGTCCGGCGGTCTGTGTGTAGGTACTAGTAGGTGTGTGGCTGTACGGTCAGTGGCGAAGCTAGGAATTCACGGCTGGGTATTCCGTGTACATAAAAAGTTTGACACAATGTGCATTGGTAACAAATAAAGTATAAGGTCTGAGCATAATGGCATAGTGCCATTGTCTCTATTAATTAAGAAAAAACTACAAAACAACAAAAGGTATCGATGATTTGAGAGATCTGAACCTTCGTGGACTTTAGGAGAGCCAACAGCCAGGAAACATGCGATGGTGGGCTAAAAACTGCTGCTTTCTGTTGGGCTTTTGGGCTAGATTTGCAACATAAAGCAATACGTATACTTAATAAATAGTATATATATATTTGCGTTTACTTGTAAAATCTTGGGTCTTTCATGAAATACACGGAAAGACCCCTAGCGCCGCCCATGTGTACGGTAGTATATGAACGAATCGAAAAAGATGGTTTTATCTATTTGAACTCGCTATGTACCCAATTGACATATGTAGCCGGTTCATCAACCACAAACTCACCTATATAGCAGGCTCTAGCCATGCATCCATGGGGACCTACACAGCCTCACCCTCCTCTTCGTCATCCTGGCCACACCATTGATGGTGGCGTCGCTTCTGCTCAGACGACGTGCCCCAGCAAATGCATCCCCATATCGTAGTTTCTATCCTTTATAAAAAAAAAACAATATCGAGGCCTTTGGTCTAGAATCTTGGCTGGTGGGCAGTGCCGCAGTGGCGCAGTGGAGCAGCAGCACACCGTGCTCCACTTCCACGTGGATCAAGAACCCGACGGAAATCTGGAACTGGAAGGAATTTGGGAAGGAAGATGGCAAGAGCAGAATAGGTCAGACAAGAACAGAAGAAGGCAGGAACAATGTTCAGACCTCACGATGTTTTGAGTTCCAACAGATTTAAACCACTGGGCCGGGCTGGGCTGGGCTGTTTTCTTCCATTCCGACCAGTTTCTACACATGCCAAGCTCAGAGGCCCCTAATCCTAATCCTAATCTGCTGGCCAGCAGCGCCGTGATGCGAACAGCTGAAAGCGCCATACTGTGCAGCATAGCAAGAACGAGTCGACTCATAAGGGAGCGAGGCCGAGCGAGTGGCGTGCCAGATGGACGCACACCCAACTCACGAGTCCGAGACTCGTGTTGTGGTAGACGTGGCAACATGTGCGGCAAGCACATATAGCCACTCAATGACGAAGGTTAAAGTCAGCCACGGATGACACATGCGCCTTGCACACCCCTCTCCTTTTTTATTTTCCTGATATTTTTTACTCTCTAATGACAATGTTCGTCACAATATTTATTTGACTCCTCAGTTACAATGTTGCTTTAGAATAAATAATACCCATTTTTGAGATCTGGATTGCCAGCTGAGCTTATCCTCGTCAAGCAAAAGAAGTGGAGAGAAGGTGATCGTCGTGTCCTGTGAACTGGTGGCATGCATCATCCAAGCCTAAGCTGATGAGTTTTCGGCAATATCTGAAACGCAATAGCCAACTCTGTGAATAGATTATGCAGAGACGACGTTGTAGAGATAAACCAACACTTGATGTGTTGAAGACAAATTCGCACAAGGCTTGCGACATAATGAGCACCAAGAGGGGAGGCTAGGTTTCATGCCTTCACATTCACTTGTGTTATTTTCAGCTTCTTTCGGGGGTTTTTTTTTTCCTCACAGAACACTATTGAATTCAGTTGCTTCCTGCCTTCGTGATCAGAAACCACTTGTGCCAGGTTGTTCATGCTAGAGCTGGAACGTGCTTGTGCTTGCATGTTTAACAGGACAAGAGTGAAAGCAACGATCCGTTTGGCCATTTGGGGACAAGGACAATGACAAATTGACAATGCAGGCGATACTAGAGACTGATGCTTCGTTGCTGAAACTAGCGCTAGCCTAGAGGACACAGCATGCATGTTGCTCCAGGGCATGCCTTGAATTTTTTGAGTTCAAAAACGTCCAGCTGGGCTCCTCTTGGCACGGAGCCACGGATCTGGTTGGAGGTTGGGTGGGCCTAAACAAACGAAAGCTCAGGCCTATAGTAACATCCTCAGTGAAGAATGGAATCATATCGGTCCAGTCCAGCAGCTCGCTCTCTCACGCGTGCACTCTTCATCCATTCCTCGGACTGATTGATAATTTGGCCCGTACCGGAGAGCCACACTGCCGCGACACCGCTGAAATGGGCGGGCATGCGCGGCGACGGCGTGCCGCATGGAGGCACACGCAGAGCACGACGCCGTAGCGGCTCGTGTGCTGGTGGCACGGTGTGCGGAAAGCACGCATAGCAAACCAAACCTCAGGATTAAACATGTTTGTACATGGGCCACCAGGATCTGATGTTAGGCGTATGACACGTACGCCTAGAGCAATTTTTTTTTTTGCATCAATTTGTTTTGCTTCTGCACGGTGAGCTCACAAATACATTTATTTTATTAATTTACAAACATTTATGCCAAATTTAAATTGTGATTTTTACATGAAAGAATTATATACGATAATAACATGCTAATTAAATCAATAACAAATCCCCTAGAGGAACGGACCACTGATTGTGTAGCAAAGAGGCCACAAATCACCTAGAGACTACTGTTTTGTTTTTATATGCTATTGTATTGCTTAAAAGAACCAGGAATCGTCAACTAATCCCTAAAAAAGGCGGCACTATTACTGCTGGTCTGTTTCCCACCATCAGTCTGGTGTAACAGAGGAGCCGAGGATGCACTAGGAAGCGAGGTGCCGGAGCCCGACGACGGCGGCGACGTGCCAATGCTCCAGGAGTCGAGGAAGCGTCCGTTGCCGTGGCCACCGAAGAGCCTGTCCACGATGCCGCTGGGCTCGGCGGCTTCGAGAATCCTCGAGTAGTCGAGGCAATCGGCCACGACGTCGTCGTCGCCCGCGGCGGGGGCCTGCTGCGACTGCGACTCGAGCAACGCGGCGGGCGGGCCCGCCCTGGCCGCCGTGGAGGTCGCCTCGGCGTCCCTGGCGCGGCGCGCGGCGGCGTCGTCGGGGAAGTTGAGCTTGGCGCGCCCCCCGCGGAAGCGGAGCGCCGCGGCGTCGTAGGCGCGCGCAGCGTCCTCGGGGGTGGCGAAGGTGCCGAGCCACACCCGCGCCGCCTTGTGCGGGTCCCGGATCTCCGCCGCCCACCTGCCCCACGGCCGCCGCCGGACGCCGCGGTACCTCCGCGGTGGCGCGGGCGCTGCTGGCGCCAGCGCCGGATCCTGCGCCGCCGCCCCCGCGAGGTGGAAATGGTTGGCGGCGCTGTTGTCCGCGGCCGCGCGGTTCCACGGCGGCATGAAGTCGAGCGCCGGCGCCTGGCGCGGCGTGCCGCGGCCGGTGGCGACGACGTGCGTGAGCGCGGACACCATCGCCGCCGTCTCCGCCGCCAGCGATTGCTCCGAGCACCCCATCGGCGTTGGTGTCGTCGGTGTCCGCTGATGCATTGATCTCCTCTTCCCAGCATAAAGCCGCATGGCATCAGGAATGCTCAAGGTTTTATAGCTCACCATCCTCTGAGAAAATGGCTGGGAGAGAGAGAGAGAGAGGGAGGGAGCACGAGCACGGTGCAGGCTGCAGCGTCGTCTCGTCGTGACGCCGAAGCGAACTTGGATTAGGCTGGCAATGTGATTAGCAGCAGCAGCAGCCCGCGGTACGCAGGCACGCGCCACCATCCTCTTCTTCTCTTCTTGAAGCTGCTAATAAACAACTCAGGAACCGACTTGGGCAAACGCTGTCTTGGCCACTAAGGATACGATGGTTCGTCTGTAGCAGCTGTCATCGTCTGTACTCCGTACTGCCCTTGCCCTCTTGGATTCTTCTCCTCGTTTGGAAGAAACCTCAGACGGAACAAAAGCCTCTGTTTTGGAACCTCTCCTTGTGCTTCTGCCGTTGAAGAGCCATGACTCTCCAGTTTGACCACCTGGAACTAGAAGTCACGACGCGCCCTGCCTGCTGAATTGCTGATAGTGAGTGCTAGACTGCTGATAGTGATAGGTCGGCCGCTGTGGATACTGGATAGGTCCCTCCCTGTCTCTAAGAAGCGAAAGCAGAGATACATTTTATTCATTGATAGAGGAAAAAGAAATGTTCTCTTGGTTCTAATTTCTCAAGACCAATCTTCAGTGCGACTCTGACGTCAGACTGCTCACGTAACCTTTCATTTTCCTATACGTCGCCGAGGGGGGACGTTTTTTTTATTGAGGAGATTCCTTCTATGTTATGCACAACTGTAATTGTTCCTTACCATTAAAATATATAGATATAATAAATTTAGTTTTTTTCTTCAGTTTTTCCTCCCCTATATGGCTATATGCCAGTACCGTCCATCCAAAAATACAAAATCACCTCATGGCCATTAATTTAGATTTTATTTTAATTTCCTTGGGTGCTATTGTATTAAAATTTGATGCACAATCTAATAGACACTAGATTGCACATTTTATTCTTTCTTGGCCACATTATTCTTTAGTTTTCATTCCCTTTAGTAACATTTAAATACGCTATTCAAGATTTTTTTCTCAATGTCATTCAAGATTTAGTTTTCATTCTTTAGCTCTCAATGTCATTCAAGATTTTTTCTCTTTTTTTCATTCCCTTTAGTAACATTTAAATATGTATGTAAAAGCTAAATATGCTAGAAAGTAAACATATTTACATATAAAAATTATTTTACTAAATATTTTTAAAGTATTTTACTAAATATGATGGGACCCTGACCGCCGTCCCCAGCTCACCGTCGCCGCCGACGCATCAGGCCTCTCGTCCTGGGCTCCTCGCGGTCGTCCCCCTCTCAGCCGCCGCCGTCCTCCTTCCCTTCGTCAACAAGCCTGGCGCCCCTGCGCTGCCTCTCTCCCTCCGTCCGACATCCTTCGCCTCTTCCTTCCGTCTGCCACCGCCACCGTTCTCCACCCTCCGCCGGCGCCCACCTCATCCTCCTCTCTTGGTGATCCGGAGTGCCGGAAGTTATTGGTACGCCCTCACCTCACTTTTTAGAGGAAAACGCCCTAGGCTCATTTCTCCCAGATTATTGAGATTATTGAAGAGTGAAGAACTCTTCTTTCAGCTTGCCTTTGTTGTAAGATTCATTCACCCGCCACCTCTGAATTTTATTGCACCCCGAATCTCTCTTTTCAGGCCGTCTTGTTGCTGCCTGCTGTTCCACAGTCGACGAATCATAGTGGTGTTTCTTCTGCTTGGAACTTATTTTCTTCATCTCTTCTGAACGAGCCTGACAGGTAGATGAGTTTTTTTTTTGAGTGTTTCTTTGTATGATGAACATTTCGCGACGGACCGAGCCTGCTGAAGTCGCGTCATGGATACTGGATAG
>CM041642.1:25581635-25839786 GCA_023333625.1 Bothriochloa decipiens
TCGCGACGGACCGAGCCTGCTGAAGTCGCGTCATGGATACTGGATAGTTCCGATCGCGAAAAAAAAGACATTGGA
Source organism: Bothriochloa decipiens (assembly GCA_023333625.1). Lineage (NCBI taxonomy): Eukaryota > Viridiplantae > Streptophyta > Magnoliopsida > Poales > Poaceae > Bothriochloa > Bothriochloa decipiens. Next base: position 25,581,711 of record CM041642.1, read on the forward strand.
TAGGTCCCTCCATGTCTCTAGGAAGCGAAAGCAGAGATACATTTTTAATTTTTTTTAAAGTACACAGTACAACGTAGACGTCCACACACGCACACACGCTCACCCTCTATAAATATACATACGTAAACCCTATCTTTATGGGCACCTTCGAAGAACCGAGCACACTGGCGTCTCGTTGTCGACGGAAACGTCGCTTACCACTTTATGCATAACGCCGGAAAATCATTGGGAACATCCCAGGAAAGATGCGAGCACCAGGATTTAAATCCTGGTCGGTAGCGTCCCACTGGACCGTCCTACTATTGGACTATAAGCCAATTCGCAGTGATACATTTTTAATTGATAGGAGAGAAAACTTCAATATCGATCTTTCGTCGAAAAATATAATTTCATTCAGTTGTCAACTCTGACATCAGACTGCTCACGTAACCCTTGCTTCCTCTCTATCAGGATTTTCCTATACGTGTCTGAGGGGGAACCGGTTTTTTATTATTGAGCAAATTCCTTCTATAATATCATCCAAACTTTAATAGTTCCTTATGTACCATTAAAAATATATATAGATTGCGTGCCATTGTTTTTCATTTGAAGCACAATCTAATTGACACTAGATTGCACAGTTTATTCTTTCCTTGCCATGTTCTTCTCTTAACCTATGTCCTTGTGGCTTGTGGTCGTGGAAGTGATTACTACACGGCCTGTTTGGATTTTGGTTCAAGAATCACATTTCATTTTTGATCTAACTGAAATATGGTCACTGATGAAAGCTTTACAGTAGCAGTGAAGATCCCCCATAAGGAGCTTTTTAGGCAGGACTCACGAGAGACGAGTGAAGGAGATCGGGGCCACGGGGGTGGCTATGAATCTTACTTTTCATTTCATACTACTCTCTTTCCATTTCTTAGCCTCTGAATTTGACATAGGTCTGAACTTAAGATTTGGAAATTGTTGAATACCAAATTATAAGCTAAATAGACTATTCTTGAAATCCAAACAGGCCCTAAGGGATATATATATATACTTTTAGCACTGACTAACTGCTTTAAGATGATGATAGAACAAACAGGAAAATAATTCGGATCAATGGCACTGAAAGAAAGCTTTAATGTTAATGGCGCATAAAGGATGTCTGTAGCTTTCAACGTCACTCAAGATTTTTTTTTTCTTTTATTCATTCCCTTTACACTTTATAGGAAGTGTCAACCCAAACAGAATCAATGTCACTGAACTGAATGAAAATTTTAGTTTTAAATGGTGCATAAAGGATATCTATAGCTTTCAATGTCATTAATGATTGCCCCCGCCCCCCATCTTTTTTCATTCCCTTTACACTTTATAGGAAGTGTCAACCCAAAACTGAATCTCATTGTATTACCTGAACATCAATCTATTTAGGTATCGTGGTTTAGATTTGGTCCAAGAAGCTGTTTAATTCGAACACATGCTTAGTTCAGTTCTAGACCTGTAAGCTGATAATGGCACAAATCTCCGGTGCATTGCCCCTACCATTTCTAGCTGTGTGGTAAAATTAAAGAATTATGATTATGCATTGAAGTAATTTAGCTAACAAGTACTGATGCTGTTTTCATATTGACAATCAAAGTAACTTTGCGCAGTTTGAAAGTTAGCTTACTATTTTGTTAATTTTTTATGTTCTGCCCTCGTTACATATCACACAGCCGTCATTGGAGTTTGAGAATTTCCACTGCTTGCCTCTTTCGCCAGTTTTTGATGCAAATGGAGATATTGTATGTCTACGTGAACCTTGCTAAATTTCATTGCGTGATTCAGGATTGTTTTTATTCATTCGCTGTGCATTTATGCCCATCAGTGTACTTTGGTCTCTTCCATTTATCCTATGACATGACACTAGACTAGTGAGTGTAGCTTGGTGGATTGCCTAAAGTACTTCATTGTGGTGGAGCATCTTGACAATTAGCTTTGTGATCGGTGCTGGCACATCATTGCTGCCAAATGTCTGCCTCTTAAATCAGAAGTTGATGAGGTAATTATGTTCTACAGTATTTTGTATTAATTGTCACTACACTGGAAATTCTCTGACACCCATGTTTTTTTTTGGTAAAGTTTGACTTTGCAATGTTGACTATGACAACTTCATTGACAACTGTTACAGGAAAAGGCTAGCAAGCTTCACACCTGCGTCTACTATGGTACTTGCAGTTGCAGGGATATGTTCCCCATTGAGGAAATGCCATGTTCATCATCTTCATGAGCAACAAAGCAGTTAATTATCAGACAGTGACCGAAGGCATTCAGAATTGATCGAAGTACTTGTTGGGGTTCACATGAACTGTCCTAAAATTAAGTAACACCTCCATTTGCTATGTGCTTCAGGTAAGGCTGCTGCTATGCGAAACGTTGTTACTCTATCACACAATGTAATTGGCGTACCTAGTGATCAGTAATTCAACTGCAGGGACATATTTCTTACCCTTTACTTCTCAACCAATCCCCATTTGTGGGAGGTGCATCGAGCGCTAGACCTTTAGCAACGAATGCGCGAAGAGATGGCCAGCAAGCTCTCCATCTATATCAGCAACTGAATATATGCAGACGAGCTTAAATGTCTTACCTACTGGAGGGTACTTATCAAGTCAGCCATGTTAAGGAAGAAGCAACAAACAATAGTGGACACTCAATTCATGTGGTTGGTTACTCTACTTCTAATATTTTACTACATGATTTGGGTGGCAACTATCTGATACTTGTCAGTTTCAGGTAAATGTTAATGTGTCTAGTAGTTCATCATCATCACCACAGCCAAATGCAGAAGGGTGAATGAGAAGCCAAATGCAGAAGGGTGCATGTGAAGCCAAATGCAGTTTCAGTGGGACCGGAAAACAGGGGGTGATGTCTATCAGGAAGGACAACCGGCTAATGAAGCCAATTGATAATCAGCTGTATTTTTTGGAATGGCTCTATCACTCTATCTGTAATCTCTTCTTTTGTTGGCAGACGTTTCCAAGAGCTGGAAAACTGCAACTCTGCCGTAAAGGAATTGTTTTGAAAACTGCAACTCTGTCGTCAGGGAATTGTTTTGGCAGCCCTTCAACGGAATGCAGCATGCTACCATGCCTACCTGTTTCCCTATGGTGCCTGCCAAATGCATGGCGAGCCAGCTTGCAATGCAAAACTAGTAGCGATTTATTATCTGTCATATTTTTTAAGGAAAAAGTATTATATGTGGTACTGCTAGTACCAAAAGGATACAAGAATACTGCGCCAAATAGCGCGATATATCGCGGTGACTGGCAAGAATGAAAATATCGCCGATATAGACCAACTTGTGTATGTGCCAGGCTTTTTTTGGGCCCAATCCCAGATGATCCCAGCCGGAGTGACATACACATGTATGAAACTTGATTCAAATTGAGAGGGAAGAATCGTAGTCCTCAACACCATCTTCTTCCGTGGGTCAAGATGAAGATGCTGGGATGGGTATATGAGTCTAGGACTCTTCAAAATCAGAAATGGGTGAATCAGATGTTTGATGCTTATGGAACACAACATGTAAATTAGATGATTAACTATTTAGTGCTTATTCTTAGCTTGTTTGTGAGTTGTGTAGGCTCATGGCTCAAGTTAGAACAATCCACTGCAGAAGAGTTGTTACGCTTTTTAGAGAGGAATGCATTAGGGGAAGCTCCAAATGTGGTAATAGTATTACAGACATATAAAGTAATTAAAGAAAATCGAGTTCTGCATTCCATGTTTTTGAAAACCATGCTAAACTGAAAGAGAAGACATATACATGAGGCTCACTACCCACCTTAACTGACTTGGTGCAACTATTTGAAATGATGTTCAGGGAGATTTTACATGCCCTCAATTTTGTCTCTCTTTATTCTTGGGGTATCTCTGTTATTGAGTCTATCCATAAAAACAAGATATGATAAACACTTTTACCTCTTTTTATAAAACTTGGGTTTCCATATTGATGCAAGTGTTTTTAGTGGAGCAACTGACGTGAAACGAAGTGTATGAAATTTACTTGATGAAGAATTGTGGTTCCCCCATGTGTTAATTTTCCTCCTATACCTTGAAGAACATGGATTTTGGCCTATAAAATTTGGAACTACCAAAAAGCTTGCCCTGCCATGGAAAAAAAGGGTTTGTGAGGTGTTATCTAGTGGGAATTCCTTCAGGGAGACATTTTCCATTTTGGTAAAGCAAAGTTGCCACTTTGATTTGATGCATTGTTATGCAAGTTGTTACTTTGAGTTATGCATTGTTATCTTGGTGAAGTTGAACTCGTCTACTTGCACTTTGGTTGTAGAAAGTTCCATAAATGGCGTGATTGCTCTAGTAGAATTTATCCCAAACTGCTAGAACCATTAAACCATGAATGTCTAACAGGGGTCATGGTACATCATCAAAACACAAAATTTTGCATACAAAGATATACCAAAGAAAACTACCATAGATTTCAAACTTTGTCAAAGTGTTATGTATCTTGATTAGCAGAAGCTCCTAGCTGTGTAATATCATAGTAGGTAAGTTGCCATTAGGAATATTCTTTTAACATTTATCACCCGATTTTTTTGTGGATCATGTCTGATATTCTTTTTGACTCTTTATCGCCCGATATATCGCACTTATATCGTCAAATGATAAACAGAATTTTAGACGATATTCGACACTTTGTACTATCTCTAACCTTGATGATGAGTCACAGAAGCTGCTAAAAATGCTGTTGGTGGTGTAAAACTTTTCTGTCCTTAAGTGTTGCAGTTTGTGAACCCTTCTCTTCATCCATCACAAATCCCCCCGGCACACCCTCTCATCCTGCATCCACCGTGCCATGTCTCAGAAGGAGCCAACCAGCCCCAAGAAGTGGACGGGAGCCATGATCAGGCCACTGCCCCCCATGGCAGCATCCCTGCCAGCGTTGGTACAGCGACGCAGACCGTGATGCCGGCTGATTCCATCTCCAGCTCTATCAGCAAGCTGGCCAGCGCCGTCAACAACACTGGGTCGATTGAGTGTGCCAGCCCGGCGGTTCTCTCTGGCAGCAAGGACATCAACGCCTCATCCAAGATCGCCAGCCCAGAGGTGCTCCAGGTCGGTGAGGACAACAACACCGCATCCAAGATCGCTAGCCCGGCGGTGCTCCTTGCAGGCGAGGAAAACAAAGCCGAGTTCAAGCTCGCAAGCCAGATAGTACTCCTTGCCGGAGAGAAGGGCAACGACGCTGGGCCCAAGCTTGCTAGCCTGGTGATGCTCCACGACCGCGACAACAGCAAAGGTGGGTCCCATGCTGGCGTGGACAACAACGCCACCCGATCTGAGCTCGCTAGCCCGGCGGTGCTCCATGCCGGCGATGGTAATAAGGACGGATCCAAGATCGCCAGCCCCGCCATGCCCCCGGCCATCGTCGACAGCCCGGCGGTGCTCCATGCTGCGGATGAGCACAACAACGCCCGTTTCAAGGTCCCAAACCCAGCAGTGCTCCATGCCAGCAAGGACATGGACAACAACGCAGGGCGACTCGCCGGTCTGGCGTTGCTCCATGTTGGTGAGGACAACAATGCCAAGACCAAGCTCGCCATCCAGCCAGTGTCCCATGCCGGCGGTAATGCCGAGTCGTCTAGGCTCACCAGATCGGCGGCGGCGGCACTCCATGCCGCCAAGGACACCGCATCCAAGCTCGCCATTGAGGTGGTGCCCCACCCCGATGCGGGCAAGGACAATAACGTTGGGTCATCCAAGGCTGCCACTAGACCAACGATGGTTGACGCCACCGAGAGCAACGCTAAGGAGGGAAAGAACAACATAGCTGGAGAACAACAACCTGCACATGAGGTTGATGTGGGCCGCGGCAGCAGGAAGGGCAGTGTCGCCGCAGTGGAGGATGCAGACCACAACTTGCACATTTTTACGGAGAGGGAGCGGAGGAAGAAGATGAAGAACATGTTTAGCACCCTGCACGCGCTCCTCCCCCAGCTCCCCAACAAGGTCAGTACATGGCTCTCTAGTTTTTTTTCTTGTTGATTGAAGTTTTCCATGAGCCAGCCGAGACGATGTATTCGTGCAAGCTGAAAAAAATCGCTCCTTTATTTTTCTTGCTGTTTTCAGAAATCGTCCAATTAATATGCAGATCACCAACTGCATGTCGTTGCCAATTCTAATTTTTCACTTATTAGTGCTTGCTTTGGCAGTGGTGTGATCATTAGAAGTAAAAGGGGAACTTCTGTTTTTCTTATTAGGCAATTTTGCTGGAGGACATGCAGAAACGTGTAATTGGCCGTCACACACCGCCACATCTAGTAACATTGGAAATTTGTGTTTGTTTGCTAGTGGACACTGCGCTGAATAAAATAATAATTTCCACCATTACAGATAGCGGCGTGTCTGGACAGTAGGGGTGGAAGAGTCTCCTTACTACGCTTTCTCCCTACTGAGCTGTGGAAATTATTATTTTATTCGGCACGCTGTTGTAAAGGTATTTGGAAAATTCTTTGTTTGATGGTGTGTGCCGGGCAATTACACGTTTCTACGGTGTTCTCCAGCAAAATTTGTCTTCTTATTACTAAAGCATTTATGGAGTTCCCCACATCTGAAATTTTATTCTCTCCGTCTTTGCATTGCATCCTCCATCGGGCTAGGTTAGGTTTCGGATTTTGGATATGGATGCAAAAAGTAAGGAGGACAGGGCATTGCCATGTACCGTGGAGAACTAAAATACTCCATCCTTTTTGAAATTGTAAGTCATTCTGGCTTTTCTAGGTACATAGTATTTGCTATGCGTCTAGACACACATTATGTCTAGATACATAATAAAAACTATGTATTTAGAAAAGAACTTACAATTCGGAGTGGACGTAATAGTAAATAGTGTGATAGCACTTGATCTCAACGTTAGGTTATTGGATATGAGTTAGCATGTTGATGCATTGGATGCTACAGATTTGGCATGATGCCACCGAAGGCTAGCACTAGATGTGGATTCTAGATCCAAATAAAGAAGAAAGTCGATCTAGAGGAAGAAGAATATAGTCGGTTAGGTTTGGTTGGTCTGATATGCACTTAGATGTACTATGTGACATTTTTTCCAGCTATGAGGCGTGATGTAGTTTCTTGTTTTTGATCAAAATCCAGCTCACAAAATAAATTTGGAGAAAATCACATAACTAGCTTCTTGAGAAATCATATGTGCCATTCGCCATCGAGAAGTGTTTATGGAAAACATGACGCGTGACTAATGCATTGAGCAGGTTGGAACTTCAATTTCTAACCTGCTGTAATTCTTGGGGCAGGTTCAGGTTCAGCTTCGTTTTCTGCATTTGGACACTGAAGCCTGAAAAGAGCCTAGACCAATAGGTAAAAATGGTGTCTTGGGACGGGCTTAGGCTTTTTTTTTTTCCTTTGGCTCGATGTTAGCCTTTGGGCAGGCTTAGGCTTTAGGATTTGCCATTGGTTTTTTAAAGCCCATCTTTACCTGATAATGTTTGAACACGTCAATATGTTGGTCCCAATCTTTGTTTCACACCCCCCTCCATCCAACTCAAATTGCCTCCTTCCAATGTTGTTGCCTCTTCCATCATTCTAATATCTCATCTTAGCCATCTTCCTTCGCAACATAAAGCATGTTTCCTAATTTTACATTATGGATTTTATTGTATATTAAGTTACTAACCCCTACCCCCTCGTCATCCCTCTTCTCCCAGACCATGCTAGCAGCCTGACAGGGAAGCTTGTGGAATCACATGGGAATTGCAACATTTGATATCTAAATGACTAAATGTACATTTGATATATATCTAGATGTGGAATACTATGTTCATGGAATTAGGATGTGACAGCCCCTCCCTTGAAGGGACAATAATTTCTTATTTTTCACTAAAGCTAAGGAAACTGCAATACCTTATTTGCCATCGGTGGCCCATGGCATCTGAGGCCTATGCATATGGTGAGAAAAGATAAATAAGGTATTATGCAAATTGCGTTGACAAGTAAGAAAACTATATATTGCCATGAGTATATGTTGGCCCTGCCTTATTAACACAGGGCCGGTTTGATACCGACCTGGCAGCCAATCTGGGCATTCGGGTACCCGAAACCGATCGGTTCGGTTCCTCGGTTCCTCGGGTAATTCAGTTACCTAGGAATTAGAACCGATCGGTTCCCATTTCGGGTTCGGGTAATTCGGTTTTGGTTTCGGGTACTTCGGTTCGGTTTCGGGTATACCCCACAGGAACCGAAAATTTGAAAAAATGGAAAAACAGCTCATCCAAATGTAAATTTTGACAGCATTTTGCCTCATTTTCATGCACATAATAGGGACAATAAAAGAGCAATGAAGCATAAAAACAGTAGCACACATATATATATAAGTCTCCAAGGCAAACAAGCAACATTCCACAACCACAAGTCCACAAACATCAAACTTAAGTACTTAACAGTAAGCCTCTATGGCCATGGGCGTCCAACACAGTAGCATAGGCTGCACTGCTTCCCAGCAGGCAGCAGCACACACACATATAAAAGTCTCTCAAGCATAGATGAATGATGAAATAAAATCCACACGTCACAGCCATCTCACAGGACCATAGCTTCACTCCTCCACATACTGACATACCACTGGCATCTCCACGGCATCACCTTCACCTGAAACAAGACTTGTAAAGGAAAACAAGATTGTGCAGCTTTGAAGATAATATATAACTAGGATATATATATATATATATATATATATAAGATCACCTATTTCTTGTTCTTGCTTTCCTTTGAGGATTTGGTTTGATTAGAGGATTTGGTTGGCTGTGAGCTTATGTTGGTGGATGTAACCATCTTCCTTTTGCTTCCTTGGATTTGTGACTTGGCAGCATGGCCATCAGCGATGGCTAAGTCTTTGAATTCCTCAATAAGTTCTGAAAATAGAAAACAACATACAAAGGAAACATTAAATATTTTGGTCATTGTTGAAAACAAATGTTAAATAGATGTTCACCTTCTTGTTGTTTGCTAATTTCTTCAGTATTCTCAGCTAGGTTGAGGGTAGGAGTTGATCTTCTAAGCCAATCTTGTGTGCACACAAGTTCCTCAATCATAAATGGGGTGAGTGAACTCCTAAAATCATCTAGAATACGCCCACCCGTGCTAAAGGCTGATTCACTAGCAACGGTGGAGATTGGAATAGCGAGCACATCTCTAGCCATTGAAGACAAGATGGGGAATCTGCAAGACTGCCCCTTCCACCAAGCAAGGATATTAAACTTTCTAATCTTCTTCACACTCTTCAGCTAAGTACCTATCAAGTTCAGTCCTCATGCCCCTTGTACCCCTGCTGCTATTGCTTGCTCCACTATTCAGCCTCATCTTCTTAGTCAATTTGGCCTTGAACTTTCCACCACCACCATCCTCTCCACTTTGCTTAGATTGGGGTGATTCACTTTGTTGGTGCTGCTCATCAGGTGGCAAACTACTGATCCTGTAATCTTCAAAAAGTTCTTGCAAGCATTTGGTAATTGCAGCCCAAACCTTCTGTCCAACACCTTCACCATACATCTCATCAATTGTCATTTCTGTATATTGGGAAAGCTTGTATCTAGGATCAAGTACAACAGCAACAAATATGAGTAAGTTAATATTTTCCTTCTCCTTCTCCTTTCCCTTTCCCTTGTCATTTTGCACTTCTAAATTTTCATGCCACTTCCCCAAATACTTGTCATACTTCTCTTTCATTCTTCTCCCCATTTCTTGCTGCACAAAATCTGAACTATTCATCCATTCCTTCACCAATTCATTGATCTCTCCTATCTCATGAAAGAAAGTGTGAGCAGTCACACTTAATGATGCTGACACCCTTTTTGTTATTGCAGCAAAATGCCCTAAGAACTCAGCTAGCTTTCTTGCATTTTTCTAATCATGCTCATCAGGAACTCCTGGACCTAGAACACCTGGCTTGACCTCACTAAGCAATTCAATTTGCATGTATGGATCTTCATCTGGATACCTTAGAAAGACCTTCTCATATGTGCAAGCTGCTTTTAAGATTTCATAAGTGGAGTTCCACCTAGTTGGGAAATCAAGGTTCAAGAATGCCTTGCTGTCCACTTTCTCCCATGGTGCAATCTCTTTAAATTTGACCAACCTTGATGAACCATTTCTAATATATCTAATAGCAGCTCGTACACGCTTGATAGATTGGTCTACTTCTTTCAAACCATCTTGGACAATCAAATTAAGTATGTGTGCAACACATCTCATGTGAATGAATTTACCATCTGCTATGCTAGTTTTCAAGTTGTTCAATTGTCTTCTCAAATAAGAAACACCACTATCATTTGCACTAGCATTATCTACTGTTACTATCATTACTTTGTCCAGCCCCCAATCAAGCAATACTTTGTGCAAGTGTTTTCCAATATTATCCCCCTTTTTACATTTGACAAGGAAAAAACTAATGATCTTTTTATGGAGGCACCATTCTTTGTCTATGAAGTGGGCTGTCACAGTCATGTAGTTATCTTGTTGCTGTGATGTCCAACCATCAGTTGTGAGACAAACTCTATTGCAATTTTCTTGAAAGAACATTTTAAGATTTGCTTTCTGCTCAAGCATCTCTAGTACATGTCCTTCTAGAAGGGATAACGAACCTAGGGCAAGCAACAGACATGAACTTTCTAAAACCACGCTTCTCACCATGTCCAAAAGGTTCCTCATCTTCTATGATCATTTCAGCAAATGCAGACCTAATCAAATCCTGATCAAAGTTCCAAGTTCCTACACTAGTGCCTATTTCTTGACCTTCGGTTACTGACAAAACACCTTGTTTTGCATCATCGTGAGCTCTATATGGATTTATTTTGCAAGTGTTAAAATATCTACGCATACCAGATGTACCATTCCACATAGGATGAGCACCAATCAGAATGCTACAATACTTGCATTTTCCCTTCACCAACTGACCTTTGTCGTCGAAGACTTTGGTGAAGTGCTTCCACATACCAGATCTGGCTGCCATCGGCTTCCTCTTCTTTTCCTCATCTTCTACATCAGTGACCTCCTTGCTCTTCTCTGCATCACCAGTAGCAGTAGCAACACCATCATTCTCTGCACAGCAACACCATCGATCTCATCATCAGTGTCATCTTTCAAATTCCCATCACCATCGGCATGGGTACTTTCCCAATCTCTCAGCTATTGAATCATGTCGTCCTTGACTTCGTCAGCCATCTGAAGAAACATCAAAGAGAGAACTCAAGTCTCAGATCAATGAAACATCAAAGAAACACTCCCAGTCCCAAATCGATGAATTACATTGCGAGATGCAACTGAAGTAGTTGTTGTGGCCAGCCTCGATGGCTTCAGCCGACGCCCCCATCCCGCGCCTTGTCCTGGGTCTTCGAGCTCGAGGTTGAGGGAGGCAGCTGCGGCTAAAGCCGCTAACCGCTGTTGCTGGAAAAATGTCGTGGCGACCGGAGGGCGGAGATCGGGGGGACGCGTGGAGGGCTGCCCGGCGAGGGAGATGGCAATGGCGCACGGGGAGATGGCTGCGACGGCGGGGGAGATGGAGAGCCTGCGGCGTGGAGGTCGGGCCGGCGCGTCGGTGCTGCTGCCTGCTGCCGTGCTGCGTCGCATCGGGAGCTGAGGGCAGCGGTGCGTCCGCGTCGGCCGTTGGGCGTGGAGGACTGGAGGGAGGGCGGCCGAGCGCGGCACTATGGCCATGCGGCCGTGCGGCGCGTCGGGCGACGGCCGACGGGTGTGGAGGCCTGGAGCTGGAGGGCACTGCGGCCTGCGGGAGTGCGGGAGGCTGGGCGCATCATGACTTGGTGGTAGCGGCGGCTGCGACGCGTTGGTCGCGTGCACTAGAGTCTGGAGGCCGAGGCGGATGGGTCGGGGTGGCCGGGTGGGGAATCAGTGGGGTTAGGTTTGGGACTTAGGGTTTCAGGGGAGTGAAGTGAGTGAAATGGGCTTTATAGGCTGGGCTGTTTTATTTTTTTTTATCATAGGCCTTCTGCAATTTCGGGTATTTCGGGCTATTCAGTTACCCGAGGCCTGGAACCGAATTACCCGTAGTAATTTTGGGTAGTCAAATGCTGGAACCGAATTCGGAACCAAAACCGATCGGTTCGTGTAGTTCGGTTCAGTTCTCGGGTAGTTCGGTTCGGTTCGGGTAGTTTAGTTTTTCGTGCCCAGATTGACCTGGCAGGCAGCTTGCAGGCCAGGCAACAATCCGAGCCTTAGGTGATCGAAATCGAACACCTGGGGAAGCTGCCTAAGCCAGGTAGCTCTGCCCACTCACAAACCAAACAGGGCCATAGTCTGTTTGTTTAGAGCGTGATAATTGGCACCGATGTTTGACCAAATGAGTCGTTAGTATGCATTATGGTTATAGTAGGAATGTACTTTGAACCTTTTAATTTATAAGTGTTTTCAATTAATTTTATTGGACCTGGATTCACCTTTTGTTCTGTCTTAATCTTTCATTGTACAAAAATGCATGATATGTTATATTCGTAATTCAATGATTTTTCAGGGGACGTTTCCATTTATGTTCAAATTGATATGATGTTGCAGGCTGACAAGGCCACCATAGTTGGGGAGGCTGTGACCTACATCAAGACCCTGGAAGGCACCCTCCAGAAGCTGGAGAAGAGGAAGATGGAGCGCAACCACGCACTGACGGCGCAGCAGCAGCACGGGCAGACCGGCAGCAGCAGCCGCACGTTGCCCGCGCGCCACCCCGCACTGCCAGCGCCGGCGTCAGCGGCGTCGTCGAGGGAGGCGAACCTGGCGGACATGGTCCACGGCTGGGAGGCGCAGGTCGCGCAGCAGGCCGCCGTGGCCGCCGCGAGCAGGGCCCTGGTGACGGCGGCAGCCACGGCCGGGGCGGGCGGCTCCTCCTCCGCTGCCTTGCCCCGTGGCGCGGTGCCCTTCCCGGCGCCCGCGGCGGGGTTCCAGACGTGGACCGGGCAGACCGCGGTGGTGAGCGTGGCCAATAACGAGGCGTACATCAACCTGCACTTTCCGCGGGAGCCTGGCATGCTGACCAAGGCGCTGTTCGTGCTGGAAAGGAACCACATCGAGGTCATCACCACCACCATCTCCACCCAGGACGGCTTCCGCATGTACGGCATCCATGCCCGCGTGAGTCACCAAACCTTATCTGCAAAGTTTTGTCGAAGTGCTTCTATTCTATCTATGGCTGGGACCTAACAAATCTTTTGTTTGCGTCGTGGACGATTGACATTGACGTACCTGCAGGCTAATCCGGCTTCGGCATCGGCTCGCTTCCCGGAGAATCTGTGTGCTGAAGACAGGTTCAAGCTGGCGGTGTCGGAGATGCTGCATCTGATCAACCTCTGGTCTGAGCTCAGCAACGCGCTCATGCTCTCGCCAATGCAACAAACCGCTCTCTGCTCCTTGGGCTTGGAGTTGAGCTATGCTATGCTTCTGCTGCAGTCGTCATTTCGTGTTAAGAGTTTGAGTCTGGTCGTCGTTGAACTCTTTTAAACTGTTTCTCGAAGAGTCTGCTGGTCCGAGTCAAGTTTGGTCGTCGGGTCTCTGAAAAAGAGTCTGGTTCGTGTCAAGTTTATTTGGTCGTCGGTTGAACTACATGCTTTATGTCTCAAAACAAGAGTCCGGTTCATACCGTATAATAAGTACTGTTAAGTTAAACCTGTCGTGGATATATGATGTGCTGTATGGAGTTGCAGACATCATTGCTGCTACTCGATAAGATAATTTCGGGGGCCGCGCACTCTGTTTGCGACCCTCGTAAAATTTTGACAGATCTTATCTTCCAATGCATGCAAGTGTATCCGCAAATGCATGTACATGGATTGCTGGCTTGCTGCCTGATGCCAGTCCGCATGGGTGGCACAAGCTGAATGGAACCCTGGAAAGGCGCCTGTTGCCGGAAAACCGTCAGATTAGCAGATGGGAGAAACCAGCACCGGGGGAGATCAAACTCAACTCTGATGGTGTCTTTTTCAGCTCTAGTGATGATGGAGGCTGGGGGTTTGTGATCAGGGACGACGAGATGGGTGCTGTGCTCAAGGCGGGAATCGGCAGGGAGGAGCATTTGCAGGATGCTTTTCATGCTGATCTCCTGGGCTGCGAGGCCAGGCTGAGATGGGGATCGCGGTGGTCGCTATGGAAACTGATGTGCTGGAGGGCAACGAATACCAGTTATCAGCCATGGCGGAGTGAATGCTTATCACAAGCTGTTGCTTGCTACTGAGTTTGCAGGTTTCCGAGTAAGCGCTGTTCCTAGGTCCTGTAATCGTTTAGCACATGAGTTAGGTGCTTTGGATAGTAAGTTGCCGAGTGGTACCCATTCTATTTGGTACGATGTACCTCGTCAACTTGAGTCTTTGGTGTCCAGCGATTCGGTTGTTATGAATGAGTAGTATAAGGAGCTTTATGTCAAAAAAATAAAAGAGAGACTGAACTAGAACTGAAATAGTTGTGGACCCTTTAGATTGAACTGGGGACGCAGTACATAGTTTGATGGAAACCTGCTCCTCTTTATAGGGAGTGGCTAATTCGCGAACGTTAACTAAAGCAGTTTCAGTTTCAGGAAAATGTTGATGTGTCTAGTAGTTCATCATCATCACCGCAGCAATCAATAAGCAAGTTATATGGTCTCTCGGCGGTCGTTGATCACTATGGGAAATGTGGAGGAGGGCATTATGCAGACGTTGCATCAAATCCTGATCCTGATGATCCTGGGAAGCCTCTTGCAGGCCTTGGCAGGCGGTGGTTTTACATCTCGGATGGCAACGTATCAAGTTTCAGGGGAGGATGTTTTGTATGCGGAGGCCACACTCCGTTTCTACGAAAGATTGTAGTCGCTTGTTGAGTAGCTAACATAGGGCAGTTTTGTTGTGGAGACTGAAGAGTCAATGTTCTTAGCGGTACAGTAAGCCTCCAAGTAGGGAACAAGCCGTGGCATAAAAACAAGGTCTCTCGGTCTCTCGCCATGGCTGCTTTCAGCATGATACATGGACTGCAGGCGTGTCGTAGGCATTTTCTGGGTCCTGCAATCGGGAAATTTCTTTTTAAAATGCAGTCTTCCTCTTAAGAATAAATCAGACCTTCATTGTTTTGTGACATTGCAAGCAGGAATTGGTGGATCATGTGAATTTTGTTCTGATGATGACGGAATCCGTGAATCAACTTTTGGGCTCACTGTGTTTCTGGTTTTCATTTGTCCTTTTTGACAAGGAGTTTCTGGTTTTTTATCTGCAGCAGCCAGCAGCACATAAAAAAATGCCAAAAAATGCAGTTAGAGCTTTTTTTTAAAAGAAAAGAAAAGAAGGGTGTATGAGAAGCCAAATGCAGAAGACTGTACATGAAGGCAAATGCAGTTTCAGTGGGACCGGAAAACAGGGTGATGTCTATCAGGAAGGACAACTGGCTAATCACGCCAATTGATAATCAGTTATATTTTTTGGAATGATTTTATATCACTCTATCTTTAACCTCTCCTTTTGTCGGCAGTTGTTTCCAAGAGCTGGAAAACTGCAACTCTGCCGTAAGGGAATTGTTTTGGCAGCCCTTCACGCAATGCAGCATGCCACCATGCCTTTTACCTGTTCTCCTGTAGTACCTGCCAAATATGTGTGGTGAGCCAGCTTACAATACAAAACTAGCTGCGATTTATTATCTTCTGTATTATTATTTTTTAAAATAAAAGGTATTTATAGGTGGGTATATTGCCAGTACCAAAAGAATTCGAGAATACCGGTCCGAATAGCGCGATATCTGGCCGTGGCCCTGAAAATGAAAATACCACCGGTATTATGCCAACTTATGTATGGGCCAGGCCTATTTTTGAGCCATTTGTGCCCGATCCTAGTTCCCAGCCCGAGTGAAACTTGATTCAAATTGAGCGGGAAGAACAGTAGTCCTCAACACCACCTTCTTCTGCGGATGAAGATGAGGATTGCTGAGATGGATATGAGTCTAGGTGCTTCTCTTCTGATTCAGAAATGGGTGAATCCGATGTTTGATGTTTATGGAACACATCATGTAAATCAGATGCTTAACTATTTAGTGCCTATTCTTACCATGTTTGTGAGTTGTGTAGGCTCATGACTCTAGTTAGAACAATCCATTGCCA
The DNA here is from genome assembly GCA_023333625.1 of Bothriochloa decipiens. Lineage (NCBI taxonomy): Eukaryota > Viridiplantae > Streptophyta > Magnoliopsida > Poales > Poaceae > Bothriochloa > Bothriochloa decipiens. The sequence continues at coordinate 25,597,804 of CM041642.1, forward strand.
AAGAGTTTTTACGCTTTTTAGAGAAGAATGCAGTAGGGGAAGCTCCTAATGTGGTAATATTAATACAGACATATAAAGTAATTAAAGGAAAAAGAGTGTTGCATTCCATGGTTTTGAAAACCATGCTAAAATGAAAGACAAGACATACACGAGGCTCACTAGTCACTACCCACCTTAAGTGATTTGGTGCAACTATTTGAAATGATGTGCAAGGAGAGGATGGCCTTGTGAAGGCTTCAGGAAAGGACCGCTGAAATTGTCCTTTGCTTGTGAAACATGCTGACAAGTTGATGAATTATGATCCCATCAAAGTACAAAAAATTATGATCTCATCCAATTCCAAGAGAATCACATCATCTTACACTGAAGGTGTTATGTGTGATTAGCAAAACCTTCTAGTTATGCAATATCATAGTAGGCAAGTTGCCAATTTATCGCCTGATTTTCTTTCTGTGTGGAGCATGTCTAATATTATTTTTATTTCTTTATCGTCCGATATATCGCACTTATATCGTTAAACGATCAATGGAATTTCGGCCGATATTCGGCACTTTATCTATCTATAACCATTATGATGAGGCACAGAAGCTGCTAAAAATTGTTGTTGGTGGTGTAAATATTTTCTGTGTGCCAACTGCATCCTTTTGTAGCTGTTGCAGTTTATGAACCATTCTCTCCATCACAAATCCCCCAGCACACCCCACACCCTCCTCTCCTCCTGCTCCTGCATCCACCGCACCATGTCTCAGGAAGGAGCCAACTTGCCCCAAGAAGTGGAGGGGAGCCATGATCAGGCCATCGCCCCCCATGGTAGCATCCCTGCCGGCGTCGGGTCGCCAACGGCAACCGTGATGCCGGCTGGCTCCAACTCCAGCTCTGTCAGCAACCTAGGCAGTGCCGCTGACAACGCTGGGTCGTCTGAGCGTGCCAGCCCAATTGTGCTCTCTACCTACGAGGACAACAACGCCGCGCCCAAGATTGCTAGCCCGGCAGTGCTCCTTGTCGGCGAGGAAAACAAAGTCGAGTTCAAGCTCGCAAGCCCGGCAGCGCTCCTTGCCAGCGAGAAGGGCAACGATGTTGGGCCCAAGCTCGCTAGCTTGGCGATGCTCCAGGACTGTGACAACAGCAAAGCCGAGTCTGATGTGTACAACAACGCCCGATCCAAGCTTGCCAGCCCGACGGTGCTCCATGCCGGTGATGGTAACTATGGCGGATCCAAGATCGCCAGCCCAGTCGGGCCCCGGGCCATGGTAGACAACACGACCCGCTCCAAGCTCAACAACGCGCCGACGAGCACAACAACGCCGAGTTCACGCTCCCAAACCCCGCAGTGCTCAACAAGGACGTGGACAACAACGCTGGGCGGCCCAAGTTCGCCAGCCCAGGGTCGGTGTTGCTCTGTGCTGGTGAGGAAAACAAAGCCCGAACTAAGCTCTCCATCCAGGCGTTGCCCCATGCCGGCGTTACCGCCGGGTTGTCCAGGCTCACTAGATCGGCGGGCGGTGGCTGCGCTCCATGCCGCCAAGGACAACACATCCAAGCTCACCATCTAGGTGGTGCCCAACCCCTATGTCGGCAAGGACAACAACACTGGGTCATCCGAGGATGCCACCAGACCAGCGGCTGTCGACGCCAGCGCGAGCAACGCCAAGAAGGGAAAGAACAACATAGCTGAAGAACAACAACCTGCATATCAGGTAGACGTGGGCGGGGGCTGCAGGAAGGGCAACACCACCGTGGAGGACGTGGACCCCAACTTGCACATCTTTACGGAGAGGGAGCGGAGGAAGAAGATGAAGATCGTGTTTAGCACCCTGCATGGACTCCTCCCCCAGCTCCCCGACAAGGTCAGTATAGGTGCACGGCTCTTTGTTTTCCTTGGTGAAGTTTTTCATTAGCGTCGTCGAGATGAAGTTTTCCTGATTTTTTTCTGCAAGCTCAAAAAAACCATTCCTTCATTTTTCCTTGCTGTTTTAGTAAATCTTTCTAATCATATGCAGATCCTAACTGCTTGTGTTGTTGTGAGTTCCAGATTTTCGCTATTTGTGCTCGCTTTGGCAGTGGTGTGACCATTAGAAAGTAAATGAGGGAACTTTCGTATTTCTTATTAGACAAAATTTGTTCAAGGACTCCGCAGAAACGTGTAATTGGCTGGCACACACTGTGAAATGGAGAATTTGTCTGGTACCATTACCAATTTTGTGGTTATTTACTAGTGGATGCGGCCCTGAATAAAATAATTATTTTCATTATTATAGATAGCAATGCGTTTTAGGCTGGCAGGGGCAAAAGCATCTACTCACTGCACTTTCTCTCCCGAGCAGTGGAAATGGCGCGGTGTCCACTGGCAAACAACCACAAATTTGAAATGATTTAGGCAAATTCTCTGTTTAGTGGTGTGTGCCGGCAGCAAAATTTTCCTTCTTATCTTACTAAAAACATTTTTGGAGTCAAAATTTGCCTTCTTATTACTAAAGAATTTATGGAATTCCCCACATCCGAAATTCCAAAATTTATCTTCCCTGTCCTTCATTGGCTAGGTTAGGTTTTATTAGAACTCAAATTTGGATGCAAAATAGTAAGGAGACAAGGGCATTCCAGATTTTGTAGGTATATAGTTACACCTAGAGTACAACTTACATCTCTCAATGTTAGCATTTGGCGGGCATGGGCTCTAGAATGCTTTTTTAAAGCTTGTCCCAGACGACCAAGGTTTCAACATGTCTAGTGTTTGGCCCTAGTCCTTGTTTCACACCCCCTCCATCCAACTCATATCGTCTCCTTAGAAAATTTGCCTCTTCCATCATTCTAATCTCTCATCTTAGCCATCTTCCTTTGCAACATAAATTATCCTCCCTAATTTTCCACATTATGGATTTTATTGCATCGATGATTTCATGGAATGTTTCTTCTTTCTATTTTATCATTAGCAATTCAATTATTCTTCAAGTAGCTCTTCTATGCAAAGATGACATTATACGATATCAACTTGCGACTCAGCCAACAAGACAGGAAGATTAATTGTTCTTTTGTTATAGTGGTTCAGGCGTTTTTTCTCAAATTTTTTTGCTGCTGTTAGTTCCTTCCTGGTTTTCAATGGGTTTGGCCACGGTGGTTCTTGTGCCATAGTAGTTTCATTAGCTCGAGTTGGGTACCGACTAGTTCAGAAGTTGGTCTTTTAATAGTGGTCTTGTAATTGTTTGTCTTTTTTCTTTTTACCCGTCTAATAAAAATTGGCAAAGCTTTTGCACCTTTTAAAAAAAAAATACTACCTTGAAATTTTTCAATGACTTGTATATATATATATTTGAAGAGTTGAAAGAAATGCTACAATGAATTCCGTACCATTTATGTTCAAATTGATATGATGTTTGCAGGCTGACAAGGCCACCATAGTCGGGGAGACCGTAATCTACATCAAGATTCTGGAGCGCACCCTCGAGAAGCTGAATAAGCTCAAGATGGAGCGCCAGTGCGCGATGGCGACGCAGCAGCTCGGCCAGCAGCAGCAGAAGCTGCGGGTGGGTGCTGCCAGCAGCAGCCGCGCGTCGACCTCGCGCCACCCCGCACCAGTGCTGCCAGCACCAGCGCCAGCGCCGGTGGCGTCGTCGTCGAGGGAGGCGGACCTGGCGGACATGGTCCACGGTCTGCAGGCGCAGCAGGCCGCAGTGGCCGCCGCGAACAAGGCCCTGGTGACATCGCAGGCAGCGGCCGCTGCCGTGGCCGGGGCGGGCGGCTCTTCCTCGTCCGCCGCCGGCGCTGGTGCGCAGCTGCCCCGTGGCGCGGTGCCCTTCGCCGCGCCCGCGATGGGGTTCCAGACGTGGAACGGGCACAACGTGGTGGTGAGCGTGGCCAACAACGAGGCTTACATCAACCTGCACTGCCCGCGGGAGCTGGGCACGCTGACCAAGGCGCTGTTCGTGCTGGAGAGGAACCACATCGAGGTGGTCACCACCACCATCTCCACCCAGGACGGCTTCCGCATGTACGGCATCCATGCACGCGTAAGTCTTCAAGCATTACCTGCAAAGTTTTGTCGGAGTAGCTTCTATTCTATTCTATCTATGGCTGGGACCTTACAAATTTTTGTTTGCTACTACGACGACGATGGACCTGCAGGTGAATCCGGCTTCGGCGTCGGCTCGCTTTCCGGAGAATCTGTGTGCTGAAGACAGGTTCAAGCTGGCGGTGTCGGAGATGGTGCAGATGATCAACAGCGTCTGATCGAGGCCAATGCAACACATCGCTCTGCTCTGATGCTATTCTGCTGCCGTCGTTTCGTGTTAAGTCTTAAGTCTGGTCGTCGTCGAACTCTTTTAATTTGTTTCTCAAGGAGTCTGCTGGTTTGTGTCAATTTGGTCGTCGGTTGAACTGCATGTTTTATGTCTCAAGACATGAAGAGTCTGGTTCGTATCGTATAATAAGTACTGCTTCGTATAATAAGTACCGTTTTAAGTTAAACCAGTCGTGGATATATGATCTGGTTGTGACCCTCTCGCAAATTTTTGGCAGATCCGATCTTCCAATCCATGCGCAAATGCATATATATGCATGGACTTCTGGCTTGCTGCCTGATGTCAGTCCGCATGTGGCACAAGCTGAATGGAACCCTGGAAAGGCGCCTGTCGCTGGAAAACCGTCAGATTAGCAGATGGGGGAAACCAGCACTGGGAGAGATCGAACTCTTTGCTGAAGGTGGGAATCGACAGGGAGGAGCATTTGCAGGATGCTTTTCACGCTGAGCTCCTGGGCTGCGAAGCCGGGCTGAGAGCAGCAGTTGCCATGGGGATCGCTGTTGTCGTTGTGACTTCAGTTGCAATCGGGCAGAAACTTGCAATATGCTTTGAATTTCCGGCCAATGAGGGATTATAATCTTCAGCAAGAACTATGTACAAACAGTGGAAGGAAGGTACGTACAAACAGCGCATTATGGATGAATGGAGTTGCAGACATGTTTCATAGATATTTTCCGTCACGTGAACCATTGCAGTAGTTCTGATCAGGCGAACATTATATCGTGTGATATTCTGACGCCGGCGAAAGTTACTTGCGTGTGGACAAGTGCACGAACGCGGCCACGAGCAGAGCAGCCTTGAGCCTGACGCTCCATGGGATGCCGTAGCTTCCCTTGCCGACGGCGACGAGTCCCATCACAAACGGCCAGAAGCAGAGCACCAGCCAGCCGCAGCACACGAGCTCCCCGACGCCAGGGCCAACACCACCGGGCACACCTTCCCCCTCACCGGCGACCAGCCTCCACGCTCCGACGATGACGGCGACGACGCTCAGCAGCGTGAGCGCTGTCGGTGGGACGAACACCGGCGACGAGTCGAAGGTGAACCGTCCCGGGTCGGCATCGTCGTCTGCCCTGCCGCCGTCGGACTGCTCCTTGCGTGTCACCTCGAACACCGTCTCCGAGAGGCCGAGCGTCTTGAGGACGACGGTGAGGAACGCGAGTAGCCAGGCGGAGGACGACACGATCCTCTGCATCCTGTGGTTGTTCCACCAGGCGCGCACCGAGAGCCGGCAGTCCTTGTACTCTCCCAGGTTGTACACGTTGTAGCCCAGGAACAGAGCCAGTGGGATGACAAAACCCGGGTCCGACGCCTGCAACACATCACAAGGATAAATCTGAGAAACTTCGCCACTTTGGCAACAAGGACGGATGACGGAAAAAGATCGAATACCTTTGGCAAGAAGGAGCGATTTGCAATGAGGCAGTAAGGTGCTAGCAGTGCATAGCAGAGCTCAAAAGGTGCCCTGAGGGGCCACATGACAACGACTAGGTAAGCAGCGCATTGCCGAAAATCGAGGCGCTTGAACGCGGAGAGAAGGCATGGATTATGGCGGCTGAGGAGTATCTCCAGCAGGCCCATCGCCCATCTCTTCTGCTGGGTGAGGCTGGCCAGCCCACCGGTGGGTGCGCTGCCGAGGAACGCCGGCGGTTCAGGGTTCAGGATCGCCGACCTCCAGCCGATGGCATGGATGCGCTGCCCGGTCAGGACGTCCTCGGTCATGGATCCGTAGACCCACCCAACCTGCAAGCACATGCATGAGTTGTTCAAGATCACCAAATCCTGCAAAAATGCTTGCTATATGAGCGACGGTGTTAAAAACACTAGAGAATTATGTATTTGGCACTGAAATAAATCGGTCTTCTTTCCACTAAAAAATATTCTAACTTTTGCGGACGCAAGGGGCACAGTGGCTGAGGTGCTCCAGTGGGAGCCAGCCCGCCAGGGTTCCAACCCCAGGTTCCGCATGCCTCCTTGAAGGCAGTGGCCAAAGGCCACCATTTTTTTTTAAAAAAAATTCTAACTTTCTTATCTAGCACAAGTTAAAATTTTATTCGAGAAAGAAAAGCAGTTAAATTTTTCATCCGTAGATGGCAATACCGTCCATTTAGACATATTTTGATTACAGATTTACAGGGAGAATTGGCCACAAGACACCCAGAATGAAATTGATTGCTGCTGGACACCGTGAAAACAATAAGCTGAAAGACACTCCGATTCTTGGTAAATTTACTGGCGGACACCTGTTGTTGCTTTTGGCTGTGCTTGGCTCCAGAGGATGGAGCATGGGGAGGCGAGCTCGTGGCGGTGCACGGACGGTGGACAACACGCCCATCACCACCCACCACCCTTCCGAGCCGCTCTTCGACCTCCCTGGGATTCACACGTGCTCGCCGGAAACGTGGGCAAGCTCGCCGACCATTGCAGCTGCCATGGATAGGGGGTTGTGCGGCCACAGTGGTTGTTGAGGCGGCACGGCCACTCAGGCCGCCACGGATGGGGACAATGCTTAGGGGCGGTGCGACCACCGTGGCTTTTGCATCTGGGGGCACTGCAGTGGTCAGAGGAAGGAGTCCAAGGTAGAAGAGACAACAGGGGCAAAAAGGACATTTTGTATGCTTCTCTCTCCTCAAAAGCTATAAATGAATATTTTATTGGACAAAGTGTCTTCTAGCAATTTTGACAAGAAACAAAGTGTCTTTCAGCAATCTGATTTTTTCTGATGTCCACTAGCAAATGGCCACTATTTTGCATGTCCCATAGCCAATTCCGCCTTAATTATATGTCTATTTATTTTTTCCCCTATTTGACACCACATACTTCATCTACAAACATGGACATCTATAACTCGGATAAAACTAAACCTCGCTAGATGATTTCTCTCTTCATGAGAGGTGTCCACGTCATTTTCGAGTAACTAGCCCACTAGATGTTATTTCTCTTCATGGGAGGTGTTCATCATTCCCACTAAGTTCATGTCATCCCTAACTCTAATAAAAATAAACCCTATTAGATGATTTCTTTCTTCATGTAAGGTGTCCACGTCATTTTTCACTAAGTATACCAGATGTTATTTCTCTTCATACAAGGTTTCCACATCATTTCCACTAAGTCCATGTCATCTCTTATTTAACCAAACTATAGATTTTTTTCTTCATGGTCCATGTTATCCCTTATTTAACCAAAGTAGATGCTTTTTCTCTTCAAGAATTATATTCCTCCTCCATATGCCCGCAGCAACTTGCGAAGAATCCATCTAGTTCGTGTTATTTTACCAGACACTTGACGCCGCTACTAGTCCAAATGTACGGCAGCAATGCCATCTAAGGGAGTAGGTTTCAACTTGGTGTCAGGGAAGAAAGTTCGACTTTTTGAATGCTAAATGAGTATAAGAATGATGTTTCAGTGCCAAATGTATAATTCTCTCTGAAAACATATACCTCCTGACCCCAGCTTGTGCCGGTCTCGTAGCTGCAGGCTGAAACTTGTTTGGCTGCTTCGATGCGACTAGTTAGATCTGCCATCGCATTTGGCGCTTTGAACATTTCCCCTGAAATGATGCTCCTCGCAGATTCGATCAGTTCATTCGATCTGCCAAACCTGTTCTGTAGCTCCTTGTAAGATGGTGAATCTGGCAGAGTTTGTATTGTACAAGCCGTCAAGTGCATGGACTGAATCAGAATACAACGCAGAGCACTTATTGGATGCATGTCACCTTTCATGCCGGTGGTGGTGGTGGCGGAGTCTGGTGGCATGCCGTACATGACTTTCCTACGGTGAAAGCAACCCGTCCCACAGTAATATATGCCTTGAAGTCCGGCAACTCCAAATATAAGTTTCTACATAAGCTCACCAGCACAGACGACAAAGTTACCGATGTATACAAAGCTAACAAAGTGTGTTTCTCTTAGTGATCGACGAGCACTCCTATGATAATGAAAGTGGTCACATCTGTAGATACCTCGAACATAACCTGCATCTGGTTGCCAAAAGGATCGTCCTTGAGGGCGCCGTAGAACTTCTGCGGTGCCTGGACGAAGCCGCTGTGGACGTCGTCGTCGAAGCCCAGGAGGAGGCACATGGCGTGGAGGGCCACCTTCGGGTTGTTGGCGAACATGTCGCAGTCGACGTTCATCATGATGGGCGCGTTGGTCACCACCGCGGACACCCTCGTCTGCACTCAGTGCACAGGGAAACGTTCAGGCTTATCTGCATGTGTGCCAGCCAGTTGCCACCCAGATAACTTACGTACCAGGACGTTCATGGCCCCGGCCTTGAAGTGGTGGTGCTGTGTGGGGCTCTTCTCCCTCGAGACGTATATGAGGCTTGGGATTCCATCGCATGCCTCCTGATTGGTCTGGCTCTTGCTGCTGCTGTCCCACAGGACCTAAACAATCGAGGCAGCAGAAAATTAGCAAGAAAACGAAGCAATGAGACGAATTTTGCCATGATGAGCTATAGGTTGCTGCTCAACCTTGATTATGGCCGGATGGTTCCTACGGTCAGCATCCAGGAACTCGGCGAACTCGCCGTCGCCGCGCCGGACTAGAGAATCCTCTTTCGCGTTCTCGATCCGGCTTACCAACTCCTCGTACTCGTTCTACATGCATACAACAACACGATCAGACATTGGCCGATGCTAGTGAGCGCAGAACGAATTGTACGCTTTACCTTGATGAACGTCCAAGCGCGCAAGAACTCGGAGTCGTCGCCGGCGGCCCCCGCAGCGGCGGCGGAGAAGTACACGAAGGGAGCCCGGACTTTGACGCCGTGCTTCTTGCAGAACGGCACCCAGAGCTTGGCGAACTCTGCGGCCTCGCGCAGCGCGTAGCAGGTCACCGCCGAGCACCCGTCGTCGGAGATGTAGCACGTCAGCTTGCCCGCGGGGTAGTCCAGCGCCAGCAGCGACAGCACCGTGTTCACCGTCACCACTGGCGGCTCCAGCTTCGGGTCCGCCGTCGTCACGAACATGTCCACCGCCGGCAGCTCGTCGTCGCTCGTCCTGACGACAAACAAATTAGTCATTATCATTATATAAACGCATGCGTTTAGGTTGCAGCTCGTCCTGGAAATAAACCTGCCTCCACTCACCAATATTCGGCCAGGCGTTCAGGGTCCGTATCGAAGCGGACCGGGTTCCACTTGGCGTTCATGTTGAGGAGCCATGCCACCGTGAACCACGCCTCGCAGATGAGTGCGGCGACCCAGCACCACGTGCACGACGGCGCCGCGCCCCCGCCAGCGCCGCCAGCCGCCACCAGCGAGGAGGCACGGCGAGCGAGGAGGGCCAGGAGCAGGAAGAGAACGGCAAGGTCGGCCAGCTTCCACGCCGTGCGGGGGAGCGGGACCCTCTCCTGCAGCTGCAGCTTCGTCTTGGCGGTCGCCATGGCCGACAGAGCCAGCCGGACGACGGACTCGTGCTGGTTACTCTCACCACTCTTTCAGCAGTAGCACGCGAGAACCACGAGAAAAAAATATGGAACCAGTTCGTACTGGTGATCGTATATAGACGACACACGCTCGCAGCCAAAGTTATAGTAGTGCCTTGCTTCGTCTGGCACATTGCAGTATACATTGTCTAACCTCCAACATAGTTGATTTATTTTTGATTTGTTTTAGGTCATTCTCAGCGCGTTGTTTCCAAAAACGTATAATGTAATAAAATGCAGATAAACCATCGTTATGGATGCATATTTTCATTCAATTGTTTCATATGGATATTTTAAGCCAACCTTCTCACGGTGTGACCGTTTTTTTTTGAAAAAGAAGTATATTAATATTCGCATTGATCAATATATATAGTTGTTCGTTGTTATAAAACCAAAATAAAAGATTCTAGTGTATTTTAAAAACAAAGTTCTGAGCCATGAAAATAACAAAATACTGAAAACCAGTATTAAAAGTTCATCTATTACTAAATTTTCGGTCATGTGTGGCAAACACTTCTATCGCGACTGTCTCAATGGTCTTACAACCCATATTCATCAAATGGCGGTCCTCCTCTTCCTTCTGCAGTAGAGACCAGAACCTAGTCTAATAGGCCCCCTAAAGATAGCCTGCAAGTAAGATGATACTACAGCTTTGCTGAAAATCATATCATTTATAGGAGCACTTGCACCCACAATGATCCGAGATTTCAGCTTTCTATTTATCCCTTCCAACTAGCCTGTAAATATATTGTGTACACTAATTGGTGGTGATAAATTTAAGAAAATTTGAACAATTCTCCAAATAAACTTAGCAAAATGATATTCAAAAAATAGGTGTTGAATAGACTCATTGTAGGAACAAAAACAACATTTTTTTATCTCTTTGCCAATGTTATCATGCTAAATTATCTTTGATTAAAATTACTCCCTTATACAAGTACCATATGAAAACTTTTATTTTAAAAGGTAGTTTGAGCAGTGATCTCTAGGACTCTCTTCCATTCAATCTGGATTCGAAGCTTCACACCTCCTTATTTTGAAAATCGTAAGAGAGTCTTCTCCTATGATCTAAAAAAATGTAGATATTTTTATTTCTGAGGTATCTTGAGTTATTAATACATAGAGCAAGAGAGTTCCAACCTTGTAAAAACTCATTTCTTCTCTTATTAAAAACATTGTCATGTCATTGAAAATGTTTATGTTCAACCTTATTAAATGTAAATAAAACTTTGACGAAACTCTCACTAAAATTAGCCTTAGAGTGGTTATTATTTGAGCCATATTTTTTAATACTCAAATACAACTAGTAATGGACTACAAGTAAAAAGTAACTATTGACGTTGGAACTCTGAAGGTGTTCCGGATCACACACCCAGCAAGGGATAGCACACCCGGTGAACCTTCGACATGGCAAGAACGTAGCGAGATTGACTAAACTGGGTTGGGCTAGGCCGATGTTGAGCCCACTCTAATTGGCACAGTGCTATGATTGAGGTGTTCTCCACTCCACGGCGGAATGATACTTGGGATCGATCTGGTCCCTCGCCCTCTTAGTGCCAATGTCACAAAAGTGGGTTTATTGCCACAAGTTCACTTTTGATGGTGCTGTTGTTTGGTAATTAAAGGCAAGGTGAGTTGTTCGCAGGTTTACTCAGGGATTAAGCCCACACACGTCAGGATAGTTCTAAGTGTTGCTTCTCATATCAGTGGCATTCATTAGTTGGATGTAAAAAATGCTTTTCTTTATGGAACTCTGCAAGAGATAGTTTAGTGTGAGCAGACTTTGTAATGAGGAGGGCGCATTTGGCAGGATTTAATAAGAAACAGGTACCTAAAGAATAAGCCTCTAAGTCAAATTAAAAAGAAAAACGGTTCCTCGCATTTTTGAATAGTTTGGTGGGAGTCAAGGATATTTTCTTAAGTCTTGGAAGTTTAAACTAGAAAATGGAACTCAAATCAGATTTTGGGAGGATAAGTGGTTAGGCCCCAAGCCTTGAAAATCCAATGCCCCAGTTTATTTAATATAGTGCGCAAGAAACATGCAACGGTGGCTGATGTACTTTCCACCCCTCTCAATGTGTCTTTCACAAGGGCACTAGTTGGGAACAAGATGTAGGAATGACAAAGTATAGTTGTAAGAGCTGCTCTTATTAACTTAAATGAGGGTCGAGATAGTTTCACCAGGAACTTAAATAATAATGGCCTGTTTTCTCTTAAATCCATGTACAAATACCTAGTTAATAACGAGATTAAAGTAACAAAGAAAATTTGGCATACGAAAGTACCCCCTTAAGATTAAGATTTTTCTTTGGTTCTTAAAGGAGGGGGTGATATTGACAAAAGGCAATCTTGCTAAAAGAAATTGGAATGGTAATAAGTCTTATTGTTTTTGTAGCATAACTAAAACCATCAAGCACATGGTTTTTGATTGCCATTAGAGGTTATTATTATTATTAAGTTGTATGCACCAACCAATTCAACCTAAGAGTTTAAGCTGATGGAGAGAGGTGGGCAATTCACTTATATATATTCCAACACTCCCCTCACGTCGAAGTTCCGGCAAGAGATCTCAGTGACGGACGAGCCTCAAGACGTAGAATAGGAGCGAGTAACAATAATTTTATTTAATTGCTCTAACCAGGATTGGAACTCGAGACCTCTGATTCTGATATCATATTAAGTTGCATGCACCATCCAATTCAGCCCAAAAGCTTAAGCTGATGGGGAGAGATGGACAATTCACTTATATATATTCCAACAATTATGAGCCACATTTTTTAAATACTCGAATACTATTAGTAAAGGCCTACGAGTAAAAAGTCACGTCATAGTATCAACAAACTATCGATTTCACTCCATAATACATGGATAACCCCGTATGTAGACCGGGCATCCACAGACAGGCGCTTCATAATTCAGTGGTTTTTTTTTAACCTACCGTGATGTAGTTTGTATCACGTACAGGATCACCGGTGCATAACGGCGGCGACGAGCCTTTTGTTTTTGCCGTGGCTGCTAGCTGATATGATCGCAGCGGAAATTAATGGCCGTCAGTACCACTTAGATATATATAGCTGGATCTGGCAGCATCCACGTTCCGACGTGATCAGTGATGTCGTCACAACAGATCGCGTGCATTGCACTGCCGGTGAATCATTGGCTAGGTGGTCCCATTGTCGGGCTCAGTTGGGTACGTGTGCCTGGCAGGCTGGCGGTTACTGGCCTCTTCTTGCTGTTTTGTCCATTTGCCACCGTACTGTGTGGCGGACGGGGTGTCATCCTCCATGCGCATGCAAGCGACGTCCAAACGGCCAATATGAATTCCCTGGCTGGATTACAACTCCTGCTGCTTCTAGAAGGCTGCCGCTTCTGGAATGCCGGCCTCCTTCACACAAAGTACTATAGCTTCTTGTTGGGGGTGTGTCCCGAGGCCGGAGAGGCTTATTACCTCCGATTGATACCTAACCAACGAATCAGGTGTCTCTTTTGGATTTGTGTGCAGGGCACTGAGGAGAGGCCTCCGGAGGTAGGACATCTGTCGGGGAGACTCCATCGGAGGCCATGGAGTCGGTCGACGACGGAGGTCCGACGGCGTCGCCTCCCCTGGTGGCGGAGGTTATTCGACTAGGCCTCCGACTCCATTGGAGGCCCTCCGCGGAGGTGGCGACGCGCGAAGACGACGACCGTCAAGATGGCGTGACGGGCCGATCTGAGGCTTGTCGTCAAGGAGCGGACGCGATGGGCCCTTCTCGCAGGCGCTAATGGGCCGCGGCTCGCGTGCCACAACGGTGAAATTTATGGACGATTCTGCCCTTGGGTGGTCCACATGTAATAGGGACATTTTCTAGGGTTCCAAAACTCCCACTAGGGGTACGCTCGTACTTTTAACCTTGAGCCAGGCAGTCAATATAAAAGGCGACGGCCCCTGTGTAATTAGAGCAGTTGTCCTCTGGTAGCTGCAACACCATCTGCCTTCGGACCCATCTTGTAATTTTCCCATTTTATATGCAGTGAGTTGACTCCGGTCTTGCTTTTTTAACCCCTCTCTAAATCTGCTGGAACCGTGTTCCAATAGTTGGCGCCCACCGTTTGTGTCTGGCCGGAGATAACACCTGCAGATGCCACCAAGAACAAGAACCTCCACGAGGAGACGCACCGCCGCTGAGGCGGAGGTACCAGAACCCTCCGCTTAGGGGAGACCAAGGAGAAACGCTCGCAGCACCTACGCTTCCAGAAGGGAAGGCGTGGGTGACAATGAGAACAACAATAATGAGCAAGGGGGGATCCCCTAGAGCCAGATCAAAGCCAAGAAGATGAGATAGCCAGGTTAAGAACAGAAATGCAGCGCATGGAAGCCGAGAGAAACAGATTGAGGGCAGAACAAGCCGCAACTCAAAGAACAATACAATCATCGCGTCAGGCGGAAGAGATTAGGCAACAGATGGCTATCCTACAAGCGGAGATCCAGAGCATGCAGCCTCCGATAGCCAACCTCGCTAATACAACCCAACCACCAATACCCAGCCAACACCTTACCACGGACATACAGCCAGTCCACAGAGCAATACAGCTGCAAACCACATCATCAAGAGTCTTCGACCCAAAATCACCATTGTCCGAAGGCCTGCAAAGCGCACCATGGCCTTAGGCCTACAGACCAGTATCATTACCAAGATTCAATGGCAAGACAGACCCAAGGCAGTTTTTAATGAGTTTCAAGTCCGCAGTAGCCTCCGCAAGGGGCAATGACCATGTGATGGCGAAGTCATTCGTGATAGCAGCAGAAGAAGATGCCCTGGCATGGTACTCAATGTTAAAGCCAAGCACTGTGTATTCTTGGGAAAACCTACGCGATCAAATACTGGCAAACTTTAAGGGATTCACGAGTGAGTCATTAACATCAGCAGACTTGTTCAGCAACAAGCATCTCAAAGGGGAACCCCTCAGAGACTACTATCACAGATTTTTGCACCTCTGCGCAAAAGCACCCGATGTCCCAGACGGAGTAGCCATAGAAGCAGCAATCAAAGGGCTTAGGATAAGGCCGTTCGCCAGCCACTTGGCAAGAAAAAAGCCAACAACAATGGCCCAGCTACATGAAGAATTTGAGAAGTACTGCAGATCAGATAATGACCTCCGCAAAAGAATAGAGGAAGGAGACAATCAAACCAAGCAATCCTCAGGCAACGACAATAGGAGGGACAATAGACCTCAGCAAAGACAGAACTACCAAAGCCAGCAGAAGCAAGTCTTCAACGTTCACAACAGTCAGCCTTAGTAGCACAACGACAAGAAAGAAGAAGGCAATCCAGAGCACAAGAACCAAAGCGGACAGGGTTATAACAGAAACAACAAACCAAAGAACTGGAACAAGAACCAAAAGCCAAAAAATCCCTATTGTCTCTTCCGCGGCGAAGACAAAGGGCACTTCACAAGAGAATGTCCGGAGGCCCTTGAGACAATAGAAAGAATGAAAAGTAAGCAGTCCCAGCAGCAGTCTCCATAGCAAAGTACCAGAGAAGTAAATCACATGTATGGGCAGCAGTGGCACCAACAATACAACCTGAGCTTCCCAGGATATGGCTCAGGCCCAATTCCACAGCACAATTTGGCACAACAGTATTACCTAGCGTCGTTACCAGCCTGGAGACTAGTCTATCAGCAAACAGGGCAATACCTGGGTTATACTCCAAAAAGAACAAAAAAAGTCTAACTTACATCAATCCAAGACCTCCGCACATAACGTTCATTGAAACAACACAGGTGCAGACACCTCCGATGACACAACAAAGGCAGTACAAGGCACTACCGGCACCTCCGCAGCATATTCCATCTTCATCGGTGACCCCGAAGGCAGAGCCTCCGATTGAGAACCAGATAAACCCACATTCCACTTTGCTGACCGTCGACATGATTCTACCCATAGCCGGAGGCTCGGCCTTGGAATTTGAAACCAAAAAGCAGAAAAAAGGTCACCTCCGCTTAGTAAACAATGTAGCAGTACAAGGCGCATTTAGGTCAACAGAATGGTCCAAGGCACCAATAGGATTCACAGAGCAAGAGCTCCATGTAGAAAGTTATCCGCACGCAGACGCCATGGTGATAAGGGCAAACATAGAAGCATGGGAAGTGAATGGAATACTCATGGATTCTGGAAGCTCAGTAGACATCATCTTTGCCAGCGTCTTTGATCAAATGAAGCTTAGCAGAAGCCAGCTACAACCACCAGACACTCCACTGATCGGATTCAGTGGGAAAAAGATCGATGCACTGGGCAAGATATCGCTACCAGTGTTGTTCACAGACGGAGATTGCGCTAGAATAGAGTACATCACCTTCGACGTGGTAGACATCTACTACCCATACAACGCAATAATGGGGAGAGGATTTGCAAACAAGTTCAATGTGGCAATACACATGGGATACCTCTGCATGAAGATGCTAGCATTGCACGGAATCATCACGATACGAGGCAGTCAAAAAGAAGCAAGAAACATAGACAAAGCAATCTACAAATCACATAGAAATATAAACACTGTAGCAATGGATGAGCCTCCAGACATGCCTGTGGGAAGACCAACATGGTAGATCAGGAGGACACAATAACACTACCATTGAAAGAAGCAGTCCCCAACAGGAAAGTCACAATAGGTGCTAACCTATCAGAGAAAGAAAGAAAAGATCTACTAGAACTGTTAATAAAGAATAAGGACGTATTTGCATGGTCAGCATCAGATCTGCAGGGTATTAGTCATGATGTGATTGAGCACATCCTTGACCTGAACCCAAACATCAAGCCCAGGAAGCAAAAACAAAGAAAGATGTCCGAAGAACGCATACTTGCGGCAAAAGCAGAGGTACAAAGGTTGCTAGACGCCAAGGTCATCAGAGAAGTCAAGTACTCAGATTGGCTAGCAAATGTTGTCCTAGTGCCAAAAAAGAACAGCAAAATGAGTATGTGTATAGACTTCATAGACCTCAACAAGGCTTGCAAAAAGGATCCCTTCCTACTACCAAGGATAAACACATCAGTCGACAAGACAGCAGGGTGTAAACGTTTCTCACTGTTAGATTATTTCTCAAGATACCATCAGATATGGCTAAGAAAGGAGGATGAAGAGAAGACAAGCTTTTTAGCCCCCTTTGGCACTTATTGTTTTGTTAGGATGACGGAGGGTCTCAAAAACGCAGGATCAACATTCTTAAGAATGATTCAGATCATATTGTGAACTCAACTCCAAAGGAACATCATAGCCTACGTTGATGATCTAGCGGTGGTCAGCAGACAAACCAGAGGACACCTGGAAGACTTAAAAGAAACATTTGTCAACATCAGAGAAGCAGGGTTAAAACTGAACCTAGAAAAGTGCATCTTCAGAGTAAGCAAGGGAAAGATGCTTGGGTACATTGTTGGCCCAGACAGGCTAAGGGCAAATCCAGATAAAACAAAAGCAGTGTTAACAATGAGGGAGCTAGCTACCAAGAAGGAAGTCCAGCGACTGACAGGAAGAATAGCGACACTCAACAGATTCATCTCAAAATCAGCAGAACGAAGTTTGCCATTTTTCAAGACACTCAAAGTCTCTGACAAAATCAAATGGGGCAGAGAGCACTTGGAGGCATTCCAGCAGCTCAAAAGCTATATGACAAAAGACCTCACGGTCAGGAGCAATTAGCGCAGTACTGGTCTAAGAAAAAGAAGTTGATAACAAAAAATGTTTAGCAGCCAGTATACTATGTATCAGAAGCACTACAGGGGGCAAAACTAAACTACTCAGAAAAAGATAGCATATGCAGTAGTCACAACATCAAGAAAGCTCAAGAACTACTTCCAAGAACATGAGATCCTAGTCCCGACAGCACAACCACTAATAGACATCCTAGGCAACAAAGAAGCATCCAGAAGAATTGGCAAATGGGCAACAAAGATCTCCCAGTTTGGCATCAAGTTCATCACAAGAACATCAGTAAGTCATAGGTACTCATAGATTTCTTGGCAAAATGGACGTCTCTACAGTACGCATAAGAAAAAGCGGAGGCCTTGGTACGGACACTGTACACTGACGGGGCATGGGGTCTCCAAGGAGCAGGAGCCTCCGCAGTATTAATATCACCGTCAGGCGTCAAAACCAAATACGCAGCAAAACTATGCTTCAAAGCCACCAATAATGTAGCTGAGTACGAAGAAGTGATCCTAGGACTCAACAAGGCCCAAGCACTAGGTGCAAAACACATCATGGTCAAAACAGACTCACAGGTAGTCACAAGGCAAGTATATAAAGACTATGTCGCTAGAAACCAGAGCTAGCCGCATACTTAGAGGTGATCAGGGGTCTAGAAAAAAGATTCCAGGGGTTCACCCTAAAGCATATCCCAAGGGGGGATAATGCAGAGGCAGACGAGTTGGCCAAAGCATTGGCAAATCAATTGGAGGTACCCGAAGGAACATTCTTTCAAGAATTGACAATTCCAGCAACCGCAAAAATATCCAGAGCATTTGGGGAGGTACTCCTAGTAAGCACAGAGGATTGGAGAAAAGCGATAATTGACCATATCAACAGAGTTCATGTAACATTAGATGAAACAAGTGCAGCAAGATTTGCTGCACGGGCAAGAAATTATACAATAATCGATGGAGTACTAGACAAGAAAGGCATAGTCCAACCACTACTCAAGTGCATCACCGAGTCAGAAGGCAGAGAACTCTTGCAGGACATCCACTCAGGAATGTGTGGATCACACATTGGTCCTAGAGCACTCTCAGCTAAGGCAATCAGACAGGGGTTTTACTGGCCCACACACATCAAGGATGCATTACACATAGTAACAACTTGCAAGGCGTGCTAGAGTTTTGCACCGCACCAGACATCTCCATGGGGAAAAATGCAACTAGTACCTCCAGTCTGGCCACTTCAAAGATGGGGAATGGACCTTGTTGGCCTGTTACCTCTGGCGCAAGGCAGGAGTAAATATGCAGTAGTAGCGGTAGAATACTTCACAAGGTGGATAGAGGTGAAGCCACTCGCAACCATCACCTCTGAAACAGTCAAAAAATTCTTCTGGTAGAACATAATTTACAGATTTGGGGTGCCAAGAACAGTCACAATCGACAACGGCAAACAGTTTGATTTAGATAAGTTCAAAGAATTCTGCAAGAGCATCGACACGCAAATAGCCTTCGCCTCCATTTATAACCCAGAAAGTAATGGAGCAGTGGAAAGGTCAAACAATATCATATTCTCAGCAATCTCCAAGACACTGTTAGTTCACAAGAAGGGCAAGTTGGTCGAGGAACTACCCAAGGTAGTATGGTCCCATAACACAAATGTATCCAGAGCCACCGAGTTCACTCCATTAAGTTACTGTATGGAGAAGAAGCAATAATGCCAGAGGAAATCAAGTATCAAAGCCTCCATGTAATCAAGCAAGAGCTCATGAAAGACAAAAAATACAACAAAGAAATGACTGAAGCATATAGACTTGAAGTCATCGATAACATCAAAAAGTACCAAGACCAAACTAAAAAATGGAGGGATGGAAAAGTGGTCATAAAAAACATTCAAGATGGCAATTGGGTAATGAGGCAGAGGCCAAACGCTCAAAACACAGGGAAGCTACAACCAAAATGGGAAGGACCATTCATAGCCAAGCAGGGTGGAAGGCGGGGGTCTTTCTATCTACAAGACCAAGAAGGGAAGACGTCGACTCACTCCTGGAACATCAATAGCCTTAGGAAATATTATACATAGCATGTAAGGACACCCGCGGAACTATAAGCAGAGGTCCGTAGTCTTTACATGTTCGCAATTTACATTTCTACAAAAAACCAGCTTGCACTCTTTTCCTCACACAGGGGCTCCAAATCAAAGGTGAGGTTTTTAATGAGGCAAGACCGTATGTATTCAACCTCTAAATCTATAAAGAGGAACCCTGAGATAAATTTTAGATTAAGTCAAAAGCAGCCAACAACGTGGCCGCAATATTCGACAACACTTCACGACGCACAAGGTCACCTCAAGCCTACCGTCAAAAGCATGATACGGCATGAAGCAACCTCTGAAAAAGCCAAAAGCCCTTGAAAAAAGACCTGTCATATCAGGCATCAAGGCAGGCATTCGCAACAAAAGAAGTTGCAAGTGAATCGGGAAAAGACCTACAATCTAGGGCAGGAACCGATACCTCAAAATGGGCACAAGGAAAAAGAAAACAAACATAGAAACAAAGCCTCTGCAACAAAATATTAACGAAGTGGAGGTAGTAAAACCCAAGAAAACAATGACATGATAAGTCAACCTCCGCATGAATTGACAATAACTGCGGAGATGACAGAATGAATAACCAAACCCTATGCATAGTTTCAATTACAATAACCTCAGTCGCACAATGTCAAACAAAACTAACAAACCATCATCATAGATGGCAACAAGGTCTCCACACATTGTAAAATCAAAAGCGGAGATGGCAAAGCGTAACATGTTTATTCAACAATATTGGAAATTACAGCATACATGTTGCAACAAGACTGTGCAGAATAAGCATGCAAAGCATACAAGCTACAACATCTAAGCACTCCAGTACGTTAACTTGCGGGCTGTGAGGCTGATAACCTCCGCAAAGGTTGCCAACACCACAGCCTGCAAAAGAGCAAAGAGCGTGCCAAGCAGAACTCTTCGCAGAGACAAAAGATCTTGTCCCTCAAGAAAAGCAGGTGCTGGTGCAGATTGCCTTAGGTATTCCACGATACTTATTCTACCAACCTCCGACTGCACACTACGTTGTGCCTCAAGAAGCCACGCCAAAAGAAATAAGTGCAACAGTTGTCGAGTACAAGAAGGAGCTGGGAGACCTCTGATCCACAGCAACACATGATACAATCTGAGGTCCTGTGGTTGCACAGGAACACACACCTTCCATCGGCAAGCGAGAATTGCATAGCGCATCCAATCAGCAATCACAGGGAGAGACTCCATAGCAGGCTGTCACCTCTGAGGGTACAAAACGAAACTAGGTGGTGAATTGTTGACAAACAGAGGAACTCAATACCCAAACAACCAGCAAAAGATTCACTAACGTGACCATGTGTTTATGAGTCCTTACACAGTACCTCAAAACTCTCCTTCTGCGCAAATCATTATGCTGAATTCTAGTCATCACGTCACCCAGAAAATGCAAGGGAGCAAAACATCCTTTATAGGGAGTCGCCCGATAGCATTAAAGCAAAGACGGCAACCTAGCAATAAGTAGCTCATTTACAGCATCAGTACCTCGATCAGTACGCCTCAACAACCAAAGTACCAGATCGAAAGCCAATAAATGGCAAAGATCTCAAGCCCATTTAATAAACCAAGCAAGGGAATATAAAAGGGGATATGTCCCCCTCACAATACAGAAGGCATGCAAAACTACCAACACCACAAAACAGAAGGCATGCAAAACTCTGCTGTCGCCAATGGAAGCCGACATAGCCTTGCAGCAAATATAGTACCTCAGGGTACCGCGTAAGAGATCGTAAAGAGGCTAGCTCGGCAAGGAAACCGGAACCAACTAGGACCTCCGACACCACTTCCTCCAAGCTCATAAGCGGAGCAAGCCAATCTGGACCATCGATGAGATGGAGGCAGGAGGATACCACGTAAGAACTCGTAACGTCCCTCTATCCTCGTCAAAATCAACAACAATCCAGTTTCACAATCTAAGCATCATACGCGGCGATGACACGAGGGACGAGCCTCAGGCTACAAATGTAAATGTAGCAAGGTGAATGTCACTAGTGGAACTAGCCTACGCAGCCGCCAATAAGAAATGACAACAGTATGCTAACTATATAATGAAAAACACTAAGTCGTCAATAATAAACGTACATTTCATTTACAAACTTCAAGAAGAAAATAAGATAAAATCTCGAGCCAAAATGGAGCCTGACTCTCAGGCCTCCGACGGGAAATGCAACACCCTCCACTGAAGAGCAAGGGTCAAGGCCCAAAGAAAAACATAAAATCGCAAAATATACAACACATTCTGAGAAATGACCTCCGTGACACACACATTCCAAAGCAGCGGCAAAAAATAACATAAATGATCCTTATTAATCAACATTTCAATTACAACCGATAAGGCTCATTGCGTCTCGCTCATAACAAGAACACTGCATGAGACCAAAGTGCACGACCTCTGGGTCACGATATCCAGTCACTCCACCTAGCTAACCTGCTACCACAAGATAGGAAAGTGGTGCGAAGGTTGCCAATACTGTAGCCTGCGAAAGAGCAAAGAGTGCAGCTTCCGGAGATGCATCCGGAGGGAAGCACACTGAGACTCCCTAAAGAGCAGGTGCTGGCAGAGATTAGCCTTCATCTTTCACGAAATACTCTCTATCGCCTCTTGGCTGCGTACCACCCTGTGCCTCTGGGAAACCAACCAGTTGAGTCAAGTGCAATAGTTGCTCGGTACGAAGAGAAGGAGGTGAACATCCAACGTAGACTTGTACGTGATACACTGTACCATCATCTGACTGTACACCACTTTGTACCTTTCATCGACAAGCGACTCCGCATCCAAGATCCTTTCACCAATCATAATGAATAGGATCATAGCCGGCCGCAATATCTGAGGGTACAAAATGAATCCAGACAGAGTATTGTTGACAAGCAGAAGCATCACAATCCTTAACTGCTAGCAACAGACTCACTAACATGGCTATCCCATTATGAGTCCTCACACAGTATCCATACAAAACAACTTTCAGAAGTTGCCATCAGTGCAATGTAAGTGACAAAGTAGCCCAAACGGCAAAGGAGGAGTAGAAATCCTTTTATAGACAGCTCCCAGGCATCATTAAAACCGCAGCTACCTATCATTAAAGAAAACAAGTACAAAATTAGCACTTGTATCATTATGCCTCAAGAGGCAGAAGTACCAAATCAAGGGCAATAAATAACAAAGACACATAGAGGCACTATAAAAGAAGCAGAGCTCAAAGGTCACGCACACGCCTAGCAGCCAGGAAACAAGCAAACACAAGCGTTTTTAGCAGCCACGCACAGCCAAAATCAAAGCACCTAAAATGGAAGCTGACGTGTGCATACAACCAAATAGGATGCACAAGATACTGCGCAAGAATTCATAAAAGGATTAGCAGAATAGCTAACCTAGCGGCTACAAGGATCTTTGGTAGCACGCAAAAGAAGCTAGCTAACAACGCAAGCCAGTCAGATCATCGACAACGTGGAGGCTAGGGGTGATACCGCGTAAGAACTCGTAACGTCCCCCCATCTCCGCCAAATTCAACTATGGCTGTCATCGCAGATCAAGCGTCAGGACGCGCGAAGACCTAGCCGGAGGCCGCAAATCCAAACACAACAAGGAGAACGCGGCATGCAGCAAGCTCAAGGACAACCCTAATTGAAGAGAAGCAATGGCAATCACATTCATCTTGTAATCAAGGGTTAAATAAATTAGAAAATAATGTCCATCAAAATCGTTACATCCTCAAAGAAGGAAAATGGAAATAAAGCTTGGAGGCCCTAACCACAATCTGGAATGAAGGCCTCCGGTAGAAACAAATCGACCTCTGCAACGCAGCGGAGGTCAAACTAAACCAACTCAGAAACAATAGTCTGAGCACAAGCATCGAGCCTCCGTAGGAATCAAAAAATATTACAAAGGCCTAGTCGAGCCACGCCACGCAAGAGAACGAGTAAAGATGGAATGCTTATCATCCAAGTCATAAAGAGCAAAATCAAACATGTCATCCACAGTACACCTAGGAAATGCTAATTTCCAATAATCCCACAGTTCACCGCTAACAAAAACACCATCACGCATAAAAGTAGCAGGGTGGACTTCCTGCACAGGCCCCAAACTGTAGACCTGCACAGGGTGATTCGACCATTAATAATTTACATAACCAAAAGTAGCTGAATGTATTTCTTACATGTGCCCAGCGGCACAGAGTCAGCAAAAGACTAACTATCCATAACCACGAGTTAAGCTTAATTCTGAACCTCCTCATCTGCAGTCAAGTTCTGAGTCTCCGCCTGAGGCTTCGGCTGAGTGTCCGCCTGCACTGCTGTCACGTTAGCACCAACACCCACAGAAAGAACTTGAGTTTCAGAGATGCCAGCGTCGATAGATCCCCTGGTACGTGCAGAAGTGTCAGCAGAAACTGTTGAGCCCTGAAATTGCTGAAACAAGCAGAGTTAAGCAAAAGAAGGAGTAGTCGACAGGTGTATTAAGATAAAAAGAAAACAAGAAAGACAATCTGTACCATCTCAAGAGAAATTTTGGCCATGGACATGGTCTCAAACCGACCAAACTTGGACCAGAAATTGGCCATAAAGCTTCGAACGGTCATCTTAACAAACTAGTCTGTCTGACCAAGCTCATTAGGATCAGACAGCTCCGGGCAGTTGAAGTTACCAATTCCCGAAATCCCATCAGCAACAAAAAACTTGAAAATATAAGTGGCAGATGTCTTGGCACTAAAATCAGAGACCCCAATCAGAAATTCATTGAGCTTGCTGAGGTTGGCCCTGATCCAAGAGAAAACCCCGAAAGTAGAAGATTCAGGATCAACCGGAGATGCAACGCCACCAAAAGCGTGAAGAGGGAAGACATAAGACTCTGCCACCTCCAGCCCGATTGACCTCAGGGCGTTCAACTCCACCTCGAGATTCTCAACTTTAGCCTTTAAGGCCTCCACTGACTGCCGCTCACCATCCACCTCCTTGTGAAGGATTTCGGAGATCTTGTTGGCTTTGTCTGCTTGCTGAGTAGCAAGAGTCACCAATTTTTAAGCACCATCGAGAGAATTTTTTAAACCAGTAGACTAAACCTCGAGACTTGACAATTGCTCCTTTAGCTCAGATGCTTTCTGCGCCAACTCCTCTTTCTCACGAGTCTAGGATTCCACCTTTACCTTAAGCGCAGCAATCGCATCATCCTTTCTCACAATCTTAGCATGACTGCTGGACTCAATCGCTATTGACATAGCAGGGCTCTGCAAAAATTATAGCAACATCATCAAGCAAGACGAATCCGGCAAAGAGTTAATCAAAAAATGCACCAAAACATTATAAGATAACTCACAATAATATGGTGATCAACTTGAGCGCGCATCAGAACATTATGAGGCAGCTGCACAAGACAGTGAGTCAGATCAGCACCCATGATTTTAGACATCTGCCCAATGCCATAGGCCCACCCAAGAAGAAAGCGTTTGTCCTCGTCAGCACCACCGCCAGATGGAAAGGCCCCTAACCCACCAACATTTGGTGGAGGCTGGGACAGGGCAACCACAGCCTCAAGGATGGCACTCTCAGCCAAAGAAACAGATGATGTCAAGGCAACCGGAGGTGCCGTCTGTGCAGCCTTCGTAGCAATGCGAGCTGAATCAGATAAATGAAAGAAAACAAGTCAAAAATGAAATTAAGGAACACGAAAATTCACAACCACCACATATGAGCTCACCAAGCAAGGAAATCTCCTCTTCCAAAGACCTACCACAAGAGACCTTCAGAGCAAGGAAATCTAGGTAAGTCATACTTTGAGTAAGAATCTCACCTTGGCTCGCAGTGTAGGCATCCTCATAGACCTCCACATTTTCCACCTCATGTCATGCATCCTCCGTGGGCTTTCCAACGTCATCAGCCTTAACAGCCGCCTCCTCCGCCTCATCATCATCGGAACTAACATCAAGGTAGGCACTGGCAAAAGGCTTTGTAGCGACCTCTGACGAGATAGCTTCTTTCTCAGGTTGGAGTAGAGGCGCAGCAGGCAGCACAAAAATCCAGAGCAAAGACGAGCCGGAGGCGTCAGCTGTAAGAATAGGAGACACCTCCAGAGAAGTAGCAGCAGGCGGCGAAGATCGCCGAGACAAACCCTCAGAATCTTGCACTGTCAGAACACCAGCCTCCGCCAGAGCCTCAGCATCCACCTCTGAACCCATAACAATGTTCCCTTCCTCGTCATAAAAATCCTCAAAGACGTCGTCAATCTCCGTAGAGTCAACGGAGAGCCCCTTTTGCTTTTTTTGGCCTCCGTGCATCAAAGTGCCACTTTCCTTTTCTTCAACTCGGCAGCCTTCATACCAGCGCTAGCAACAATAAGATCTTTCTTGTCAATCTTCTTCTTGATCTTGTTAGGGACCTCACGCTCAATGTAGTGTACGCCGAGCTCCTCAAAAACTCTATTAAGGCAGGACATGGTGCTAGCCTCCGAACTCCGGGCAAGATACTCCTTCTCAAAAACATCCCCTCGAATCTCAACAGCCTTTTGCTCGGTCGCACGAATAAACTCTTCCTTACTCTGACCCTCGGGAAGATGAAGCCCAAAGTGCGGACAAGGGATTCCACCAGCAAGTCAAAAAATAGGAAGGCTAGTTTTTGCATGGCGAATTTCTTCTTGTCCTTACCGCCATACAGAGGCCAAAAGTCGGAGGCTATCATCTCCTCTACAAGGTCCCTACCACCCGAATAGCGGCAAGCCGAAGTGAAAGCCTCCGTACAAGACCTCCGCTTCTCGGAGTCAACCGACCCAGGCTTCACGCTAGTCTGCTGGTTCATCCAGGTCATCACAGAGGCAAAAGGAAAGCAGATAACATTTCTACCACCCTCCTCAGGCCAGGTGACGCTAGGAGTCCACATGTAAAACCAAAAGTCCAACTAGTCAATAGGCTCAAATGGGCCAGCTTATTCTCAACATACTGCGGTTGCTTATGCAGCTCATAATACTCCGCAAAGGTGTTCATACTAAGCTCCCCACCATAAGACTCGACAGCCCAAAGAAATTTACTCAAATTTAGAAAAGCAAGAGGGGTCAGATGATGAAGCTGCACTTCAAACCATTCAAGAACATACCGTAGAAAATTGATGGAAGGGAAGCGGAGGCCACAGGTGAAGAAATCCCAAAAAATGACGGCCTCGTCCTTCTTAGGTTTTGGTATAGTCTCTCCATGCAGAGGCCACCCGCTATCGGCAGGAAGGAATCCTTTCCTTGAAGCTCTGCGTTCATATCCTGGGTCATCCGACTATGAGCGACATCGTAGGTTACCTCCACGTCGGACGAATCACCCTTCAGAGGCATCAGATCAGCTAGAGAAGCTTCGACGCCTGACAAGGACTCTTAAAGATCCTTAGCCTCTACAGCAGCCAGCATACACTGCTCAAAAAGATCTAAAAAGCCTCTGACTCTGACACCCTGGAAGTGGGAATAGGGACCGGAGAACGGGCGGCGACGCGCACAGCAGGGGCATTTGGGTGCCACGGCGACAAGATGCCAAGGCAAAGTGAAAGCGGAGGCAACAGCTGGCAGTGCAAGCTATGCGGTGGTGAATCAAGGGGGTACGGGTCCTTTTCACCACACCTCCCTTATATAGGCAATGAAGCGGCGCCTCGAATTCTCAGCCCAACAGTTGCGTCGGTCCGCAGATCGGACGGCCTAAATCGAATTGATTCAAAATCAATGGTCAAGATCAAGCACTGTGTAATGGTAAAAAAACTCAGCCTCCGGTCCAACGATCAATGGGACAGGAGGGACGGAGGTAAAAGTAGCCTCCGTGGCCAGGAGCGTGTTGATGGCTAGACCTGCCACCGCTGGACTTAACCCTCAAGGGGGAATGTTGGGGGTGTGCCCTGAGGCCGGAGAGGCTTATTACCTCTGATTGATACATAACCAACGAATCAGGTGTCTCTTTTGGATTTGTGTGTCCAGGGCACTGAGGAGAGGCCTCCGGAGGTAGGACCTCCACCGGGGAGACTCCATCGGAGGCCATGGAGTCGGTAGATGACGGAGGTCCAGCGGTGTCGCCTCCCCTAGTCGCGGAGGTTATTCGACTAGGCCTCCGACTCCATTGGAGGCCCTCCGCAGAGGTGGCGACGTGCAAAGACGACGACCGTCAAAGTGGCATGACGGGCCGATCTGAGGCTTGTCGTCAAGGAGCTGACACGATGGCCCCTTCTCGCAGGCGCTAATGGGCCACGGCCCGCGTGCCACGGCGGTGAAATTTATGGACGATTCTGCCCTCGGGTGGTCCACATGTAATAGGGACATTTTCTAGGGTTCTAAAACTCCCACTAGGGGTACGCTCGTACTTTTAACCTTGAGCCGGGCAGTCACTATAAAAGGCGACGTCCCCTGTGTAATTAGAGCAGCTGTCCTCTGGTAGCTGCAGCGCCATCTGCCTTTGGACCCACCTTATAATTTCCCCATTTTATATGCAGTGAGTTGACTTCGGTCTTGCTTTTTTAACCCCTCTCTAAATCTGCTGGTACCGTGTTCCAACACTTTCCGTAAATAGACGTGCACATTGGTATTTTTTGCTAGGTATGTAAGTATATATGTAGAATAAGAAGATAGCTTTTTGCGAACGGGCCTGTGGTCCAATGGTAAGATTATCTAGTGTCCAATGGTAAGATTATCTAGTAGAGCGATACCAACCAGGGTTGTGCTCAAACAATTTCCTGAGATTTTCCTAGGATTTACTTGCGCTACCCGTTAAGTGGTAGTGACGTCCTCGTCGACAGCGGGCGCATGTGGTGACTTTTTTCTTTTCAGAAGTAATGATTTTTTTTTTGAAATTCAGTCTTGTCGCACCATTACCTTTGGCGTGACAAGACTCGCGCCACGTGCAGTGGCGCGACAAGCTTTTCCATATCAGAAACGACGTCTAAAGTGTCACAACAACATTGTATGGTCGCGCCATAGAAGTTGGCGCGATTAAAAGGGATATGAGTTGTAAATATTTTTTAGATGTGGTTATTTTTAAAATATTAATAAAAAAGGATTAAACTTTTTTAGAAAAATCCCATAGCTAGCTAGGGGAACGCATGTGCGGGGAACGCATGTGGAAAACAAAAGGTCCTCTTGTGTAGACGATCTTGCCTTCTGCTGCTTCATGAATTCTCCCTGTAGTCTTCTGTAGCAGATCCATCGATCGTGTTCAACTACAAACACAGATTGCATGATGATCAGTATAGCTCTCCTATATAGCTAACCAATGAACTTAACAATCATTGATAAACTATCCATGTAGCCTGACGTACTCCTAGAGGGGACTGCATCCAACAGCCAACACTATCCGGCTAGAATGCGGTAAGGGCACATGCCCCCATAACCCATGTCGTTGGATTCGCATTGAGAAGTGTGCACACACACATCTTGGTGTGAATATGCACTGAGATGTTTATGTGTACACTTGCAATGCGAATCCAACGGTGTAGGTCATGATGGCACATGCCCTTAAGAGAAAAAAAGACTTTACCTACTTGGCTCTCTTAGCTCCTGAGTGGTCGATCTCTCTACACCGGCCGCCAACCACGCACTCAGGTCGATCCACAAGCAGCCCCAGTTTATATAGCTAGCTGGGCGGGCCGGGCAAAGCCGTGTCTCGATCGATGAATGAACGTTACGTTGATGGAGCCTCGTCAACCTTTGTTATTACAAAAGGTGTTGATGTGTGGTGCTAACGCTAGTGTCCGTGCTCTATTACATCAGGCCAGCCGCTGCTCAACGCAAACTGAGGGGCTGTGCATGCATGCGTAGTGCACGGCTTGTTGCGGCGACGTCTCCTCTTCTGGGCCTTAGTTGGCCTAATTTCTTCCCAATTTCACTGGGCCGTCGTTAGATTTGTTACAGTACTCCCCCTTTTTCACTCGATGCGTCCTCGCGATGAAATTGGAGTTGGTCGATGATGCTAATGAGTGGGAGAGCTCCTTGTGTAATGGTCTCCAGTTTGTATGTCATGCGACCGTTGATGGAGTTGTTGAGGTCGGAGTGGAGATGCATAGTGACAGAGCTGTATGTAGCCAAGCTCATAGTAGAGGTAGTGGATAAATGGAAGTGGTTTGCCTCCATTGTTGGTGTCGAAGTAGAGTTGCGGCATGGTTGGGGTGTCACATTGAAGTCGTACAGTTGGTTGATGTTGAGTACTGAGCCTTCGTTGCTGGTGTCGCATTGAAGCTAGTGTAGAAGCGCCCGGGCAGAGTTTGGCAAGGTTGGAGATGACAATACTCCATGGTGTATGAGTTGCTGCGAACACCTGGCCATAGAGGAGGTTGCCATTATAGTTGTAGACAAAGTAGTTATCGAAGCGCGGGTTGTTATCGATGGTCGTGGTGCAGGCGTTGTTGACGTAGATGAGCTTGGAGGGTTCTCATCGGGGCACCATTGTCATATGCCCCAATTGGAGGCCGGTGCATGTCAGGCGTTGGTTGTTCCATGAGCCATGGTCCAATCTCTAGCAAAGCTATATCGCCTGCTAGAGTAGCTTCTAGGGCGCTGCTGTAGACATGCCAAGGGGACGTGACGATAAAGGTGTCGATGTTGCCGGTGTCGTGGTCATTGGAGTGTCGAATGTCGGGGTCGTCATGGTGCTTGTTGTTGGTGATATTGATGTGGTCAAACAAGAAGTAAATGTAGTCATTTGTGGCCACATTGTTGTCGTAGACGTCGCGTGACGGTTTGCTGCCATTGGTGATGTCGGCGTCCTATGTTGTTGCAGTGTCGAGGACGATGGTGACACCATAGGGGATGGGGTAGATGCATTTGCTGTTCATGGAGCTTGTGAAGATGTTGGTGTCGATGCTGGAGTGTGTCCACTTGGTCTCCTTGGCCATGAGGTTCTTTTCATCAAACACCTAGTGTGCGTTGTTGTTGACAACGTAGTAGTTGGCGCGTCTCGGTGCCGACATGGTGTCGGTGGCTCTGGTGAAGAAGGTTAGGGTGCTGATCAATAAGGATAAGCACCATAGTAGTGTACCTGGCCAAGTTGCGGTTGTCGTTGTTGCTGGTGGCCTTTTCAGGTTTGATCTAGGTTGGGTGGCAAAGGTAGTGACGCCATGGGCTTGCCCGGTGTTCGAGGCATTGCCATTGTTGTTGGCGTTGTCATTGCTGGCGCTGATGTCGAAGACGAGGATGTTTGGCAGCATTGCCGCGTGATACGGCACCATTGCTAGTGTAGTCATGGTAGCTCAGTGATGTTCTGCTTGGTCGGTCATTTCATCGAGCAACTGGCGGGCGTTGTTGGTGACGTCCTCCCTGTCGATGACGGCGTTCAGATCCAAGCCTGTTTGGATCATGACAACGGTGGTGTTGAAGGGACGCATTTCTTTGTTGCTGGCGATGTAGAGGGCGGCTTTGTCGGTGTTGCGTGCTGGTGCATCCTTGTCAGTGGTGAAGCCATGATCTAGATCGCCGATTGCATCATCGATGGTGATCTCATTGGCGTTGTTGATCTGAACATTGTCCTATTGCTACAACATAGATCAGAGTTGGATCTCGAAACTTACATGCGTAGCTTTGATGTCCACGCAGATTTCCTCGATGTCATCGTTCATGGTGGCGTTCATGGTGGCGGTGGCGGGCATGGATCGTAGTGGTCATCCGATACCAGCTATAAGAGGTTCAGCACACCGGTGACATGTGGAGGGCGATCCGGGAGCAAAGGAGGCAGAGATAGGTGGCAGCGGTGGCCGAGGATGGCGGCACACCGGCTGGCGGCAGCCCTGAGGGTGCGCTCATTGGGCGGTGGCGGCGGCTGTGGGGTAGGGCACGGGAGGGTGCGCCGGCTAGGGTAGAGAGGAGGGAGCCAAGAACTGAGAGCTAGGGCTAGGATTAACACAATTCTCTTCTTGATTAAAATAAGTATATGGCGGTTTACATTTATAGTCTTTGCAAGCTCTCCATTTTCCTAATCCATTGCTTCTATTTTATTTGTCTCTATTTTCCTAATCCATCTAGATGACGTGTCCTTTTCCGGGTCCGGCAGAAACGACGGCGCGGCCTCGCCCGCAGCCTCCTCCTGCACGCGTGCGGCCTCCCAGGCCTGCGGTGCACGGCTTGTTGCGGCGACATCTCCTCTTCTAGGCCTTAGTTGGCCAAATTTCTTTCCAATTCCACTGGGCCGTCGGCCATCGTTAGACTTGTTACAGATATATATCCCTATGTTTTGCAACAAGAAATTCAGAATTTCATGAGTGGTTATTCTCATTCATTTTATGATTGGACGTGTCGTACCCGTCCATGCCTAAACATCACTTAGACATGGTTTGGTTATGTAATGTAATCCATTTATGCTATTAAATATTTGTGTTAAATTGTGTTTGTTTCTCAGTCAGCCACAATCACATCCCATATAATTAGATACCATTGTATACGTAACAACCCTAAAAATCCAAACACCAAAAATCACAACCAACAAATTTTTTCTAAACTATTCCAATGTTTGGTGAGGGTTATGTAGGAAAACATCCAATAGTTGCACAAGTAGCACCAAAGATAGTTGGAGAATTTGCATTCTAAGTACAAGAGTATGATTTGCCTCTTATTGATTTTATGTATTGCTAATAAAATCAATAACCTTTATATCACATGTGAGCATGTATATGTATAAGTATCGCATGCGCTAACATGTGTACATATGTTCATACTAACCTTGACATGGCTACCCATAACCCCATGAGACTCTAGTGGACCCACCATGGTGTGTGCACCATGGTCAGTAACTTACTAGCATAAAATCATAAATGCCTTGTTAGGTAATAGAAAAGAGTTGGGGAAAATAGAAACGGGAGAAGGAGGGGAAGTGGCCCAGTTGGCCATTATGGCCAGCCAGGCCCATGAGGCCGGCCTACTACCCCTCTCCTCCCCGCGACCCGCAACGGCCTGCCAGCCGCCCGGCCAGGCTGCCCGCTCGCCCACGCAATGCCGTGGCCCAGCTGGCTGAGATAGCCCAGCAAGGGCCGGCCTCCCGCACAACCGCATGTTGCCGCCCGCCTGCACACTGGCCTCGTGGCCCAGCACGCCAGTCAGCCCATATGGGGCTGGCCTGTCATAATATTCTTTGCCATATTTGTGCACCTGCCTGTCTTATTCGTCATGCCATATCTGGCCATGGCCGACCTCCGCCGTCCATTCGCGCCTGCATGCACCTCTGCCATCTGCATGCCTTGCCACGTTGGGAAACCCTAACCCTAACACGCCCTGGCCATCCAATGCGCCTCACCCATCGCCGATCGTCCAAAGGGAATCTTGCCCCTGCCATGGCCATCGGTGCCCTATAAAAAGGGGAGCACTGAGTCGCTTGGGGTTTTCCCATGCCCGCAGCCGCCTTGGCCATCACACACGCCATCACATTGGAGGAGTAGGAGGGGAAGGAAGAGCAGGAGGCAGGGGAAGAGCACCCGGTGCTAGAGCAGAGGAGCCGGAGCCTCTCGCAGATGTCACCCGCGCGCGCGGGAGGAGCCCGCCGCGACATCATCTGGTTGCTGCTCTGCTTCCTCGCCCCCAAGCTGCTGCAGCCGCTGCCTCGAAGCCGTCGGCACCACCATGGCATGAGCGTCGGCCAGCTTAGCCCCACAAGCACGCTGGTACCCCGTGGATGCCTTCGCCTTGGCTCCATGGAGCCGTAGCGCACCCCCGAGCAGCTCCCCGCGCTCTCCAACGCCTTGCCGTCATGGCCTTGCCACCGCCGTCATCGCCGTCGCCATCGTCGGCGGATAGAGGGCCCCCTGTCCGATTGATGGACCATGCTAGGTTCGTGACACCCCTATGAGTTCGTTGCGCTAGTCAGAGCTGCTCTCCGCGTGTTGTACCACCCTGCAGCCGCAGCCGCGTCGCTCGCCGCTGCCGTTGAGCTCACGCCAGCAAGCTCCCACACCGGCAGCGCGCCGCGACCCCGCAGCCGCCTCTGCATTGCCTCTGTGTAGCCCACCACACGTCGTCGGCCGAGCCCCGTTGGGCTAGCCATGAAGCGCGGGGAAGAGAAAGGGGAAAAATCCCCCTCCCGTGTGGACTGCGTCCACGGGCCTACGTGGCGCCACGCTAGACCAATCAGCAACAGCCACGTAGCCCCTGTTACCTTGGTCCACGGTGGACTGATTCTTTGAAGCCAAAGTCCATAGACTGCGGCCCATTGAACCCAGACCCACCATGCGGCCTGTCTGCTTTGACGCCACATGTCCGAGCCGGGCAGGCCCAACCCGGCCTAGACCGGCCCTACCTAGGCCCGCCAAAACCCAGATCGGGCCCGGTCTTGTTGACTGTTGACCAGTCAATGGTTGATCGTTGACATGGACCCCACCTGTCGTTGACCAAGCTTGACCGACCCCACCTGTCATTGGCTTGACCGATCCGGACCGGTCAGCACCTGCCACGTGTCAGCCTCTGATTTTAACCCTCCTTTTTCTTTTTTAGAATATGTTTTAATCTTGTAAAATCCATATCTTCTTCATACGAACTCTGAAAATTATGAACCAAGTGTCTAAATTTTCATAAAAATGAGCTCTACGTCATAGGCTTATGTGTGATTGCATTTTGATTTATTGGATTTCATTTGGTTCTTTGTGATTGATCTATAGGGGTCGCTCCCGCAACCATTATGTATCGGTTTCGGATCCTATAAAGGAGTTGTTCGAGGAGGAGGACTAGGAGCGCACCAAGAACTTGAAGGAGGACTTGAGTGATAGCTATTCAGGTGCCATGTCCCACCCAACCTCGTAGATCTTATTACGCATGCAACATAATAGAATGCTAGTGCTCTACTTTTGCAATAATGCTATGATATGCTATGTTAGGATTGCATGGTAGATTACTTGTATGCCTATTCCTTGTTGTAACCTTCACCCTGCTCACCCGCTTATAGGATAGACACACCATGCAATGCTTGTTACTTGCTACTTATACTCCACTTGCATTATATTTGGAGATATGATGCGGATGGTGGACTTTGGGAGGGTTTCGCTTGGGACGCTAGACTTGGTGATCGTATGGGTGTCTCTGGGTAATATAACATGGGCGGGTTGTTTGGTGAGGGTTGAGTCGACTGGACAGGATCTACGATGAGCTTTTGGAGCGAGTCCTACTGAGGGGGTGCAACCTAGGCACCCCTGTGTTCCTAGTACTTGTGGCGGGTACATGGTGACTTGAGGAGATCCCGGGGTCGAGAGCCTTCATGGAACGAGGCTCCCGGAGCGAGATTCCATTGAGGCAGAGGGCACTGATGGCCCTGTTTGAGGAGATATCCTGTCTGTCCCCCATAGGACCTGTTGTCTCTTGAGGACTAGAACCACGGACCCCTTCGTACACACCACTCGCCCCAGATCAACCAGGGACAGATGATTTCAGCTACCTAGGGCGGTGCCACTACTACTCGGCGTATATAGTGTAGGAAGGTATGGGTGGAACCCATGCCCTTCCGAGATGTTCATGTGTCCTCTTTCAAGCATCGGCCCCTCCGAGAGCAGGAACATGACTTCACATTCTCAGCCACTCCAGACCAGACTTGGAGTGTCCCAGGGTTGAGAGGTAGGGTGGTACCACCATAGTTAGATGGTCATTTTGCTTTCAGCCTAGGTGATCATGAGCGCCTATGATGGTTATCTTGTGGATGGTTGGCATTAGCTGGTTACAGGTGTACACACTCTGCAGAGTTGATTCGAATCTATATATAGTCCGCAGCCTCGGTATGGCTATCCTGTGACCCACACTTCTCTTGAGTAGTGAGATGAATCCCTTCTACCTCCCCCTGAGTGGTGGTTGTTGTTGTTGTTACCCTACTGCATGATGGCCGATTAGGTATGGATGAGAGGGTGTTGTCCATTGCCGCCACGTGTGAGCATGGTTGTTAATTGAGTTGAGAGGATGATGGTTGGTGGTATAGTGTTGTGGGATGGGAATGGTTTAAAACTTGATGAACTTTTATTATATAATATTGATGATATTTGCATAGCAAACCATAGCCAAATAATAGGTCTCTTTGACTATATCCATTTGCATCCACCTATCACAAAGCATAAGCAAAGCATAGGGTGGGAGCTGGTGGCCAGTACAAATCGTACTGAAACTTATTTGGCAGGTGAGCCCGACTATGCCTACGGCGACGAGTGGCTCAAGGATTAGATGGTCTCGTGTCTACACTCAAGATGGTGCAAGATGATGCTTCCACTATATCCTTTCTACTTCTGTAGCTGTTCTGGATGCTAGATACTCTGATGATTCTGCCATGTGGTGATATAATAATTATGTAAACCCCTCTATTGTACATCTTTTATTTGATGTATGGCTTTGTAATGAACTGTTATCGGATAATTGATGATTTGACCTCCTGGGCTATCATTTTATCCTTCATTCTATGTATTTTCCCTTCGCAAAAAATTGAGGATGTTTCAGTTGGTACCAGAGCCATGCTTGACCCTAGGATGAGACCCATAGGATTGGACGATAGAATAGGAAGATCTTGAACTACTTTCAGTTATATACCGACCTTGCATAGCGCTTTTATGCTTGGCTCACCTCCTCTCTCACTTACCTTCTAATTTTCTTTCTCGTTTCTGAATGCAGATGGCATCTAATGGACACTGGATTGATGTAATAGGCTTCGGAGGATTTGTGAAGATGCTTCGTGAGGTGCTCCAGGAGATTGGTGTTCGCACTGAGTACATTGAGTACTTCTGTCGAGCCGAGCTATCACCCAATGATCTACAGGGACACTTCATTATACACCTCAAAGTCCCTGTAAGCATGACCATACAAGAACTACAAGGCTTCACTGAGACAAGCATGGGTATGTCAGTCGAAACAAGAGTTCAGACAGTCCCTCGCGTGGCACTTAGCCACGTGATGCATGACGCCCATGAAAAACTCAAGAACGGTCCATATCGGCTGCTACCCCAAGCTTGGGACCTCACCAGGGATATCCGAGGACAGATAATCACTACTGAACATCTTACCTTCAACCAAAGGAACCCCTGCCTTCGAGCCTCAGAAACATACATCCTCCACCAAGATAGGTACATCATGGAGTTGGAGGGAGAGAGGCACGGCTACCGCGACGTGCTACGCCAAGCCGAGGAGCGATCC
Organism: Bothriochloa decipiens; assembly: GCA_023333625.1. Taxonomy (NCBI): domain Eukaryota; kingdom Viridiplantae; phylum Streptophyta; class Magnoliopsida; order Poales; family Poaceae; genus Bothriochloa; species Bothriochloa decipiens. Next base: position 25,634,381 of record CM041642.1, read on the forward strand.
ATGGCCAAAGAATGGGAGATTACCCACCTGATGGAGACCATCCGCATAGACCTGCACTCCTACTAGCAATGTGAGGCCACCCACAAGAACCAAGAAGAAGAGATGAAGAGGGAAATAGCAGAGCTAAAAGAGGAGCTCCACAAGAGCAAGAAGTATGAGCCGATCAACAAAAGGCTTAAGAAGCGTTGCAATGCCATGGAAAAAGAGTTGAGAGGACTAAAAAGGTTGATGAACCAGGACAAGGAAACTACCCTAGCTAAGCCTAAGTCACCTGAGTGCTTCCATGCAGAGCTGCACAAAATGAATGACGAACCATCCGCTTCGTTCCATGGCCCAGTTTAGCTTCCTGAGCCATGATCCTCTAAGAAGATGAAGTACCAAGCGGATAGAGAGCCCTGCAATGGCCAAGAAGACATGACTCACTTCTGAAATAGAATAGATTGTCCCCTTTTGAAGCCTACCTGCGCGTAGTGTGAAAATTCTGGCGAGTCTTCTAGTGTAGCTACTAGAGACATCGCCATGTAACCAACTCGATGTAATGAATGATCGGATCTTATCGCTTCTTATGGATTTTTATGCTTCTTTGAACGAGTGTTGGATAGATGAAAATGTTTTAAATCATTTAAATCTGCTTAATTGTTGAGCTAAGCTGTTAATAACACATCGCTCGCACATGTTCCCTAAGTCTGGTGATCTAGAAGCAGGATGTCTGCCCATTGTTCAGCTCATCTGAGCCACCATGCATGACTCCCAAGGCCACCATGGGCCATGGACATGGTGGTAGTCATAGCTACATGGGACACAAGACCCCCATTGGATTCAACCTAGAGAAGGAAGAACTTCAGGTCATCACTTCGCCAACCGTTAGGACCCGTGTCAAGAAGCATTCTCCACCACCCCCACCACCCTTGGCTAGGGTGATGGCTCAGCAGACCCACATCCTGGGAACCTTGACTGAAGAATTCCAGTAGAAGTTGGCTAATGCACTCATGTTGGAGCTCTCTACCTTTGACGGCTCCAACGGTGACCCTATCACTGCCACGGATTGGCTATATGACATAACCGAGTGGCTGGAATCAACCATATACACCAAGGAGGATCAGGTCAAGATCATTGCCCACCACTTTAGGGGCAACACCCAAGCATGGTGGAATGGATTCAGCACTGCTCACCAAGACTCCGCCAACATCTCATGGGAAGAGTTCATTAAGGCTTTTTATGAGCGTCATGTGTTGGCAGAAGCAGAAGAGACACTGGCAGAAGAATTCTGCAGCAACAAGCAGGGAGCAAGCACAATTCATGAGTATGCTAACTGCTTCTTTTGCCTGATGCGGTATGTGCACCTAGAAAGTGTGGCCACCGAGAAGGACAAGTTGTATTACTTCACCAGGGGACTGGAAGTTCCCCACCGCTTTGCTATCGCAAGGAGGACTTGTCACACCCTTGAAGAGGCCATTAGTGAGGCAATGAAGTCAGAGAAGACCCATCCAGAAGCAGGCACACTCGTCCATATGAAGCTTCATCTTGAAGGATCATCCCACAACCCGGTCCACCAACGACCATGTACGCATGATCTTCCTTCAAATAGCTCCCTCCTGATTTGCCCCCTCCAGGGTTCTAACACCGGGAAGGCTATTGCAACCACTCCTGCAACAGAGGTGCCCCTTATCTGCTGGGTGTGGCCATTAGAGTCACAAGATCTCTATCTGCCCAAGAGAGAAGTATGCCACACTCGCCACTGGGATCCAAGTACCTTTCACCTGTTTCTGATGTGGCCAAAAGGGCCATAAGGCTGTCAACTATCTAGAAAGAAAGTCCGTCACACCCGCATCTGCAAGTGACCTGGCCACTGCTTGTTACGGATGTGACCAGTAGGGCCACAAAGTTGCCAACTGCCCAGGGATTGACCATGCCTCACCAGCTATGAATCCCTATAAGGAAAAGGCCAACACAAGTGCCATGAACCATAGTGCTCGAAGAGCCGCCTGTTGGCGTCTCGCCAAGCAAGCTGCTAAGGACATCCCCAACTTAGAACAAGGTATGTGCTTATAATTGGAGCTAATGCTTTGATTTTTGTTTTAAATCTGGTATTGCATCTTTTTATGCATTCACTACCAAGTCTGCATAAGATTTTCACCTGCACACTACCACATGAGGATTCCCTCAGTTCTAGTCCTTTTATGCCTCCACCCCTGGAGAAGTAGGTTATAAGGATCGCTACTCTAGGATACCCTAGTAGCTGAGCTCATCTTGCTACCCTAGAATGCATGAGCGATACTTTCTTGTTTGGAAAAGACCTTTACAAGCAAACATATGGATCAATGCAAGCTCAAATAGGTGAATGCAACCCTCTACTCCAAAGAGGAAACAAGGAAATAAGATGTTGTGCCATCAGGAACAAGTACCCCTGCCAAGGATAGAGACCTGCTAGATCGGCTGCATAATGCCAAGTACTTCACCAAGTTTGACCTTAGATCAGGCTACCTTCACATGAAGCAACGGAGAAGACAATACCTGAGGAAACTCTTGTCACCAGTTGTGAGCAACATCTAAGGATAATATTGGAGAAGATACAGAAGCATCAGCTCTACGCCAAGTTCAACAATTATGAGTCTGGCTTGAATAGGTAAATTCTCCTAGGCCATGTGTTCGATGCTATCAGAATAGCTGTTGACCTGTCCAACATAAAGACAATGTAGGAGTGAGAGCAACCGCAAAAATGCGACTGCTCTGAAGGGTTTCGTGTAATTGGTCGGTCATTACCACCAATTCATCAAAAACTTCTTCAAGACAGCTCGCCCCAGGATCAACCTTCCAAAGAAGATCAAAGAGTTTGAATGGACGCACTGGAAAATAAACAAGTCTTCCCAACCTTGAAGAAGGTATACGAGCCCATGAGACACAACATGTGCCCAGGGTTAAGTCAAGATAAGCAAAGCACCTTGTTGCTCAAGGACAGAATCTGTGTGCTTCCGACCCTGTCATGCACAACGAGACCCCGTCAGAAGGGCATGACCCCAAGTACCGCGCCACCCTGGGAGCACCAAGAAGTATGTGGTCTTGAAAAGGGAAATCCTGGTAGAAGAATATGGAAGAAAATAACATGGGATATGCTACAAGGAGTAGCATATGCAGACACGTCAAAGCGGAGCACAAGAGCTCCAAAACACCAAAAATTGTAGATCTCAAATAGTTATGAAAATTTGTAGTTGACAACTTTTTCATTTGAATTTATTTTGCCATGCTAAACCTACGTTTAAATTTCTTAAATTTAAAATTCAAATTTTATAAACGACCTCGGATGGAAAACTTCCTAAACGACCTCCGATGTAAAAACTACACCATTATAGTTGACAACTTTTTGATTTGAATTCGTTTAGGGTCTAGAAAAGCAATTTATAGTCGGTTTAATATAATATATGTGGAACTAATACATAATGATGTAGTGTAGTGGTTAAGGTAGAAACCGTGTGAGAGGGGTCACGAGTTTGAATCCCCATAACCGCAAAGTGTGCAAAAATTATAGAAAAAAATGATGGTTAGGGCTTGGTGGGCACTGGCTATAGTGGGTCCATCCTCCAATTAAAAACTAAAAAATTCTATTTTTTTTATTTTTATCTTTGCTGCCGAGTGCCCGATAAAGGGCCCGGTAAAAACTCCTTTTGCCAACTTAAAATTCTCCGAACGCTCTTCGCTGAGGGTAAATGAGCTTTGCCGAGGTCCTAAGGCCTGAGGCTCACGACAAAAGAGGGCGTCTCTAGTAGCACAGTAACTATTTGCCTAGCTACCACCCCAGTTGAATTAGCACATGCGGTGTCTTGTTGCACAAGCTCCTCGTGCTTTGGGTCCATGCTTCCGGTCAAGCGAGTTTTATGCCATTAAATAGGCTATTAACTTTAGATATGCTCATCGATGATGTAGCCAATGATTCGCCGACTGTGCAAGCACGCAGTCTCTGGGCACGACGTCACGGATCACGTCGGATCATGGATGTACTCCCTCCGTCCCCATATTAATGACGTTCTGGGTTCAAGCAAAAGTTTCAAAATAAATGACGTTTCAGCTCTCTACAGCCTACAGCAGTAGGGCGAGTAAAGCACCTGTCAATCATGTCGTCCACTAGTACATAGAAAAAAATTAAAAAAAGAGAAAAAAAAGACGATGGGAACAAAAAAATTTCAGAGCCTTATCTCCTCTCCTCTCACGGGAACGAACAGCCATCTTCTTTCCTCTACGCTTGCCCTGGCGGACCGGCAGTGAGCCAGCGACTGCGCCCCGACGCCCCTCCCTCCCGTCTCCTCTCCTCGCCCCATCTCCTCCGCCTCCCCATCTCCTTCCATCTCCACCGCCTCCCCATCTCCTCACCCTGAAGGTTGGGGTAGGGATGAAAACGAAAATCGTAATCTCCGATTTTCCAAAATCGTTTTTGAGTTTTTTCGACTTTTAGAACTAAATGGAAATGGTAGCGGTAACCGAAAAAATTAAAATAATAATGGTAAAACTAAATGGAAATGAAAGTGAAAATGATTTTTCCCTCTTCCGATTGTTTTCGATGATTTCCGAATTTAGCCGATAATTTACCGGTGGTAATTACCGACACAACATATGCTTTAGGAGTTTAGGTCCAATTGGCCCAGATAAGCATACTCATCCTGCCATCCATGTGCACGCACGAGCACATAAGGTACTTTTTTTGGAAAAGGAACTATTATGCAAGTATTTCATGTGTTTAGAAACAAGAAGCCAATCGGGTAATCAGGCAATAAGGCAACAATCATATACCATGATTTGGCTTGTTTATCGTTTTTTACATACCATTTTATTGATTTCGACCGTTATCGATGTATTTTCCGATTCACTACTATCGTTTTTGAAATTACTGAAATATCGACGTCGTATTCGTTCTGAAAATATCGTATCGATTTTGTTTTCGTGAAAATAGTTTGAAACTAAAAGTGATTTGGCCTCCTACCGATCGTTTTCGACTGTTTTCATCCTAGTTGGGGCAGCATGCATCAGGGCCGAGCTCGCCATGGCCATCGGGGACGAGCTCGCCATGGCCACCTGTGTCGGGGCCGGCAGCTTCAAGTTGGAGCGGCCTGGGCACCGGCGAGCGGCGGCCGAGGTGGCGCGCAAGGGAGGTGGTGTCACGGTGGTGGAGGTGACGTCTGTCGACCACGGCACGCGGATCCGTGCCATCATGCCGGGAAACCCATGGCCGCCGCCCTCACGGACGTGATGTGCTTGGCCGGGGACGGCGGTGGGAACGGGCGGTGGTAGAACCAGTCACGCGGCGTGGACATTGAGGTCGTCGGCGACGGCGCTATTACGTCGGGGAGCCCAAACAGACTCACGGCCGGCCGCCGCCGGCGATCGCGCCATCGTTGTCCCGTTCCTGCCCCCGCGCGACGTCCCCGCCGACGACGGCCGCGCGCTCCGCCTCCCTCCTCCCCCTCCTGACGCTGCATGCCCGCCCATCACCGAGACCGTGATGGTGGTCGCGAAGTGCACTGGAGTCGGAGAAATCCAGATCCGAGCCAAGCAGAATGCAGGAGAGAGGAAATAACGTGGGGATGGAGGGACAGAGGACTGGCACCAGATTGGGGCATGCAGGTCATTTGTCACAATAGTTGGTATTCGCGCCCCGTCCCAGAACGTCAAGCATTCTGAGACAGAGGGTGTATATATGCTGCTCGAGATCCTGGCTATCTCTATCTGCTATACGAGGGAGCCTTACCAGCGCTGCATTGCATGCAAGACCTTGATATTTGGCGGGACATCGTGAATTCGACCACCAATCAGGCCCGATACCTACGCGTGCGAACGTGCTAAGGTTCCATCCGTCGCGCGCGCTAGGCGGCTGCCGTCTCACCGTACTTTTCGTGGAGCTAGCTAGCTGATCCGATTAGAAACAGAACGACGACACGACGACAGCCAAGTTTTGACTACAAAACAAAAAGGCTCGTCGCCGTCAATATGCACTAGTGATGACGAGGTGCTGTAAATAAATTAATTGAATCCAGAAGCCACCGTGCAGGTTCCAAAGATTGTAATATAAACAGTAACCGATGCCGAAACGAATTTTCAGTCACATTTAGAATCGATGACTTGATCAGAAGAGTATTGTAGCTAATAGAGAGTGATCAAGTGATATCACACAAGGGATGATGCAAAGATATATCCTCGTGGTTCAGTGACGTGACTTTCCGGTCACCTAATACATCCTTGTTGAGGCAAATCCAATGATCATCACTCCTCTATCAAGTATTGAACCTCACAAGGTTAGCCCCGATGTGAGCACTTGAGCTTGATCATAAGGTGCTCCCGAAGCCCCTTTTCCACTAGAGTGATTCTCCGTCTCCTTTGTGGGGGTGAACAACCTCACGCAAATCATCTCCAGAGCATCTCACGATCTCCAATTAAGTGCTTTAACGAATTATCACTGCTCCAAATACGTCATGCATTGTGGTGGTGACAGCCGCCAAGAGTAACAAGAGAACTCACAACAAACACAATCTCTAGAGCCACTCAATGTAATATCTGGAAGCACAAGCACTAGAATCACTCCAATCTCACCAACATGCAAACTCACGGCACTGAAAGCATGAGCATCAGAGTGCTCTACTAAACTTGTTTTTTTTTTGGGTAACGATCCACGTTAAAAAAAGGGGCGGGTGAGCAGTTCTCGAATTTCAATTTTCAATTTCAATGCTGAATTGCAAGCTGCTGGTGTTGTTTGAATGGACGAGTCTTCGACGATTGTGCTGCTTTTGGTGTCATGAAGCGCCTGTCTACACATGAGCAGTTATACTATCCATATATATGTGTCGTGGAGTGAAATCGTCAAATCGATATATAGTTTGATACTTTGACGTAACTTTTATACTATCATTATCCATTTTACTATGAGTAATCGAGTTTTTAAAAATAGATGTCTCCTACTTTAATCAAACAAATGAGTAGCTTTATCAGTAAAAGAAAATTATAGTTGGGTCGATAAACCCTCTGATTTTATTCTTGAATGTCTTGCAAACGATGTATTCTTATTTGATAATCAATAAAGTGCATCGTATGGCTTTCCTAAAAAAATTAAATATATGTTGGAGAACAATCTACCATTATGAGCAGCGAAGCTAAACACTCCACCTTGGCTGCGAGTGTGTCATCTATATATGATCACTTGTACCAACTGGTTATGTTTCTGTTTTCTACTTTTCTTGTGGTTCTCGATCGCATGCTACTGCTGTGTGTGATATCATAGAAGATTATTAGCACAGATCTTATCAATGTCAATAAGTAGCTAATTAAGAAACGCTTATCAGAAAAGGATATTGTTTATCGCTTTCATACTCACAAGGAGTTTGAGATGATCGATCTTATGGAACATTTGTGGGTGTTTTATGGGACTAGCTAGTATAATCCATGTAGTATTTTTTTGTAATTGGTTGCTACTTGGTGTGATAAACCATTTCCATATGCCTGTATATTTTTTCTATTTGAATAAATTTGAATTTTTATTTAAATTATCTTATTTGAAAACTTAATTTGAATGTGGTCCATTTGTACGGTTTACATATATATAACTTTTAATTCTACTGGTGTAATACGAACGATATATATCATAGATATTATATCAAAAAATGAAAAAATGGAATAGGAGCTAGTACAAAGCCCTGCTGGACTTGGATGCTAAAAGGAAAACTCAAAAAAGTAGAGGAAGCCCTTCCTCAGAAACTAGAGGCTCTATCTTATTACGTGTCACTGTTGAAGATGATCCAAATTAAGTAAATAAAAGGAGAGCTAGCATCGAGCAGTAGCAGTTCTCGGACATATATATATTTTTGTGAACTTCAATGCTGATCAAATTGCTGATGATGTTGAATAGATTTGAGCGAATCTTGAACGATCGTACTGTTTGTGGTGTCGTGAAGCGCCTGTCTGCGTCTGTATGATGAGGCCGCAAGAGGCTACGGTGGTTATACTATCCATATATGAGGAGTGAAATCGCTAGTTTGGACTCAATGTGCTTATACTATGCGGCCAAGAGCCCAGCTGTATGCTGATGTATGTGTCGTCTATCTAATTATCTATATATGATACAAACTGGTTCCGTATACGTGGTTCTCGCGTGCTACTACCTGAGAGTGCTGAGAGCCTGCTGAGAGGTCGCGAGCAAGAGGTTGTCCACCCCGCTCTGTCGGCCATGGCGAGCGCCAAGACGACGAAGCTCCAGTTGCAGGAGAGGGTCCCCCTCCCCCGCACGGCATGGAAGCTGGCGGACCTCGCCATTCTTTTCCTGCTCCTGGCCCTCCTCGCTCACCGTGTGTCCTCGCTGGTGGTGCCCAGCGGCGGGGCGGCGTGGTACTGGGTCGCCGCGCTCATCTGCGAGGCGTGGTTCACGGTGGTGTGGCTCATCAACATGAACGCTAAGTGGAACCCGGTTCGCTTCGACACGCACCCTGAACGCCTCGCCGAACATTAGTGAGTGCCTGAGTAGTGGGTATAGGTTTATTTTTGTTCGTTTTTTTTTCTTATTAGACAATCTGATGCAATCGTTTAATGATTAATCTGTTTTGTCGTCAGCAGCACCGAGCTGCCGGCGGTGGACATGTTCGTGACGACGGCCGACCCAAAGCTGGAGCCGCCGGTGGTGACTGTGAACACGGTGGTGTCGCTGCTGGCGCTGGACTACCCCGCGGGCAAGCTGACGTGCTACGTCTCCGACGACGGCTGCTCGGCGGTGACCTGCTACGCGCTGCGCGAGGCCGCCGAGTTCGCCAAGCTCTGGGTGCCGTTCACCAAGAAGCACGGCCTCAGTGTCAGGGCGCCCTTCGTGTACTTCTCCGAGCGTGGCCGGAACGCCGCCTCCGAAGACAAGGCCGAGTTCTTGCGCGCTTGGACGTCCATGAAGGTAAACTCTGTAATTTTCTTTCTGCAGTCGTCATACCATCCGCAAGTGTCTGATCGTTTGTTCACGGCTGTATCTCTGGCGTTCTTGCATGCATGTAGAACGAGTACGAGGAGTTGGTGCGCCGGATCGAGAATGCCGAGGAGGAATCCCTGCTCCGGCGCGGCGACGGCGAGTTCGCTGAGTTCGTTGGCGGTGACCGCAGGAACCATCCGACAATAATCAAGGTAAAGAGATGAACTCATCTCGTTGCTTTTGTTCTCCTGCTAACGGACAAACATTGCCCACGTTCTTTATCCTGCCGCGAGTGTTCAGGTTTTGTGGGACAACAGCAAGAGCAATCAGGCTGCCGGAGATGGAATCCCGAGCCTCATATACGTCTCCAGGGAGAAGAGACCCACGCAGCACCATCACTTCAAGGCCGGAGCCATGAACGTCCTGGTATGTACACACGTCATCTAACGGCGCCAGTCCAGTAGCAAGAATTCCAGAAAAGGTTCTCTAGAGCCGTGCCGCATGTTGCCTGCGGCTTATGGGTGGCAACGCCATCCATGGCGTCATCAGGATAAGCTCGATCACCGTCTTGATTGAGTGGTGAAGTATCTCCTGAGTCTGAACATTTCCTTGTGTACACTGACTGCAGACGAGGGTGTCCGCGGTGGTGACCAACGCTCCCATCATGCTGAACGTGGACTGCGACATGTTCGTAAACAACCCGCAGGTGGCTCTCCACGCCATGTGTCTCCTCCTGGGCTTCGACGACGAGCTCCACAGTGGCTTCGTTCAGGCGCCACAGAAGTTCTACGGCGCCCTCCAGGACGACCCTTTCGGCAACCAGATGCAGGTTTTGTACGAGGTACTACATACAGTCTTACAGATAACTATATTTAAGTGCTACTGAAAACAACAATGATCGAGTTATTAGCTTATATATCCACAATTTTGTTTGTCTGTGGTGTGCGCTTACGTAGAAAGTTGGATATGGAGTTGCCGGACTTCAGGGCATGTTTTACGGCGGGACAGGTTGCTTTCACCGTAGGAAAGTCATCTACGGCGTGCCACCAGACTCCACCACCACCGTTGCCATCAAAGGTGAAAATAATGACTGCTCATGGCCACCGGTGCATTCTGAATCTGATTCAGCTCAACGGACTTAATTGATCATGCAATGCAACTGAACTACTCTGGCAGATTCACCATTGTACAAGGAGCTGTACAAGAAGTTTGGCAGCTCCAAAGAACTGATCGAGTCGGCAAGGAGCATCATTTCTGGGGACATGTTCAAGGCACCAATGGTGATGGCAGACGACCTAACGAGTCGCGTCGAAGCAGCCAAAGAAGTTTCTGCCTGCAGCTACGAGGCTGGCACGAGCTGGGGTCAGGAGGTATCCATACATTCTACTACTCTTGTCCTTCACAGCATCTTGTTGCCGGTTTTGCTGCAATAGCTAGCGTGGTCATGGATATATACAATTATGCATGCGCTTCCATTGCAGGTTGGGTGGGTCTACGGGTCGATGACCGAGGACATCCTGACCGGGCAGCGCATCCACGCCGCCGGCTGGAGGACGGCGTTCCTGAACCCTGACCCGCCGGCGTTCCTCGGCGGTGCGCCCACCGGCGGGCCGGCCAGCCTCACTCAGTACAAGAGATGGGCCACGGGCTTGCTGGAGATACTCCTCAGCCGCCATAATCCGTTTCTTCTCTCCGCGTTCAAGCACCTCGATTTCCGGCAGTGCATCGCCTACCTCGTCATCGACGTGTGGCCTCTCAGGGCACCTTTCGAGCTGTGCTATGCGTTGCTAGCACCTTACTGCATAATCACAAACCGCTCCTTCCTGCCAAAGGTAAAAATCCATCTTTCTACCCACAGCACAATGTACCATTAATTAATCCATTATATTTCAGGTGATCTGAATTCTCATCTTGTTGTGATCTGAATTGTGATGCAGGCGTCAGAGCCGAGTTTCGTCATCCCACTGGCGCTGTTCCTGGCCTACAACGCCTACAACCTGGGGGAGTACAAGGACTGCCGGCTCTCGACGCGTGCCTGGTGGAACAACCACAGGATGCAGCGGATCACGTCGTCGTCCGCCTGGCTGCTCGCGTTCCTCACCGTTGTCCTCAAAACGCTCGGCCTCTCGGAGACCGTGTTCGAGGTGACACGAAAGGAGCAGTCCGACGGCGGCGCGGAGGACGCCGACGCTGACCCGGGGCGTTTCACCTTTGACTCGTCGCCGGTGTTCGTCCCGCCGACGGCGATCACGATGCTGAGCATCGTCGCTGTTGCCGTTGGAGCGTGGAGGCTCGTCGCCGGTGCGGGGGATGGTGCTCCTAGCGGCCCTGGCATCGGGGAGATCGTTTGCTGCGGTTGGCTGGTGCTCTGCTTCTGGCCGTTCGTGAGGGGGCTAGTTGCCGTCGGCAGGGTAAGCTACGGCATCCCATGGAGCGTCAGGGTCAAGGCTGCTCTGCTCGTTGCCGCGTTCGTGCACTTTTGCACACGGAACTAAGCCGGACGCCGGTGTCAAAACTAGTGCGATGTCCGATGGTTGACAAGAATCATCTGGCAAACGTGTCTGCATCTCCATCATCCATAATGCAGACAGCATGTTTTGCCTAAGATTGCACAGTACGTACCTTCTACTGTTTGTACAGAATTCTTACAGGAGATGAATAGACAGTCTACATTATACTCTCTCCATTTCAAAACAGTTGTTATTTTAGGTTTTCGTATCGTAAATCTACATGTAAATTTTTTATCTTTAAATAAATTTGTTAAAAAGTTAGATTCGAAGATCTTATGATGATACTAATTATGTACCGTGAGTATTAATATTTATAATATATATTTAATTAAATTTGTTTTTCCAAAGCGATAATGACAGAGTAAATCGAGGTCGGTGGCCGGCGAGAGAAGCAGCATGCGTATAAATTTACGCAAGCTTTCATCCCCACCATTCGAATGAGAGCCAAGCCAAAGCTACCGCCAGTTACCACACGTATGACTGAGGGCGGAGATTAGGATAATTTCATAGTCCTTCTTGACTTCCTGTACCAGAAGTTAAAGTGCTTCACTTGTATTGAAAGTTGCACTTTCATTTGTGAATTGATCCCATTGATTGGTTATGGTTAATTATAGAGGAACTTACCTGGTTTGAGTTCTCGACTTGACATGGATGCTCGTATTTTTGCTGGATTTATTTTTGTATTAAACGACGCTATGTTTTTACTAGTAGGCTACGGCCTTATTGACAGCTAGGCGTCTCGTGAAGTGTTGGCTCAATCAATGAGAGGTGCTCATAAAGATAAAAAAACTCAACCCGTGGGGGTAAGACAACTCTCGGGCATTGTGCTTAAGATAAAGACGAGAAAACCCTCGAACTCCTGCCCCACCCTGACATAGGGGCACCATCGGCCTGTGAGAACCCGACTCAGCCTAATGACCGGTGTGCTTTATCTATGTGATAGACGAGGAGATTTTTTTTTAACTAGGGTCATAAAATTCGCTCCCACAGGGAGTCGAACCTAGGGCCTGTGGGGAGCTGCTGCGGAGCTTTATGGGACTAGAATGTGTGTGCGTGCTGAGGGTCTCTGTTGTACTCTACAATTCTAAAAAAAAGGTTGTACTTCAGTTATACTCCATGTGTCATAAATAGAAGAATTCAATTTAATTTAATCATGGTAAATTTGAATATTTTTTTAGAAAATAAGAAAAATATTGAGGACTTGAATTTATTCTAATTAGATACTTTATGGAATATATTTTTATAGTATATCCTTTTTGTGTGATAGATGCTAATCTTCTTTTCTATAGATTTAGTTAAACTTATAATAGTTTAACTTAGAACAAATTTGGGTTTCTTAGGATGGACGGAGTACTATATATATATTGTAGTCTCTATGTACATGACTATAATATCGTGGAAAAAAAATACCCATATGCACGCGTCCATTTACAGGAAATTATATACTGCTTTGTGTGGATGACGGACTGAACTCGTCCGCCCGCCACACAATACGGTGGCGAACGGACAAACCCAGCAGTGACCGCCGGCCGGCTGGACGCACACGGCTGGACAATGGGAGCGCCAAGCCAATGATTAGCCGGCAGCGGCAGTGCTTGCACGCGATCTGTGGTCACGACGTCACTGATCACGTCGGGAAGATGGATGCTGCCCTGCCGATCCAGCTGAATCAACCTGCTAGACCTGCTAGCTCGCCGTAGTTGTCGCGTAGCTGCTGGATCCGATAGAGTAATTAATGATTGATGCATGATGCGCTAAGGCGAAAGCTATGGTCATTACCCAAGCAATGCAAGCACGGCTGTCAATCAAAGAAACGAGTAGCTCTCTCTCTTCGACTTGGCCGATCCAACTCTTCAATCAACTCCTGCCGCGGGCAAAGCAAAGCTACGTGTACGTGTGCAGCCGCATGCAGCCATCATTGCACTGGGATGATCAGCCTAGCAGCCACGACACAAAACAAAAGGCTTGTCGCCGTCGATATGCACCGGTGTTCATGTACGTGTTCCAAATTCTGTCATCACCACAGATAAAATTAGAATGTTATTTTTAGAGGTTAGTTAAAGATAATAAATAGTCATCACCATTTGAGGATCTCTTCGAAATATAGGAATAACTACTTCTTTAACCATCCAGGAAAACACTTACTATCTCTGTCCTGTATTATACTGTATTTTGGTTTTTGAATTTTTTCTGAAATATAGTGCATCTGGGAAAGAAGAAGATAATGTTTATTTAAATAAAAATATATAATTATTTTATATATAGAAAGTAATATATACTGTATTTTAGGACGGAGTGAGTATCTTTTTCTTTTTATTCTTTTTTCTTTTTCTGTGTATTTCTATTTTTTCATTTTTTTTTGCTCCTTGGGGCTTCGATCCTTGTTTGGTGTTATTCAACTTTCCCTCCCCCCATACGCGCGAGCAGCAGAGCGCGCGCCATCTGCCTAGTTTCATTTGAGTTGTAAAAGAATCTGGTAGGAATCAATGCATTTTTATAGAAAAAATCGTAGGAAACAACATTTTCCAACGACTCAAAGCAGGCGGCCTGAACATGTAGACTGCATGTAGCTCAAATGGGCAAGTCCTTTTTTTGATTGGAGGGAGTACCTAGTGTCCATCATTCATGACGATAACATTGTGTGGATCAATCAACTGTGTTGTGATTGGGTGTGGATAAAACAGCACCAGGTCATATCCATCACGTGCCTGTAGGCTAGCTCCTTTGGATACAAGAGTGTTAGTTGCTCACTTGCAAAAGTCAAAACTAGCTCTCCATCCAAACAAAAGAGGTAATAGATTGATTATTGTGTTAGCTAGCCAAGTCAACAACTAGTTTTTACCTAACTTCAGTTAATTTTGGTTAATTTTTAGTTTAACTTGTAAGTATATATATATATAGCTCTACCTATTGAAATAGGCTATGCATATACGGGTATGGATGAGCCGGAAAAGCTCATCTTCCATTTTCTTTTTGATCAAACTAAAAAATCAAAAAGACTGAAAATGGGAATGAAAACATGTCAAAACTACCAATAATATAAACAGTATACTCCCTCCATTCCAATTTTACAAGACATTTTCGTTTTTCTAAATTTATAGCTTAATTTTCCTACATGTCTATTATGTATAGACAAAAATTTAAAAAATATGAATATAAAGATACCAAAACTTCTTATAATATGAGATCGCGAGAGAAAGTACATCGTAAGCAATGACATCTGCAGTCCACAACACGTAATCAAGATGCAAGTTGCCGTGTCTAACAAAAATCGTACGTGCCTTATTAAACAATTATATATAAGGCGCACACTGTTCCATACTACGAATCAAACACAGCCTCACAGGTATAAACACAGACTCGAATAGGCACATCTTAGTGGCTCATGCATGATCTCAGACTTACTCTCTGGCATAAATAAAATAGCTAGGAAGATTGTTCCTGATTTCAAGATCATGGCAGGTGGAACTAAAAGATAGGAAAACCTGTATGTTTTGCCAATGGCTGGAGTAACCAAGTTCTCCTTTGAAAAGACAGTATATGTCTCTCTGTTGATATAGTCTGCAACGACCAAGATGATATATCAGCCAACTTTCCCAGCTGCAAGTTTCTGAAATAACAACCTTCACACAGCTTCAAATCATCTAACAGAAAGTGGAGGAATTGCAGCTGAATACATCACGAGCTCCAATTTTGTGCCATCAAGTGCTTACAAGGCCCTGGTAGGCCATTCACACATACATGAGTCTTACCGGTGGCTATGGGATTGCTTTTGTCAGCCAAAGCACAAAGTCTTTTTTTTGTTGCTCATCATGGGTAGACTAAACACCGGAACTTACTCAGCCAATTCTGCCTACTCCATGATGCACACTTGACCACTTACTAGCCAGTTGCCCGTACTCCAGGGAGGTTTGGTTCCTCATCTGCAGTGCTCTGTTACAGCCATCAGCTCTGACCGTTGGTGTAGGCAGCCAAGGGCTGGATTTCAATCCAGCCAAAGAAAGGGTTTTGCGAACACATGGTTTTTACATAAGCAGTGTGGAGCGCCCTTGTTGTGTGATGAGCGATTGTCAACGTGCCAACACTTTGGTGTGTGGTTGATTCGGTGGTTCTACTGATCCCTTGGCACAGGGTTATGTGTCGAAACGGTGTCTCTTGGCTTGTGATGTACAGGTGTGGACTCCAGATACGGTGGCAGCGGTCGGGAGAAGGTTATGTGCAGGTGTGGACTACAGATAAGGTGCCGTGCCGATGGACCGGGTGCGGTGAAGGGCGAACGCTAGGCTTAGACTGACACGGCCGGGTGGCTAGCCGCGATGGCTGACACTTGGGACATCGACAAGCGCAAGTGTACATGGCGGAAGACGCGTATGGGTTACGCTACTCGCGAGGAGGTTTGGTGGTTTGTCCTCAAAACCATTGGCAGGGGACGTGTACGTGCTATGCTACTCGCAGGCGGTTTGGTGGTTTGTCCTTAAAACCATCGACGATGGTTTGGTGGTTTGCCCTCAAAACCATCGGCAGCGGGTTTCGCGGGTTTGGGCCTCAAAACCCGGGCGGAGGTCCCAATGCGGACGGATGGCACGTGGCGGCATCGGTGAGATCGCTTCGGAGCGAGGCTACCGGTGAGAAGGCGCGGTGGCCGTCGGATCAGGAAATCTCGAGTTGGACCATAGTGCCCCTGGCTAGGTGGTTCACTCAAAAAATATCTAGAGCAGAAGTAGAATTGTATAATAAGCCTATAAATAAGAGGGGACTTCCTTCACTCAGTGTCACCTCTCCCATTCCAGTGATTCATCTAGGGTTTCCTAGTCTCTTGTTTTTCTGAGTGTGTGAGGTCCATTGCAAACTTTGTAGTGATTTGTTCATGGGAAGAGCACCCCCTAGTGTGCTCGTGCATTCTGGGCTTTTACTTTCATGTGATTCCCGTGATGGATTTGTGTTCTGGTTGTTCTTGACTTGTTCATCCGAGTTCCCCTCCCCCTCTATTTTTGTGGTCGGATTTCTTTGATTTTGCACCATTTGTGTCCATTTTTCTTGCGTTCACTGAAGGGTTTGAGCTAATTTCTCATGAGCAAGTAGATCGGTGTGATTTTGTGTTCATGACGAGTTCTTAGTTGATTTCCATCCCATTTACGATTTCTTCCAACTCTCTTTGTATTGGGTCATGATCCTTTGAGGATAGCCTCCCCACTTCATGAGAAACAATCCCTCCCAATCTTGTTGCAGTTGGTCTTGATTCGAGAGAGAGATCCGTTCGATTCTTGGTGTGAGGCAATTTTTGGGTGATTTTCTGGGTGAACGCGGACAGTCTGCACCCACCACCACGGACAGTTTGCACCCACCACCACGGACAGTCCGCACCCACCACCGTGGACAGTCCGCGCGTCGGGGTTCAGCCGCCGTTGTTCTTTATTTTGCTAACTTTGCATTTTGTTTGCTACCACGGACAGTCCGGGCCTTGAACCTCGGACGGTCCGACGGCCGGTATTCGACCTAGTGGTTTTCGTGGCCGGTCTGTTGAGTGAGCGCGGACAGTCCACCGGTCAGACCACGGAATGTCCGGGACTCCTCCAGTCTGGAACCGAGCTGTCAACTTCCAGTTGAATTTCTAGGATTTTGACCCACGGACAGTCCGACTAATAAGTCCAGACAGTCCGACGGTGTTCTGCCTCCACAGTCCAGAGTCTGTTCCAAAAGTTCATTTTTGGAGTTTTGAACCGTGGACAGTCCAGCGTACAAACCACGGACAGTCCGCCGGTCATCTGAGTTCTCTGTCCAGAACTAATTCACTTCAGTTTGGTTTTTGGACTTTGGTCTATGGACAGTCTGACCCCTGACCTACGGTTAGTCTAATGTTGATTGTTCCAAAACCTGTCCGTACCTACGAACAGTCTGGGCCCGGCACCGCAGACAGTCCACCCCTATGCAGTGAAGCTAAATTTTCCCGAGTCAGCCAACTATGAGACTCTCACCATGGATGAGCTATTCAGCAAGCTCAAGTCCACCGAGATCATCCTCCAGACGCAAGCGAGGATCAAGAATTCGTCTACTCCTACTATACCTCTTGTCTCAGGTAATGCAAGTTCAAGTTCTTCTTTGGCTAACCCATTACCACTATTGCTTGCCTTGTCTTCTCTTGTGTCTGCAACAAAGGAGAAGATGGAGGCTCTTGGAGATGATGAGTTGGCACTTGTCATCAGTTGGTTCTCGCAGGTTCACAACAACCGCTTGAATCGCCAGCGTGGTGGCAACAAGCAAGGTTGCTTCAACTGTGGAGATCCCAACCACTATCTCGCCAGTTGTCCTAGCAAGAACAAGAGCTACTCCGGCAAGAACGACTACCCCAAGCACAAGGACAAGCATGAGTCGACCTCTTGCAAGCACAAGTCCAAGAAGAACTTCAACCCCGAGCGGATGAGCAAGAAGTTCTTCGAGGCGCTACAAGCAAAGCAGCGCGCTCTTGTCGTGAACTTCAGTGACGTTGACTCCGATGGTGACTCTCCACCAAGTGATGATGAGGCTGAGAAGAAGGTCGAGAACAAGTTCAATGGCTTGAGCTTCTACGCCGACAAACGCCGAGGAGGTTACTGCACCATGGCGCTCGATAACACCACCACCACCGACGACGAAGAAGAGGTTGACACCAACCCTAAGGTAGAACACACAATCGAATCTCTTTTTGCTGAGCTTGATTCTGTGACTGACACCATGCTCAAGCAAGATGCTTTGCTTATTCGTGCTGCTCACAAACGCAATGATTTCAAGGCTAAATATCTTGTAGTTTTAGATGAGCTTGAGTGTGCTAAGAAGGATAAGGTTGTTGTGTCTGATGAGACTAAGTGTGATGAATGCGCTATTCACATGTCTAGTCTTGTTTCGTTGTAGTCCAAGTACTCTGCTTTGGTTGATGAGATGGATAGGGCTAGAGCTGAGCCAGTTTTGTTGGGTCCTTGGAAGTCTTGTGCTGAGTTGTGTTTTGAGCTTTCTGAGAAGGTTGCTAGGATTGCTATGCTTGAGAAGTCTGGTGTGGATGGTATTAGTCCTAGATGTGCTTGTTGTGAGGCTTTGGAGGTTGAACTTGGAAACTGCAGGCATGACAAGAGAATGACCGAAGAGGAAAACACGTTCCTTCGGCACATGTTGAGTTGGCTTTCTTGCAGTGAGCCATAGTTAGGCATGATGATGAGTGAGTACAAGAGAGGTACTGATACAATGAGTTTAGACTTTGCTTCAGGTGGGAAGGGTAGCAATGTCTTTGGCAAGGTTGGTGAACATAGTGGTTTGAGCATGAGTGAGAAACCCACCAATCCTCCCATGCTCATCAAGATTAACCCACCTAAGCCCTCTGAGCCTACCAAGCCCATTGTGAAGGATGGAGTGATTGAAGAGAATCCCAAAGCTCTACCTCAGAAACAAATGTGGATTCCAAAACCTAACTATCTCAGGAACCTACTTGACACTTTGCCAAACATCTCTGATAAGCCCCTTCCTAAGGCTAAACCACCTCCAAGAGTGAACCATGTCCACAACAGAGTGAGTCACCCACAATCCAAGAGAGAGGTGTACCACTATGAGTATTGCAAGAGAGATGGTCACTTGTTTGAATTTTCCTTTAGGAGGAAGAGAGATGTGAGGCGTGAGTTTGAGCTTTCACACTAGAACATGCATCACCCATCTCATGGTATGCATGCTTCACCTGCTCAGAGGAGCAATGCTAGACCTAGAGGTGCAAGACCTCAAGTTACTAGGACTCAGTTTGTGAGATCACATGATGGTCGTGCCCGATGAGGTCTAAGTCATCCTCAATACGACTTGAGGTCTCATGGCAATGGCTCTCAGTATACACTTCTAGTGGACCATGTTTTATCTCTCATGGTGATCACTTCTCTCTCATGGGACATGGCATGTATGGTGTTTTTCCTAACACTTTTCCAAGGAAAATGACCCAGCACTGGTATCCTTCTTAGTTTACTAACCCTAGTGTTGGATCATTTGCTCATCCCATGTCTTTCTATTGATGCAACATGGAGGCTTGGAGAACATATGGCTTGTTGATTTTGGGCGTTCGTGCCACATGACCGAAAATTCAAATTGGTTCTCCAGCCCCAACCCCATGACCTCCAAGGAGTACCTCACATTTGGGGACAATGGTAAGGGTAAGGTGCTTTCTCGCGGGTCGGTAAGGCTCAACGAGAACTTTGTGCTTAAGGATGTTGCTTTGGTTTGAAGCTTGTATTTCAATCTCCTTTCAGTTTCACAACTCCTTAGAGATGGTTTTGAAGTGCATTTTAAGCCAAGCCTTTCTCGCATTTTGGATTCACGTGGTGATCTTGTTTGCTCGATTGTGCCTTTTAGGCTTATCTTTCATGTCGATTTCTCTCGCTCTTTTGGTGTATCTCGGTGTTTAGTGGCAGGTACTTCTTCTGAGCTTTGGAAGTGGCATAGGAGGCTTGGTCATTTGAGTTTTGACTTGCTTGCAAGATTGAGCTCTCTTGATCTAATCCGAGGATTGCCTAAGCTAAAGTTCGAGAAGGACTTGGTTTGTCATTCATGTCAGCATGGGAAGATGGTTGCCGCTTCTCATTCCTCTATGAACCATGTGATGACCAAACAACCTGGCAATCTTCTCCATATGGACACTGTAGGTCCAGCTCGGGTTCGGTCGGATCATGGGAAGTGGTACGTTCTTGTGATCATGGATGACTTTTCTCGCTATTCTTGGATCTTTTTTATGGAGTCCAAGGATGAGGCATTTTTCCATGTGTGGGATTTGATTCTTAGGCTATAAAATGAGCTTCCCAAGAATGCCATGAGAGCTATACGCAGTGACAATGGCACCAAAGTCAAGAATTCTCTTTTTGAAACCTTTTGCAAGTCTTTGGGTCTTGAGCATCAGTTTTCTTCACCTTATGTGCCTCAGCAGAATGGGATTGTTGAACGCAAGAATCGGACCCTTGTTGAGATGGCTAGGACAATGCTCGATGAGCATAGGACTCCTATGCGGTTTTGGGCCTAAGCGATCAACACAACTTGTTACGTCTCAAATTAGAACTCTCTTCGAGCTTTCACAAAGAAGATATCTTATGAGTTGTGGTTTGGTCGTCTCCCCAAGGTGAGCTATTTTGGAGTCTTCGGGTGTAGGTGTTTCATTCTCAAACAAGGTAACTTAGATAAATTCAAGTTTTGCTATTCTGACGGCATTTTTCTCGGTTATGCTACTCACTCTCGTGCATATAGAGTACTTAATCTTGAGACTAATCGTGTCATGGAGACTTGTGAAGTTACCTTCGATGAAACCACACCTTGTTCTTCTCCTGTCTTTGAGCGTGCAGGTGATCAGGAGATGGGTGAAAGCATCTTTGTTGAGGAGGAGCAGGGTGATGCCGATTGGGGTGCTCTCGAGCCGACTCCACCGGCTACCCCTGTCGACCCTGCGACAACAACATCGGTTCGTGGCCTCGATCCTTCTTCTTTGACTTCATGGGGGCCGAATGACTAGTTTCCCTCTCTTGCTCCTAAGGGAGCTCCAGCTGTGGTTGAGGGGGAGTCTACTTCATCAAGAACAACACTGTACACATTCAGCACCATCATCCTCCGAAGACCATGATTGGTAACCTCAACCAGCGTGTCACTCACAATAGGTCCTATGAAATCTCTTATTTCGCACATTTTGCTTTTGTTGCTGATTTTGAGCTTGAAGATATTGGACACGCACTATCTAATGTAGATTGGGTCAATGCCATGCATGAGGAGTTAGAGAACTTTGAGAGAAACCAAGTTTGGGTCCTAGTTTCTCCACCTCCACAATGTCATCCCATAGGTACCAAGTGGGTGTTTAAGAACGAGCAGAGTAAGGATGGGGTGATAATTAGGAATAAGGCTAGATTGGTTGCTCAGGGGTTTTGCCAGAAAAGAGGGGATAGATTTCGAGAAAACCTATGCTCCTGTTGCCCGTTTAGAAGCTATTAGGATCCTCTTAGCTTTTGCAGCTTCGAAAGGGTTCAATGGATGTCAAGAGTGCTTTTCTCAATGGGTACATAGAGGAGGAAGTGTATGTGAGGCTACCCCCTGGCTTTGAAAATCCTAAGCACCCAAACCATGTTTACAAACTCCATAAAGCCTTGTACGGTCTCAAACAAGCCCTGAGAGCATGGTATGCGAGGTTAAAGTCCTTTTTTCTTGGGAAGGGTTTTACCATGGGCTCTGTCGATAAGACTTTGTTTTTCCTCAAGCAAGGCAAAGAAATTGTCATTGTTCAGATATACATGGATGATATAATCTTTGGTGGCTCTTCACACGCCCTTGTGGCAAGGTTTTCTAATTTGATGAGCAGGGAGTTTGAGATGAGTGTGATGGGCAAGTTGACATTCTTTCTCGAGTTGCAAATCAAGCAAACTCGGGAAGGGATGTTTGTGCACCAAGGCAAGTACACCAAGGACCTCCTGAATAAGTTCGACATGGGCGAGGCCAAGCCTCTTTTGATGCACATGGCGACTACCATTGCCTTGGATGAAGACATTGAGGGAGAAGCCGTGGACCAGAAGGAGTACCATAGCATGATCGGGTCGTTGCTGTACCTAACGGCAATGCGGACATTCAGTTCAGGGTCTGTCTTTCACCGTGCACCTCTCATCGTCAAGCCATCAAGCGGATCATGAGGTATCTTTGTTTCACTCCTGAGTTCGGCCTTTGGTACTTGACCGCTTCCACCCTCTCGCTCTCTAGATATTCTGATGCTGATTATGCTGGCTGTCGTGTTGAGAGAAAGTGAACTTCTGGTACTTGTCAGTTCTTGTGTTCGTCTCTTATTTCTTGGTCCTCTCGCAGGCAGCCTTCCATAGCCCAATCCACTTGTGAGGCTGAGTATGTTACTGCTACTGCTTGTTGTTCTCAGCTGCTTTGGATAGTTGCTACCTTGAGAGACTTTGGCCTAGACTTCACGCGAGTGCCACTTTTCTATGATAGCACCAGTGCCATAAGTCTAGCCAAAAACCCAGTGCTCCATGCCAAAACCAAGCACATTGAGGTGAGGTACCACTTGAGAAAACTATAAGAAGGGAACCATACACCTGATACATGTCTGCATCGAGAACCAGCTAGCTGACATTTTCACCAAACCTCTCGACCAAACCTAGTTTGCACACTTGCGAAGGGAGTTGGGAGTGTGCTACCCTTTTTAGTTGAGGGTTTCTTAGTATCTTGTACACTAGTTTTTGCTTCTTTTCTTTTTGCTTTTATTTTTTCTTTTGTTTTTGCTTTTGTATCATATTCATTGCATATCATCATGTATCATATATCATGTGCTAAGCTTCATTTGTATAGCTTGTTGATTAAGATTATGCTCTTGTTGATATGATTTATGGATACATGATGGCTATATAGTAGCTTAGGCTCTTTTTGATCATCTTGATACATGTTATGAGCTAAGCCTGTTTTGGAAATGTGAACATGCTTAATACTTGATGAAACCTAAAAAAACTTGTTCACCTTTGAGATGGCAACTAGCATGTGTAGGATGTATTGAGATCCATGTGCTTTCGTATGTATGCTTTAGTTGCCTCATGTTTCTTGAATCATGTACTAAGCTCGGATCTCTTGATATCTTTATGCTAAAACTTGATATCTAAGCTAAGTAATGATGAAAATGCTTTTGAGATGGATCTTTACTGTCCCACATCAAGGTATTGAGATGGCTTCCCACTTGCACTAAGGGATGAACTTGAGCCTTGTAGTGCTAGTCCACAACCACTCGTGATGAGACGGCTTCCCACTTGCACAAAGAGATGAACTCGGCATGGTTGAAAAACATGATAAGAATAACAATCTTTTTTGGCGGACAGTTTGATCCTCTCACATACACATGTCTAAAAGTAACCATGTAAAACCGCTGTAAACTGTGATCAATGTTGAAGCTACAAGTGTTAAGTGCTTCTTTGAGATATGATGTATGATCATTATATGGGGTAGTTGACTTTTGTATACATGTGCTAGCACTAGTTTGTTCTCTTGCTTATATGTGCTATGTGCTATCCTCTTTGGTGAACACCTTTTATGAGAAATGCTTAAAATTGGTTAAAATGCTTATGATTCATATTCTATTTCATTTGATCAGTTTGAGCATTGGCCTTGTCTTGCGCCTGTTGTAATACATATACCATACCAACTTGAGCATGATTTTAATTCACTTGCTATACTCCTGAAGCTTTGTATATTTGCATTGTGCATCTTGTGCATTTCATAGCATGATTTAAGGGGGAGTTGCTATCTTGTCCACTTGATAAGTGCTTTTGTCAACAAGGGGGAGAATGATTCCACAAATTCAGAGTGTGCATTCATGTGCATTTGTGAGGTTGATGCACTTGTCGAGGGGAGTTGCACATTTTGCTTTGCTAGACGTGTCGAGCCGTATGCCTCTGTCTTGAGGGTCTAGCCGCTTTCAGGTGCTTTGAGCTTGTTTTGCTTGGTTGCATCGAGCCGTTGCCCATGTTTTTGAGGACCAAGTAGTTGGTTTTGCTTTGCTCATTGCGAGTGACCATTTTGAGCTTTTCTTTGGCTTTTGGTTACTTGAGTGGGTTTTCCCTAGCTTTGTATTGGTGTTGATAATGCACTCATCAAGGGAGAGATTGTGAACACATGGTTTTTACATAACCATTGTAGAGCACCCTTGCTGTGTGATGAGCGATTATCAATATGGCAACACTTTGGTGTGTGGTTGGTTCGGTGGTTCTACTGATCCCCTGGCACAGGGTTATGTGTCGAAACGGTGTCTCTTGGCTTGTGATGTGCAGGTGTAGAGTTTGGATGCAGTGGCAGCGGTCGGGAGAAGGCCAAGTAGGGCGTGCTGTGCTGATGGACTGGGTGCGGTGAAGGGTGGATGCTAGGCTTGGATTGACGGACCAGACGGCCGGGTGGCCAGCCGCGGTGGCTGAAACTTGGGACATCGACAAGCACAAGTGTACACGGCGGGGGACGCGTACGGGTTACGCTACCCACGAGGAGGTTTGGTGGTTTATCCTCAAAACCATTGGCGGAGGATGCGTACAGGCTATGCTACTCGTGGGCGGTTTGATGGTTTGGCCCCAAAACCATCGGCCATGATTTGGTGGTTTGCCCTCAAAACCATCGGCAGCGGGTTTTGCGGGTTTGGTCCTCAAAACCCTAGCGGAGGTCCCGATGCGGACGGACGGCCCGTGGCAGCATCGGTGAGATCGCTTCGGAGCGACGCTACCGGTGAGAAGGTGCAGTGGCCGTCGGATCTGGAAATCTCGAGTCGGACCATACTGCCGCTGGTTAGGTGGTTCACTATACAAATATCTAGGGGCAGAAGTGGAATTGTGTAATAAGCCTATAAATAAAATGTAACATCCTAGATGTTAGTAAGCAATTAAAATCATAATCAAGTGCATTATCAAGCATAATCATTGAGCATCATGACATAAATGCATTCATGTTTAAGATTATCTTTGGTGTGGTGCTTTGTTTTATACATGAAACGATGATGTTTAAGGTTTTAATAAATTCCTTATCATTTTATGTGAATTTTTGTTTAAATAGTTAATAAATCAATTTTCATCAATAAAATTTTATAAACTTTTGTTTGTGAAGTGGATTGATGTTTGTCTTAAGTAAGAGTGTTCCTAAGTGATTTGTTTCATCCATGTTTAATCTCTAAGTAATTTACCTAAGTTTGTAAAGTATTTTGATTTAAAAATTCCTAAAATTCAAAATATCCCTTTTATTCCCTTTTATATATTTATAAATCTAAAAAGAATTTGGGGGTGTGGAAAAAAGAAACTTTGTATATCTTGATGAAATGCAAAAAGTTGGTTCTTGGAGTTTTCAAAGTTTCTATAGAAAATTTGAAGTAATTTTGAAAATCTAAAAATCTTGGTTTTGACCCCTTTTGCAATTCTATTTCTCTTTTAAAAATCTATGCAGAATTTGACCTTGGTCTTTGAAGCAATTTTGTAGAGCATAAAATTTTGAGCAACTTCTGTTTTTGGAGATTTTCAAGTTTCTATGCATTTTTGAAAGTAATTTGGAAAATTTATAAATTAGTTTGAAAAATTGAGGGGAGAGCTACAGTAACCCGACCAATAGGAGCAGGGCATCTCCTGCTTGCCGCTGTCGCCGGTCTTCGCCGTGCTTCGCGCGCGCGCAAGCTGGGCGCGTGGCCAAGCCGCGTAGCTCCTGCCGTGTCCATGTTCCCCCCGTTCTCATTTCCTCCTGCTGGTCGCCTTCTCTCCCTCATCTCTCGCTCTTCCCCATGCGCAAAGCGTAGACGCCGCCATGGCCGCCAGTGGTGAAGCTAGAGAAAAATAGAGGGTGGTGCAGCTATAAATAAGTGACTAAGAGTTTTACCAAAAATAAGTATCATTAGGATGGTCAAAAACGTCAACAGGGGCAAACAACATCGTTTAACTTGACGTCCTGGACATCTTCAACACTTTGACGACCTAAAAAAAAGAAAATGAATGACTTATAGTTCAAATTTCATTTTTTCAACCAAAAATAAACAAATAAAAATAAATACACTCAATTACCTTTAATCATCATCTTGAAATCTACGTCCTTTCATTTTCATGTAGCGACGAATCACGTCATTATTAATGACTTTCATCATCTCTTCTTTCTCCACATAGTAAATAAGGCAATTATTCATAAACTCATCACCAATGCGATTGCGCGAATTCGTCTTCACAAACTTCATGCCAGAGAAAATTCTCTCAACTATAGCAGTAGCAACCGACAACACCAGTACAAGCTTCATGAGTCTATAAACTAATGGAGACCGTTCATGTTTTTTAGTCTCCACCATTTTTTGAGAAAGCTCAGCAACAATTTGTAGGTTAGAGAACCTCTCATCATCTCTCACATCTGATATGTAGACTCCAAGATGGTTGCTAAGGTCCCTCCGTTCCCTAGAATCAAAATCATGTGGATAAAGCTTTGCAAGGGTCATCAAATTCTCCAAATTAAAATCATGAAATGAGTCTCTTGGACTAAAAGAAGTTGAGCAAATAAGTAACTGGGAGCTTGTTTCATTGAAGCGGTTGTCAAGCTCTTGAAGTAGCCAATCAATAACATCATTGAAACAATCAACTTGATAGTAAAGTTTGTTTGTAATTCCAGATCTATGCCTCCGCTTCTTGGGATCAATATATTCATCTTCCATTTCCAATTTAGAAATATCGTTCTTGTCACAAAATTCATACACCTTAGCTAATAATTTTTCCCATTTTTCTCTTCTAAGCTCATCTAGTTGGGCTCTAATTGCTCACACACATTTAATAGCATTCACTATGTCCTGGTCCTTCTGTTGCAATACCAATGATGAAATGTTTGTGGTTCCCAATACAGTCAACATGAGATGCAAATAGAAGACAAATTTAAAAGTCTGGAAGTACTCTAGAAGATTTGATGCTTGGTCTCTATTTTTCCAGTCCTTTGTATCCTTCTTCATAATTTCTAGCACCTTGACTATTATAGAAAACATGGTAACCAAACTTTTGAGAGACTTATAATGGGAACTCCAACGAGTATCCCTAAGTCTTTGAAGACTTTCCTCTTGATTCAACCCTGTCCCAATTTCTATTTGCCCACACCCTAGTGCCTTGCTCATTTCTTGAAGATTAATTTCTCTAATCATGTCCCTTCTCTTGGCTGATCCACCCACCATATTTAAGAACATGGAAATCTTATTAAAAAAATCACTAACCCCTTTGTGCTTCCTAACAATGGCCACAAGTACTAACTGGAGTTGATGAGCAAAACAATGCACATAATAAGCTAAACTACTTTCTCTCACTATCAAAGATTTCAAGCCATTGAACTCACCTCTCATATTGCTTGCACCATCATATCCTTGGCCTCGGACTTACCTTAAGCTTAACATAAGATTAGCGAATAGTTCATCAATAGCAGCCTTGAGACGGGCAGATGTTGTTTCAGTCACATGAATAAGACCAACAAACCTCTCTTTGATAATTCCATATTTATCTACATATCTCAAGACAACTGCCATTTGTTCTTTCCAAGAAACATCTCTGGACTCATCATCTAGTAAGCAAAAAATGTCGTCTCCAATTTCTTCTAGAATAGAATGTAGCACTTCCTTTGCAAAACAGTGTGTAATGTCCCTTTGTATTTCTGGAGCAATCAAAAGACTATTATCTGATCTATTTGTTCCTATTGCCTTTTTTAAGGCTAGATTTTGCTCCGCTGTAAAATTACGAAATTCTCTGAAGTTTCCTTTATTTAAAGACTCCTTTGACTCATCGTGGCCCTGAAAAGATAATCCTTGCTTCAATAATATTCTGCTAACATCAATAGACCCATTCAACCGAGTAAGATAATTCTTCTTACTAGATTCGCTCACACTATGAAAAGCAACATCAATATGCTGATTTCTTTGTAACAGATCATCACACTTCTTCATTGCAACATAGTGTGCGCCACCAACATCTCCTACATGAACTCTTAGCCTTTCTTTTTTGTAAAAAGTGTTTCAACCAGTTTTAACAAATGCCTCATAACCGGCATCCTTCTTATCTCTAAATAAGAAACAACAAAAATAATATGCTCTATCTTTGGCCTCACTGTATTCAAGCCAATCAAACTCATCAAACCATTCTGAAATAAACCTTCTCGGAGCTCCTCCAATATATGTCACAGGAAAATCAAATGCACGAGGTTGACTAGGCTTATTCTCCAAGTACTTCCTTCTCACACTCTCTCTTAGATTAGGATGGTAATCATCAATTTGTTTCCTTAATCCTGGATCATATTTAATCTCCTCCTCCCAATTTAGATCATCCAATTGGGAATTCTAAAGATTATTGTCAGCCTCTGGTGCTTTTATTTTATAATACCGTAACATGATGTAATCTATAACAAAGGATGAAAGAAACATAAATGTGTGCTTCAATTCAGATTAAATCAAAAAAAGAAGCAGCATGGAGCATCTAAGATTTACCTTAAATCAATCGACTGTGCATCTGTGCTTGCTGCCCAACGAGGTAGCCTGCAATATCGTGCTGGTGCCAGCCTGATGACTGATTGACTGAAAGACCTAGCCGATTGGCAAAAGAGCGAGAACCAAGAGGAAGCCGGAGAGGCGATAACACCGTGCCACCGTGGAGGTCGCCGCCAAAGATGAAAGGTCGCTGCAGTTTCTGATAGATGGAAGCGGCGTGCGGCGCGGTGTCAAGTCCCACTAGCTTCCTTTGATAATTGATCGGATGACTCATGACTGGGCTGCTCTTGCTCATTTGATGGGCTATGGACTGGACGGGGTGGTGTAGCTTATTGGGCTTTGGGTGATGCATATAGGGCCAAATTTTATCCGCTATAACGTGATTACAAAAATCGGGGTGGTGCAGCTGCACCCACAAGACACAACGTGCCTTCACCACTGATGGCCGCTGCTAAGCAAAGATCCAGCCGCGCCACGTTCCCGGCCTCCGTGCGTTAGTCCGCCGCCTATAGCAGCTTCGGCATCTCTCTGTGCCTCTTCCGCCCTTCTTTCCCGGCTTCAATCGCCACCGGAAGCCGCCGCCGTTATGCCGCATCACCGCCAAGCCGCCGGCTCGCGCAGCCACGCCGCCTCGGGCCGCCTCGGGCCTATCCGGGACGATGAGCCAGTTCTCCTTGTCACCCTGGTGCTCCCTAACCACTCCGTCACTGTCGGGAAACACTCCCATCGTCGAAAATCGCGGTCCTGATGCCCTCCTCTGTTTTCATTCGCGTCAAGGATCCGTGCGACAATTCGACAAAAGGCAGGGGTCTAACTGCGAAGTCCTTGACTCAGGTGAATAGTGCCCCGAGGGCCTGTTTGTAACAGCTTTTCTCAAATATCAGAAATTCATATCTGGAGTTTGGTAACTCAGTTTTTGGTGAATCAAATTTTTTGTGTTCCATGAGATGTCTAGTTTTTATTAAAAATATGAAACATGCCATATTTTGTAGAAGAATAATTAGTTATGTTCTATGCCTTTTATTTATGTTTAAAAAGAGGAAAATTCATATCTCATGCTATGTAACTCCTTTTGACTTGAAATTTTTATGACATGTTTCTGATGCTATGTGTGTGTTGTAGTAAAAATATTGTGGTCATTGGATGTTGTATGCTTTATCTTTTGATTTATCTCATTTGTTTCCTATTAAATGGTTTATAATTATAATAAAAATGTATAAATAGAAAATGTGGTTCCTTTACCTTTGTATGATGCTGTTATATCATGTTAATAGCTAATATGGCTATGTGATTTTAGAATATGTAGAGTTTTATATTTATCTTGTGTAATGCTTTTAAAATGATTTATAATTAGTTAATTAATTAATCTTGATATGCTTTCACCAATGCATTGTCGTGCATCATGTCATACATTCCATCATGCTAAAGCATGCATCATTCTACTATGTATAGTTTCGAGAGTGAGTTGGATCGTGGTACATTTCGGAAAGTACCATTCAATATGGAGATGTGGATCCATGATGTTGGTGTCATCCATCCCTGGAGCTAGTGTCAAGAGTAACACCTGTGATCCCGACGAGAACTAACCACCACTGCAACAAAGGCAAGCCTCGAACGCATTCAAACCCTATCCTTATTTTTATAAAGTTTTTATCACTTTAGTTATAAAATGTTGCATTAAGTAATAGGAGTTGAGTGAAAACCTACCAATTGCATTACCTGTCTTATTTCTATATTCCTTGTTACCTGTTATTTGAAAAATGCGTAGTAATGATTAGCCCTGCTTAATTAGCTAGGTTTTTAAAAAGTAAAAGAATTCAAAAGATGAGATTGGTTTTCTCTGATGGAATCATGATGATAGTTAATAAATTGAGTCCGAACGGTTAACTTGCTTTGGGAAAGGAGTCCCTCTGTAGTGTTTCCATCTGTTGATGACCTAGGCCCTGTTCGTTGTAGGCCTAATAGATCAAGACTAGAAAATCCATATACAATGGTGTGGTATACCATGGGTTGGCTTCCCACATATATCGATACATTGTGGGTCAGAGATCCTAGGTGTATCGTGTGGTCGGTATACATGTTGGTTGGAGCCTCACATATATCGTATGGTCTAATATGCATTTTGGTTGGAGCCTCATGTATATTAGATCTAGGTCCCAGCTGGGTACGATCGATTTGAATCGCCGTTGCTTCTCGGAGAAGAAGACTTGATCACTGCCCTACACGTAGTAACAACTTAAATTCTGGTTAAGGAATAAGAATGGAGTTGGTTGGTAATCTTGAGCTAGAGCAAGACAACTTTACTTTCTGCCGAGCTTTTCTACAAAAATTCTTATTTCTTGCAAGCCTTACCTTGTCCCTCTAGCCTGCATTTCCTGAGTCTTCACCCCTCTTTTTCGTCGGGTCAGTCTTGTTGAGTACTTTTATACTCAGGGTTTGTTGAACCCCTGTTGCAGGTTCTAATTGGTGTTTGAACCAAGGTTATGTCGGTGGGCTCGATGTGATCTGGTTGCCCTCTCCCAACTTAGGCGCTCTACCTAAGTTATCTTCTATAGTTCTACTCTGCTTCCGCAATTGAAGATAAGTTTATAAAAGATAACCTATTTATAATTTGTAAATTTACTTTTATCATTCTTTCGCACTCTGATTTTTATTTTGTAATAAATATTGTAATGTTGGAGCTACTCATTTGTTGATCCTGGTATGAGTTGTTAAATGTGGTTTAATCGGGGTCCTTTTAGGGCACCCGACAGGGCTTTCTAAGTTGTATGGGACGCATGCATGGCTATTAGAGGTCTTTGAGACAATAATAGGAGCATGTGGGCCATATAATTTAGGAGGTTCTGCCACAGGTGGTATCAAAGCTCATACAATGGATCAGCTACAACATTACGTTTGAAAATTTCAAAATGAGTTTATAATATAAAAGTTTTTGAAAGTAACAAATTAAAAATAATCTTTCTTCTACATTCTTGCTTGCTGAAATCCTTCGAGAAGAGTTTCTGATGCCTCATGAAAAAGATTCCAAGGAGTTCTTTAACTCTTCTATGGAAGGTCAAGAGGAGAGTCGACTTCATCGACAAAGCTCTACTAAAGTACTTCTGAAGGGTTCATCTTCGAAAGTGAAGATAGTGTATAGTATAAAGCCCTATATATACTAACATAATGAAGACAAGGTGCTTCTAACGTTGAACGGACGTATAGGACGAGCATATCGCATATCATGCATAACATGATAATATGATGGTACTTACAATGCCTCCTTATATTCTAGGAGTAACTATTGTTCTTTGTAGCTGTTCTATGGATGAATCTCGTCCTATACCAGGTTTGATTACCAATTGATAATCTTTTATTCTATAAGTTTATAATCCTTGAGAGATTTATGGAATATACCTTGACATACACTATTACCTTAAAAACCCAAACCTGGTACGAATCCTTGATTCTTTTGTTAAGTAGGTGTCATGCCTTGACTCTTTTCAACTCCGACACATGCTACCTCCTTGACGTCGTGTGATGACGAATATCGTGCTCAAATATCACTTGGATTGTGTCCTCTAAGGTACCATGACCCATGACTTGGAAACATCGTCGAAGCCTAGAGTCTCCTATGGCTCGCGACCGTAAGGAAATACAACTGGGCGTTCGCCGTTACCCAAGTCTATGGTCGTGATAACTTATAGTTTATAATTAGGGTGTTTCCATTCTTTGCACATGTTACACTTTTGACATTGAAATTCAACAAATGTTGTTCAGGAGTTACTTTGATTGTGTTCTATAGTGGTTTCTCGAACCGTGATTATGGTGCCGTGTCAACCTGGGATCTCCTGTGATTCGCGATCACATGAATTTTTGCCAGGGCACGCACTGGTATCGTAGTCGGTGCTCTGTACCATTATCGCTCACAATTTATGTTCTTACTCCTTGAACACTTCCTAGGGATTCAAAGTTGTCTTTTTAGTTCCTAAATACCTTGTGATGGTGACCAACTTCTGATCTTGGTTACCGGCTCAATGTTTTGAAATGTGGGTTACTCCTGTTGTGCCCTATAGTCGTGCCGTGTTTCGTAACCCTGGTGCCGCGACGGAACCTAGAGTCTCTTGTGTGACCCGGGCACACAAGTTTCTACTGGGCGCGTGCAGGTATCGAGGTTTGTGGGCATGAGCTACTATAGCTTCGCAACTAATGTACCCCTACTCTTTGAACATATCTTGTGAATCCTTACTTAAACTCCCTTGAAAACCTAAATACCTTATTAGTTGCAACCACTTGCATATCTTGGTTGTAACTCTTAAATCACACCTTGTTGTTTTATGAACTTCTGACAAGTTGATCTACTTGACACATTTCCTTTTTCATTACTTACCCCATAGGATTTTGTTGTTCCAAAATCTCAGGACGAGATTTCTTTAAGGGGGTAAGATTGTAGCATCCCAGATGTTAGTAAGCAATTAAAATTATAATCAAGTGCATTATCAAGCATAATCATTGAGCATCATGACATAAATGCATTCATGTTTAAGATTGTCTTTTGTGTGGTGCTTTGTTTTATACATGAAACGATGATGTTTAAGGTTTTAATAAATTCATTATCATTTTATGTGAATTTTTGTTTAAATAGTTAATAAATCGATTTTCATCAATAAAATTTTATAAACTTTTGTTTGTGAAGTGGATTGATGTTTGTCTTAAGTAAGAGTGTTTCTAAGTGATTTGTTTCATCCATGTTTAGTCTCTAAGTAATTTATCAAAGTTTGTAAAGTATTTTGATTTAAAAATTCCTAAAATACAAAATATCCCTTTTATTCCCTTTTATATATTTATAAATCTAAAAAGAATTAGGGGGTGCGGCAAAAAGCAACTTTGTGTATCTTGATAAGATGCGCAAAGTTGGTTCTTGGAGTTTTCAAAGTTTCTATAGAAAATTTGAAGTAATTTTGAAAATCTAAAAATCTTGGTTTTGACCCCTTTTGCAATTCTATTTCTCATTTAAAAATCTATGCAGAATTTGACCTTGGTCTTTGTAGCAATTTTGTAGAGCATAAAATTTTGAGCAACTTCTGTTTTTAGAGATTTTCAAGTTTCTAAACATTTTTGAAAGTAATTTGGAAAATTTATAAATTGGTTTCAAAAATTGAGGGGAGAGCTACAGTAACCCGACCAATAGGAGCAGGGCAGCTCCTGCTTGCCGCTGTCACCGGTCTTCGCCGTGCTTCGTGCGCGCGCGAGCTGGGCGCGTGGCCAAGCCACGAAGCTCCTGCCGTGTCCAAGCTTCCCCCTCCACGTTCTCGTCTCCTCCTTCCAGTCGCCTTGTCTCCCTCATCTCTTGCTCTTCCTCGTGCGCAAAGCGCAGACGCCGCCGTGGCCGTTACCAAGCAAAGCTCCAGCCGCGCCACGTTCCCGGCCTCCGTGCGATAGTCCGCCGCCTATAGAAGCTTCGCCACCTCCCTATGCCTCTTCTACGCTTCTTTCCTGGCTTCAATCGCCACTGGAAGCCGCCGCCATTATGCCGCATCACCGCCAAGCCACCGGCTCGCGCAGCCACGACGCCTCGGGCCTATCCGGGATGACGAGCCAGTTCTCCTTGTCACCCTGGTGCTCCCTAACCACTCCATCACCGTCGGGAAACACTCCCATCGCCGAAAATCGCGGTCCTGATGCCCTCCTCTGTTTCCATTCGCGTCAAGGACCACGTGCGACAATTCGACAGAAGGCAGGGGTCTAACTGCGAAGTCCATGACTCAGGTGAATAGTGCCCCAAGGGCCTGTTTGTAGGAGCTTTTCTCGAACTTCGAAAATTCATATCTGGAGTTTGATAAATCAGTCTTTGGTGAACCAAATTTTGTTGTGTTCCATGAGATGTCTAGTTTTTATTAAAAATATGAAACATGCCATGTTTTGTAGAAGAATAATTAGTTATGTTTTATGCCTTTTATTTATGTTTAAAAAGAGGGAAATTCATATCTCATGCTATGTAACTCCTTTTGATTTGAAATTTTTATGACATGTTTCTGATGACATGAAAGTGTTGTAGTAAAAATATTGTGGTCATTGGATGTTGTATGCTTTATCTTTCAATTTATCTTGTTTGTTGCTTATTAAATGGTTTATAATTATAATAAAAAGTATAAATAGAAAATACGGTTCCTTTACCTTTGTATGATGCTGTTATGTCATGTTAACACCTAATATGGCTATGTAATTTTAGAATACGTAGAGTTTTATATTTATCTCGTATAATGCTTTTAAAATAATTTATAATTAGTTAGTTAATTAATCTTGATATGCTTTCACCAATGCATTGCCGTGCATCATGTCATACATTCCATCATGCTAAAGCATGCATCATTCTACTACATGTAGTTTTGAGAGTGAGTTGGATCGTGGTACATTTCGGAAAGTACCATTCAATATGGAGATGTGGATCTATGATGTTGGTGTCATCCATCCCTGGAGCTAGTGTCAAGAGTAATACCTGTGATCCCGACGAGGACTAACCACCACTGCAACAAAGGTAAGCCCCGGATGCATTCAAACCCTATCCTTATTTTTATAAAGTTTTTATCACTTCAGTTATGAAATATTGCATTAAGTAATAGGAGTTGAGTGAAAACCTACCAATTGCATTACCTGTCTTATTTCCATATTCCTTGTTACCTGTTATTTGAAAAATGCATAGTAATGCTTAGCCCTGCTTAATTAGCTAGGTTTTCAAAAAGTAAAAGAATGCAAAAGATGAGATTGGTTTTATCTGATGGAATCATGATGATAGTTAATAAATTGAGTCCGGACGGTTAACTTGCTTTGGGATAGGAGTCCCTCTGTAGTGTTTTCGTCTGTTGATGACCTAGGCTCTGTTCGTTGTAGGCCTGCTAGATCAAGACTAGAAAATCCACATACGATGGTGTGGTATACCGTGGGTTGGCTTCCCACGTATATCGATACATTGTGGGTCAGAGATCCTAGGTGTATTGTGTGGTCGGTATACATGTTGGTTGGAGCCTCACGTATATCGTATGGTCTGATATGCATTTTGGTTGAAGCCTCATGCATATCGAGATCTAGGTCCCAGCTGGGTACAATCAATTCGAATCACCGTTGCTTCTCGGAGAAGAAGACTTGATCACTGCCCTACATCGTAGTAACAACTTAAATTCTGGTTAAGGAATAAGAATGGAGTTGGTTGGTAATCTTGAGCTAGAGCAAGACAACTTTACTTTCTGCTGAGCTTTTCTGCAAAATTCTTATTTCTTGCAAGCCTTACCTTGTCCCTCTAGCCTACATTTCCTGAGTCTTCACCCCTCCTTTTTGTCAGGTCAGTCTTGTTGAGTACTTTTGTACTCAGGGTTTGTTGAACCGCTGTTGCAGGTTCTAATTGGTGTTCGAACCAAGGTTATGTCTCTAGGCTCGACGTGATCTGGTTTCCCTCTCCCAACTTAGGCGCTCTACCTAAGTTGTCTTCTATAGTTCTACTCTGCTTCCGCAATTGAAGATATGTTTATAAAAGATAACTTATTTATAATTTGTAAATTTACTTTTATCATTCTTCTGCACTCTGATTTTTATTTTGTAACAAATGTTGTAATGTTGGAGCTACTCCTTTGTTGATCCTAGTATGAGTTGTTAAATGTGGTTTAATCGGGGTCCTTTGAGGGCACCCGACAGGGCTTTCTAAGTTGTATGGGACGCATGCATGGCTATTAGAGGTGTTTAAGACAATGATAGGTGCATGTGGGCCATATAATTTAGGAGGTCCTGCCACATAAGAGGGGAGACTGCCTCCACTCTGTCTCACCTCTTCCATTCCAGTTGTTCATCTAGGGTTTCCCAGTCTCTAGTTTTTCTAAGTGTGTGAGGTCCACTGTAAACTTTGTAGTGATTTGTTCATGGGAAGAGCACCCCCTAGTGTTCTCGTGCCCTCTGGGCTTTTACTTTCATGTGATTCCCGTGATGGATTTGTGTTCTGGTTGTTCTTGACTTATTCATCCCGAGTTGCTCTCCCCCCTCTATCGTGGTCAGATTTCTTCGATTTTGCACCGTTTGAGTCTATTTTTCTTGCGTTGATTCGATCTATGATGTGAGAGGATCAATCCCACTGAAGGGTTTGAGCTAATTCCTCACGAGCAAGTAGATCGGTGTGATTTTGTGTTCTTGGCGAGTTCTTGGTTGATTTTCACCCCCTTTACGATTTCTCCCAACTCTCTTCGAATTGGGCCATGATCCTTTGAGGATAGCCTGTCCACTGCATAAGGAACAATCCCTCCAAATATTGTTGTAGTTGGCGTTGATTGGAGAGAGATCCGTTTGATTCTTCGTGTGAGGCGATTTTCGGGTGATTTTCTGGGTAAATGCGGACAGTCCGTGCCCACCACTGCGGACAGTCCGCGCGTTGGGGTTCAGCCACCGTTGTTCTTCATTTTGCTGACTTTGCGTTTTGTCTGCTACCGCGAACAGTCCGGGCCTTGAACCTCGGACAGTCCGATGGTCGGAATTCGACCCAGTGGTTTTCGCGACGGTCTGTTGAGTGAGCACAGACAGTCCGCCGGTCAGACCACCGACAATCCAGGACTCCTCCAATCTGGAACCGAGCTATCAACTTCCAGTTGAATTTTTGGATTTTTGACCTGCGGACAGTCTGACTGATAAGTCTGGACAGTCCGACGGTGTTCTACGTCAGCGGTCCAGAGTCTCTTCGAGAAGTTCATTTTTGGTGTTTTGAACCGCGGATAGTCCGGCGTACAAACCGCGGATAGTCCACCGGTCATCTGAGTTCTCTGTCCAGAACTGATTCGGTTCAGTTTGGTTTTTGGACTTTGGTCTGCGGACAGTCCGGCCCCTGACCTATGGACAATCCAACATTGACTATTCCAGAACCTGTCCGTACCCGTGGACAGTCCGGGCCCGGCACCGGACAATCTGCCCCTACGCAGTGAAGCTGAGTTTTCCCGATTCGCTCTTGCTCGGTCTCTGTTGATACTTAGTGTTGTTCCTTGGTTCTTGTAGTGACCCGCTGTGTTTCTAGAGAACATCCACCCTCTCAATAGGGTCATGGTTGCTGCCGTCTTGTGTGTTTAGTTCTTGGGGTGTTTGTTGAGTCGAGGACCTAAAAGATTGGAAAAATTTTTGAGGCTCCCACTCACCCCTCCTCTGGTCGCCTATCCGGTCCTTCAGGTTTTGACTCACTCTTCACGCTGGTGTCCTGGCAGCTGTGGAAGCAATGCAACGCCCAATGTTTCTGGGACTCCACGACCTCTGTTCCCAAGTTGTTGTTGATCATCAAGACTCAAGCAGAGTTGTGGGTATAGGACGGGGCGAAGCAATTAGGGAGTCTTGTGTCGGGAGGATAGCCCGCTAGCTACTCAGTCCATGGGAGTTTATGTTAAAATGTGGCGTCGCATTCACCGGCTTCAGCCAACTATTTATGCTTATATTATGCTTATTCCTTTCTTAATACAATAATATGCACACTTGTGCATATTCGAGAAAAAAAGGGGCAGACTAAGCATAGAAATATCTTGAAAAGTAAACATGCATCTGAAATAGTTAGCACAAGAAATACCCTGAAGTATATAGTTAGTATCATTAGATCGGTCTATTTTTTATAATAAATTTATTTAAAGGTATAAACATTGTTAATATTTTTACAAATGTAATCAAATATGAGAAAATTTGATCAGCATGAATATATAGTGTCCCTTATTTGGGACACAGGGAGTATTTTTGTATAAGGATATAATAAGTAAACAAAGGGGGGACGGAGCAATTCTCGGATTCAGATTTGGATCAAAATAGAGTCTTCAACGAGTTTGCTGTTTGTGGTGTCGTGAAGCGCTTGTCTGTCCATGCACAGTCCATGAGGTTATCCATGTATTATGGAGTGAAATCGATAGTTTATTTGATACTATGACGTGATGACGTGACTTTTTACTAGTAGGCCTTTACTAGGAGCGCATTGAAGTATTAAAAAATATGGCTCATAATAATAACCACTCCAAGGCTATTTCTAGTGAGAGTTTTGTCAAAGTTTTATTTATATTGAATAAGCTGTCACATAAACGTTTTCGATGATGTGACATTGTTTTCAATAAGGGAGAGAGAAAATGACTTTTACCAGGATGGAGCTACCAACTCTGGATGACTCGTAGAATTAAGATGTCTATATCAAATAAGTAAATGAAATTATGCACTGCTAGTGATGGTTTATCCATATTTTATTACATCATACGTTCCACGAAACAGCTCTACAAAACTCTTTGCTGAATGACCTAAAACAAAGGAAAAATAAATTAACTATGTTTTTCTTTGAGTGATCGAGTTTGGTACTGCTAACCACGTTTACCGCGAAGTCTATAAATTAACTATAAGGAGATTAGATCATGTACTGCAATGTACCGGACGATCGAAGCTAGACACTATACCTTCTACCTTGGCTGCGAGCGTGTGTTATAATCACACGTACCAACTGGTTCTTCGCGTGCTACACAGCTCGCTCTGTCGGCCATGGCGAGCACCACCAAAACGAAGCTGCAGCTGCAGAAGAGGCTCCAGCTCCACCGCACGGCGTGGAAGCTGGCCGACCTCACCGTTCTCTTCCTGCTCCTGGCCCTCCTCGGTCACCGTGCGTCCTCGCTGGTGGCCGCTGGCGGCGTTAGCGGTGGTGCGGCGCCGGCGTGCACGTGGTGCTGGGTTGCCGCGCTCATCTGCGAGGCGTGGTTCACGGTGGTATGGCTCATCAACATGAACGCCAAATGGAACCCGGTCCGCTTCGACACGCACCCTGAACGCCTCGCCCAACTGTAAGCTAATTAGTGTAGTGGTGGCAAGACTACGTAACTTTTTTATTTCTTCGTCAATATGACGCGCTTAATAATGACTCATTTGTCGTCAGGACGAGTGACGACGAGCTGCCGGCGGTGGACATGTTCGTGACGACGGCGGACCCGAAGCTGGAGCCGCCGGTGGTGACGGTGAACACGGTGCTGTCGCTGCTGGCGCTGGACTACCCCGCGGGCAAGCTGACGTGCTGCGTCTCCGACGACGGCTGATCGCCAGTGACATGCTACGCGCTGCGCGAGGCCGCCAAGTTCGCCAAGCTCTGGGTGCCGTTCTGCAAGAAGCACGGCGTCGGGGTCCGGGCTCCCTTCGTGTACTTCTCCGCCGCTGCAGGAGCCGCCGACGACGCCGATTTCCTCCGGGCTTGGACATTCATGAAGGTAAAGCTAGCAACGGTCATTTCTGCAGTCACTAACACCCATCCATCGTGCACTCCACAGTGCCAGTGTCTTATAGTGTTCTTGCATGAAGAACCAGTACGAGGAGTTGGTCCGCCCGATCGAGAACGCCGAAGAGGACTCTCTGGTCCGGCGCGGCGATGGCGAGTTCGCCGAGTTCGTGGGTGCTGACCGCCGGAACCACCCGACCATAATCAAGGTTTGAGACGAACGTTAACTAAGCGATCGTTCTTGTGAAACGCGTGACCATAATCAAGGTTCTATGAGCAGAGCAGCAACGTAGCTCATCATGACAAAATACTACTCGTGAAACGCGTGCGCATCTCTCTCTCTCTCTCTCTCTCTCTCTCTCTCTCTCTCTTTTTTTTTTTTTTTTTTTGCTAACAAACATGACCCACGTTCTGTTGTGCCGTGCGAGTGTCCAGGTGCTGTGGGACTACAACAGCAGCAAGAGCAAGAGCAATCAGGCTGCTGCAGGCGATGGAATCCCAAGCCTCATATACGTCTCGAGGGAGAAGAGCCCCACACAGCACCACCACTTCAAGGCCGGGGCCATGGACGTCCTGGTACGTAAGTTATCTGGGTGGCAACTGGCATGGCACACATGCACATAAGCCTGAACATTCTGCCTGTGCACTGAGTGCAGACGAGGGTGTCCGCGGTGGTGACCAACGCGCCCATCATGATGAACGTGGACTGCGACATGTTCGCCAACAACCCTCGGGTGGCCCTGCAAGCCATGTGCCTCCTCCTAGGCTTCGACGACGAGCTCCACAGTGGCTTCGTTCAGGCGCCGCAGAAGTTCTACGGCGCCCTCAGGGACGATCCGTTTGGCAACCAGATGCAGGTTCTATTCGAGGTAAGTACCTACAGATCACTGTCATATGTTATCATGGGATTATTACTCCATCATTAAGAGAAACACTACTGTATATTGTACCATTCAAATCAAAGCAACATCGATTGACGTGACGTTATATTAGCTTATATATATCGACAACTTTAATTTGTCGTCTGGGTTGGTGAGCTTATGTAGAAAATTGGACACGGAGTTGCTGGACTTCAAGGCTTATTTTACTGCGGGACGGGTTGCTTTCACCGTAGGAAAGTCACGTACGGCGAGCCACCGGAGTCCACCAGCAGCAGCACGAAAGTTGACAAAAACTTCTGCTGATTGTCGAATGAGTGCTCTCTGATTCAGTCCATGCACTTGACTGGTTGTACAATACAAACTCTGGCAGAATCTCCATCTTACAAGGAGCTACAGAACAAATTTGGCAGATCGAATGAACTAATCGAGTCAGCGAGGAGCATAATTTCAGGGGACATCTTCAAAGCGCCAACTGTGGTGGCAGATCTAACGAGTCGCATCAAAGCAGCCAAACAAGTTTCTGCCTGGAGCTACGAGACCGGCACAAGCTGGGGTCAGGAGGTATATGTTTTTAAAGACAATTATATATTTATATATTTTTTAACTTGGTGCCAAATAAGAAAGTACAATTTTTAGTGCCAGATGAGTTCAATGCATAGGGTCTGCTTGGTTGCGAACCAATCTTGGTCAAACCAAAACATGAACAAGTTCAATAGATTTGACATCTAATTGGTATGATGTCAAAATTTTTGCAATAGTTACCAAAACTTTGGCAAGACAAAAAAAAATTCTCTAGTTGGTAACAAACCAAATACCAACCTTCATTTTTTGCCGAAACATTGGCTTGCTCTAAAATTGGCTTGGCAAGAATTGGCTTCCAACCAATCAGGCCTATAGTAGTAAATAATTCTCCACGCTCCCTCAACCTCAGTCGTGTGAGCTATTAGGCGATGAGTGAAGAACATTGTCTGCTGCTTTGCGATGCTAAGCTGAGAGCAAGTTTAATAAGCTTGTTTTATAGCCAAGCCACGTCATATAGAGACAAGCTTGAAAACCTACTTATATAAATTTTTCTTTTTAAAATATATTTAATAGCACATGGGCCCACCACCACCTCCAATCATCCTCTCTCTTTAGTTGTGCTCGCACGAATAGAACAGATGTTAGTTCAGCTAGTGGCGGCCCAGCAAATTAAAGCACACAGGGAAGTGTGCTAGTGCCTAGCTTTGGATGTTTCGACAAACTCGTTCTCGTTTCACCTTTCTCTCTTTTCCTCGTAGACATTTGCTGATACGTCTTGGCTATAAGGCAAGCTAAGGTGTATTGTACTTGCTCTGATGCAAAGAGGTAGAAAGCTGATGGGCGCTGGGCTAGCAAACGTTGCACGATTTTTTTTTTTTTTGGAAACACAGGCGCCTATGAATAGCAACTCCCGTAATTCTCTCATGTTTTTAACACCGTCCCTCACGGCCAAGGTTGAAAAATAGTTGGAAACGGTCGAAAACGGTACTACGATATAGAAAACGAAAACGGTTTCTTAATTTCTACATTTTAGCAATTAAGAAATATAAAAAATGATTGAAAATGGTTGTGAAACCAACTAAATCTGATAATTTTTTACGTCAAAAATAGCACCATAATATAGAAAAATGAAAGCGGTCGGTTCGGAATATTTCATTTCCGTTTTCATTCTTACTCACGGCTAGCATTTTGCAGGTTTTTCAAATCTGAAACAACTCATGCATTTGTTTGCAGGTTGGCTGGGTCCACGGCTCCATGACCGAGGACGTCCTAACCGGGCAACGCATCCACGCCGCCGGCTGGAAGTCGGCGTTCCTTACCACCGACCCTCCGGCGTTCCTCGGCGGCGCTCCCACCGGGCGGGCCGGCCAGCCTCACCCAGTACAAGAGGTGGGTGACGGGTCTGCTAGAGATACTCGTCAGCCGCCATAACCCTTTCCTTCTCTCCGCGTCCAAGCGCCTCAGTTTCCGGCAATGCGTCGTCT
This sequence comes from Bothriochloa decipiens, assembly GCA_023333625.1. NCBI lineage: Eukaryota > Viridiplantae > Streptophyta > Magnoliopsida > Poales > Poaceae > Bothriochloa > Bothriochloa decipiens. Next base: position 25,676,903 of record CM041642.1, read on the forward strand.
ACCTAATCATCGACGTGTGGCCCATCAGGGCACCTTTTGAGCTGTGCTATGCATTGCTAGCACCTTACTTCCTCATTTCAAATCGTTCCTTCTTGCCAAAGGTAATCGATCTTTTACCATCACCGGTCCGGTCCTTGTTGCCAAAGTTTCTAAAATTTCATACACGCAGGCGTCAGAACGGGGTTTCATCATCCCACTGGCGCTGGTACTGGCCTACAACGCGTACAACCTGGGCGAGTACAAGGACTGCCAGCTCTCGGTGCGCGCCTGGTGGAACAACCACAGGATGCAGCGGATCGTGTCGTTGTCCGCCTGGCTGCTCGCCTTCCTCACCGTCGTCCTCAAGACGGTCGGCCTCTCAGAGATGGTGTTTGAGGTGACACGCTGTTGGGGATGCGCCCCAGGACCGGAGAATCTTATTACCTCCGATTTCTGTCTAACTGACAGTCCCGACTGTGTTCAACCTGGCTCGTGTTTGCAGGTTTTGGGGTCGCCGTCGAAGATAGTTTCTCCGGGCGGAGGTCTCCGGGAGAGGCATAGGACCGGTCGACAGCGAAGATCCACCGGAGGCTACCATCGCTCAGATGGAGGTTAGACCTCCATTGGAAAGCCTCCGGCGGAGGTCTCGGATCGATCATCGGATGAGGCTCGGCGATGATCACTGCCGCCGAGTGGAGGCTAGTCGACACAGCCTCATCGGGCCCGGACGCTCTGCGCGGTGGAGGCAATAACTTGAGGCCACTTCTGCCTGGGCGTTGGGCCGAAGCCAGCCGGGAAGCATGAGGACGGTTGGTGGGCTTGATGGGCCTCTTGCAAGCGATGATGGGCCACGGCCCGCTGCCGTGGCAAGGAAATGGTGGTCCGGTTCGCCCCCAAGGGGACCCACGTGTAATAGAGTCAGTGTCTAGGGTTTAGAAACTCCCTTTGGGGGCACGCATGTACTTTCAGCCTCGAGCTAGGGAGCCACTATATAAGGCCATGCCCCCTGTGTAATAAAAGGAGGACCCCCTGGTAGTTGTGGCACTACTTGCTGTCGGGATCCATTGTAATTTTTATATTTAATACAAAGAGAGAGGAACCATCTGGGTTACTCATTCCACCTTCACTCTAACCTGCTGGGACTCGGTCCCAATAGTTTGGCGCCCACTGCTTGTGTCTGGCCACAGATAAAACCTGCACATACCACCTAGGAAAAAGACCACCGCAAGGAGATGTAACACCGCTGAGGCGGAGGTACCGAAACCCTCTCCTCGCGGGAGGCCAAGGAGAAATGCCCGAAGCACCTACGCCTCCGCATCGATTGGCCGAGGTGACGATGAGAACAGCGCCGTAGGGGGGAATCCCATAGAACAACCCTAGCCTGACCAGAACCAAGAAGATGAAATACATAGGCTGAGAGCGGAGATGCGACACATGGAGGCCGAAAGAGACAGGTTAAGGGCATAGCAAGCCGCTACCAAAAGAACAATACAGTCATCGCGTCAAGCGGACGAGATAAGGCAACAAATGGCCATTCTGCAAGAAGAAATATAGAGCATGCAACCTCCAGCAGCCGGTCCAGCGAAGGTCGCTCAACCAGTCATGGCAAGTTGACCCCCAACTGTGAACGCGCAGCCTGCACACACCATAGTCCCAAGCCTACCCACACCGTCAAGAGTCTTTGACCCAAAATCACCACTGTCCGAAGGCTTACAAAGCTCACCATGGTCTCCGAGCTACAAACCTGTATCTCTGCCAAGGTTCAATGGCAATTTAGATCTGAGGCAGTTCATAATGAGTTTTGAAGCTGCAGTAGCCTCAGCCGGAGGCAACGATCACGTAATGGCCAAGTCATTCGTGATTGCAGCAGAAGGAGATGCACTAGCATGGTACTCAATGTTGAAACCAAGCATGGTATATTCATGGAAGAACCTATGAGACCAGATATTGGCAAACTTTAAAGCTTACACAAGCGAGTCACTAACATCATCAGACCTGTTCAGCAACAAGCACCTCAAGGGCAAACCCCTCAGAGACTATTATCAGAGATTCCTACACCTCCGGGCTAAAGCACCAGATGTCCCTGACGGAGTGGCCATAGAAGTAGCAATCAAAGGACTCAGGATCGGCCCATTCGCCAGTCACTTAGCAAGAAAGAAGCCAGCCACAATGGCTCAGCTGCACGAGGAGTTGGAAAAATATTGCAGGTCTGACAATGACCTCCGCAAAAGATTGGAGGAAGCAGACGGTCAAAGCAAGCAGTACTCAAATAGCGGTAGTAGAAGAGACAGTAGGAACCAGCAAAGGAAACAATACCAAAACCATCAGAAGCAGGTCTTCAATTTGCAAAGTAGCCAGCCTCTGAACGCTCAAGAAAAAAGAATCCAATTACGAGCAGAGAAATCAAGGACACGGCCAAAACAAAAACAAGTCCAAGAATTGGAACAGGAACCAGAAACCAAGAAAGCAATACTGCCTCTTCCACGGCGAGGACCAAAGGCACATCACACGGGACTGCCCGGAGGCCCAAGAAACACTTGACAGAATGAAAAGTAAACAATCACAGCTACAACCCTAGTAGCAGGGTAGCAGAGAAGTAAATCACACTCATGGTTCGCAACTCCATCAGCAATACAACCCAAGCTTTCTAGGATATGGTCCAGCATCACTGTCGCAGGACAACCTGGCTCAATAGTACTATCCAACATCACTGCCAGCCTGGAGACCAATTTATCAGCAAACAGCCCAGAACCAGGCTTACCACCCAAACAGAGCAGAAAACGGTCTAACTTATATTGACCCAGGACCTCCGCACATAGCGCTCATTGAATCAACACACATGCAGACACCTCCGGCAGCACAGCAGAGGCAGTATGAGGCATTACCAGCACCTCCGCAATATACTTTAACCACAACAGCAACTACGAAGGCAGAGCCTCCGACAGAGAACCAGCTAAATCCGCATTCAGCGCTACCAACCATTGCCATGATACTACCTATAACCGGAGGCTCGGCACTAGAGTTTGAAACCAAAAAACAAAAGAAGGACCACCTCCGTTTGGTAAACAATGTAGCAGTCCAGGGCGCCTACAGATCAACAGAATGGTCCAAGATGCCAATAGAATTCACAGAACAAGACCTCCAAGTTGAAAGCTATCCGCATGCACATGCCATGGTTATAAAGGCAAATATAGCAGCCTAGGAGGTAAGCAGGATACTTGTTGACTCCGGGAGTTCAGCAGATATCATTTTTGCCAATGTATTTGACCAAATGAAGCTAAGCAGAAGCCAGCTGCAACCACCAGACATCCCACTAATTGGATTCGGTGGGAAAAAGATCAACGCCCTAGGCAAGATATCACTGCCAGTATCATTCAAAGATGGAAACTATGAAAGAACAGAGTACATCACCTTTGATGTGGTCGACATCTACTACCAGTACAATGCGATACTGGGAAGAGGATTCGCAAACAAGTTCAATGTTGCAATACACATGGGTTACCTCTGCATGAAGATGCCAGCATTGCATGGAATCATCACAGTGCAGGGTAGTCAAAAAGAAGCAAGAAACATAGAGAGAGCAATCTACAAAGCACATAGAAACATCAATACTGTAGAAGCACAGGAGCCTCCGAACATGTCTCCGGGAAAAACCAACATGGTAGATCAAGAGGATACAATAACACTACCATTGGAAGCAGCAGTTCCTAACAGAAAAGTGGTTTTAGGTGCCAACCTATCGAATATAGAGAAGAGGGACTTGTTAGAACTGCTAACAAAGAACAAGGACATATTCGCATGGTCAGCATCGGATCTACAGGGAATCAGTTGGGATTTGATTGAACACACCCTCAATCTCAACTCGGATGTCAAACCTAAGAAGCAGAAATAGAGAAAGATGTCCGAAGAACGCATAATTGCAGCAAAGGCGGACGTACAAAGGTTATTAGATGCCAAGGTCATCAGAGAAGTCAAGTACTCAGAATGGCTAGCAAATGTTTTCCTAGTGCCAAAAAAGAATGGAAAAATGAGAATGTGCATAGACTTCACAGACCTCAACAAGGCCTGCAAAAAAGATCCATTCCCATTACCAAGGATAGATGCATTAGTCATAAGGCAGCAGGATGCAAGCACTTCTCTCTGTTGGATTGTTTCTCAGGATACTATCAGATATGGTTGAGAAAGGAGGACGAAGAAAAAACAAGCTTCACGACCCCCTTCGGCACCTATTGTTTTGTTAGAATGCCAGAGGGTCTCAAAAATGCAGGATCAACATTCACAAGAATGATTCAGACCGTGTTGCGAACTCAACTCTGGAGGAATATTATAGCCTACGTCGATGATTTAGCAGTAGTTAGTAAACATACCAGAGATCATTTGGATGACCTTAGGGAAACATTCGCCAACCTCTGAGAAGTAGGGTTGAAGCTGAACCTAGAAAAGTGCATCTTCCGAGTAAGCAAAGGGAGAATGCTCGGCTACATCATCGGCCTAGAAGGGCTAAGAGCAAACCCAGATAAACCAAGAAAGAGGTCCAAAGGCTAACAGGCAGAATAGCACCACTCAACAAATTCATCTCCAAATCGGCAGTAAAATTTGAGTGGGGCAAGGAGCAGTCGAAGGCATTCCAGCAGCTCAAAAATCACATGACTAAAGACCTCATGGTTACAGCACCGGACGCGGAGGCAACTCTGTTACTGTATATTGCAGCCTCCGCGAGAGCAATCGGCTCAGTGCTAGTCCAAGAAAAGGAGATTAACAACAAAAGCGTACAGCAGTCGACGCAGTGCTAGTCCGAGAAAAGGAGGAAACTCTGTTACTACGTATCAGAAGCACTACAGGGAGCAAAACTAAACTATTCGGAGGTCAAAAAAATAGCATACGCAGTAGTCACGGCATCAAGAAAGCTCAAGCACTATTTTGAAGAACGTGAAATTCTAGTCCCAACAGCGTAACCGCTCGCCGACATCCTAGGCAATAAAGAAGCATCGAGGAGAATTGGCAAATGGGCAACAGAAATATCCCAGTTTAGCATCAAGTTCATCTCAAGAACAGCAGTCAAGTTGCAAGTACTAGCAGATTTTTTGGCAGAATGGACATCTCCACAACAGGCAGAAGACAAAGCGGAAGCTTCACTATGGACACTATACATAGATGGTGCTTGGGGCGTCCAAGGTGCAGGAGCCTCCGTAGTACTAATATCACCATCGGGTATCAAAACGAAATACGCAGCAAGACTATGCTTCAAAGCAACCAACAACGTAGCTGAGTACGAAGGAGTAATCCTGGGGCTTAACAAGGCAAAGGCACTCGGTGCAAAGCACATCATGGTCAGAACCGATTCACAAATAGTAGCAGGACAAGTTGAGAAAGACTATGTTGCCAAAAACCTAGAGTTAGCCGTATACCTAGAGGTAATCCGGGGCCTGGAAAAAAGATTCCAGGGTTTTACCCTAAGATACATCCCAAGGGGGACAACGCGGAGGCAGATGAATTAGCCAAAGCAGCAGCAAACCAAACGGAGGTACCCGAGGGAACCTTCTTACAAGAATTGACATCGCCAGCCACCGCAAAAACATCCAAGGCATTTGCGAAGGTACTCCTAGTGGACACAGAGGATTGGAGGAAAGCAATAACCGATCATATCAATGGAATCCATGTAACATCAGATGAAACAACCGTCGCAAGACTGGCCGTGTGGGCAAGGAACTATACAATAATAGATAGAGTTCTATACAAGAAGGGCATAGTCCAACCACTCCTTAAGTGCATCACTGAGTCAGAGGGTAAAGACCTCCTACAGGATATTCACTTAGGGATGTGTGGATCGCACATTGGCCCCAGAGCACTCTCAGCAAAGGCAATCAGGCAAGGATTCTACTGGCCAAGTCATATCAAGGATGCATTACACATAGTAATGACTTGCAAAGCATGCCAGAGTTTTGCACCGCACCAAACGTCTCCAGGAGGACAATCACAACTGATACCTCCGGTCTGGCCGCTTCAGCAATGGGGAATGGATCTCATAGGGCCATTACCCCTGGCTCAAGGTGGAAGCAAGTATGCAATAGTAGCAGTAGAATACTTCACAGGATGGATAGAGGCCAAACCACTTGCAACAATCACCTCCGAAACCGTCAAGAAATTCTTCGGGCAAAACATAATTTGCAGATTGGGGTTCCAAGAACACTCACAGTCGATAATGGAAAATAGTTTGATTCAGATAAGTTCAAAGAATTCTACAAGAGCATCGGCACAAAGATAGCCTTCGCGTCAGTTTATCACTCAGAAAGCAATGGAGCAGTAGAAAGGTCAAATAGAATCATATTCTCAGCAATCTCCAAGACATTGCTGGATCACAAAAAGGGCAAATGGGTAGAAGAGCTACCGAAGGTAGTATGGTCTCACAATACAAACGTATCAAGAGCCACCGGGTTCACTCCATTCAAGCTATTGTATGGAGAAGAAGCAATGATGCCAGAGGAGATCAAACACCAGAGCCTCCGCGTGATAAAACAAAACCTCGCAAAAGACAAAGAATACACCAAAGAGATGACTGAAGCATACAGGCTAGAGGCAATCGACAACATCGGGAAATACCAAGACCAAACCAGAAAATGGAGGGATGGAAAAGTGGTCACTAAGGACATCAAAAATGGCGACTGGGTAATGAGACAGAGGCCAAACGCTCAGAACATTGGAAAGCTACAGCCAAAATGGGAAGGACCATTCATAGCCAGGCTAGGAGGGAGGAAAGGATCATTCTATCTGCAAGACATAGAAGGAAGAACATCAACCCACTCCTGGAACATTGATAGCCTTCGGAAATACTACACATTGATAGCCTCTGGAAATACTACACATAGAATGTAAGGACTCCGTAGAATTATAAATGAAAGTCCCTAGATTTAAATTCCCGCAATTTATCTTTCCTGCAAAAACGGCTTGCACTCTTTTCCACACAAAAGGGCTCCAAATCGGAGGTGAGGTTTTTAATGAGGCAAGACCGTATGTAATTAATCTCTGAATGTATAAAGAGGACCCCGAAAAGTAGTACCTAGGACAGTCAAAAGCAGCCAGAACCACAGTTGCAATATTTGATAACTATTCACGATCTCACAAGGTTACTTCGTGCCACCATTAAGAAAAATGAAAAGACATGAAGCAACCTCCGAAATAGCCTCTGCTAAACTGCCGAAAGCCCTCGAAAAAGACCTATCCTATCAGGCATCGAGGCAAGCAACAACAACCATGGGTTGCTAAAAAATGAGAAGGCACGAAACAGCCTCCGCTGAATACCAAAAGCCCTCAAAAAAAGGCCTGTCCTAGCAGGCATCGAGGCAGGCAATAGTAACCATAGGTTGCGAACAAAGAAGGCATGAAATAGCCTCCGCTAAATACCAAAAGACCTCGAAAAAGTCCTATCTTATCAGGCATCGAGGCAAGCAATCGCAACCATAAGTTGCGAAGCAAACTGAAAAAAGACCTGTCAACTAGTTCAGGCACCGGTCGCTCAAAAAACGGGTAACATTACAATCACCAAAAGCAACCTCCAAAACGCAATATTAAAACAAGCGGAGTTAACACTCACGCAGGTACAAGTTCACGGAACCAAGCAACCTCTGCATCATACACTTCCCAAAAGTAATACAATCACAAGAAACAGATATTCCACACTCCGGAACAGAGGCAATACGCAAAACAAGTCTATTCATTCGATTTTATGCTTACAATAGTCAGGACACATTGCGCCCTGCTCATAATAGAAATAATGAGCAAAATGCACATATCTAGCTGTTAGACCAAAATACACAACCTCCAGGTCAAAATATCCAGCCACTCCACCTAGCTAACCTGCTACCACAAGACATGGAAGTGGACCGGAGGTTGCTGACACTTTAACCTCCAGCACTAGCAATGACAGAGGCAAACTCTGATCAACCATAGAATATCCCCTATCACCTCCCGGCTACCTACCATCCTGTAACTCTGAAAACCAGGCCACTTCAATCAAGTCCAACACATGCTTGGTACGAAGAGAAGGAGGTGAACCTCCAACACCGCGGTGTGCATGACAAATTCCAAGATCATCTACCAGCACACCACTTTGCACCTTCCATTCGCAAGAAACCGCCACATCCAAAATCCTTACATCAGCAATACTAAATAAGAACACAGTCGGCCGCCATCTTCGACGCTGTTCCATTACGAGTCCTTACACAGTACCAACACAAAAAGCTCCTAGTAAGCGCCATCAGTATAATGTACACAATGAAGCAGCCCAAATGATCAAGGGGGGAATAGATCCTTTTATAAGGACCTCCAAAGCATCATTAAACCATCTACAGCTACCTATCATTAAAAGGAAACAAGTACCAAACTAGTACCTGTGTTAACTAGCCTCTGCAAGCGATGATCCTAAACAAATAAATACCAAGGATACGCAAAGTACACAAGGAGTACTATAAAAGAAATAGAGCTCAATGTCTGCACGCATGAGCAATAGGAAAGGGCCAACCACAACCAGCTTCACATAACCAAAACCCGCTTAAGGGAGATGGACGCAGACGTCCGCATACAGACGACCGGAGGGAAGCCAGAATTCATAATAGGATTGGCAAAAGAAATGTCCCAGAGGCAGCTGTGGTCTCCGGGACAATGCCAAAGAGGGAAGCCAGCGGAGCAAGCCAATCAGGATCATCGTTTGAATGGAGACAAGGGGGAATACCACGTAAGAACTCGTAACATCCTCCCATCTCCGCTGAAATCAACCACAGCTTACCTCCACAGAATAAGCGTCATGATGCGCGGAGAGATTGCTAAAGACTGCAAAGTCAAACACAGCAAGACCGACACCAGCACTGGTCGAAGAGAAACAATAGTTGTAGCATCCGCCGTATGTTAACAATAAAGTTATTAATACAAAAATGTGTCTCAAAGTGGTTACAACCTCCAGGGAGGAAAACAGAAATCACCTCCGGAAGTAACACCTACAACAAGGCACGAAGGCCTCTGACTAATTAAAATAGGCCTCCGCAACACAGCGGAGGTCGAAATAAGCAACCATGCAAATGACATGTCCATCACAACACCAAACCTCCGCGCAAACAAATATAATTACAAAGGTCTAGGCGGACCACGCCATGCAAAAGAACGAATAAAACTAGGGCGTGCGTCATCCAAATCGCTAAGAACAAGATCGAACATGTCATCCACCGAAAGCCTAGGAAACACCGACTTCCAATAAGTCCACAACTCGCCGCTAACATAAACATCGTTGCGCATAAAGGTGATAGGCTCAACCTCCTGCACAGGCCCCAAACTACAGACCTGTGCAGGACGATTCGGCCATTAATAATTCGCCAAGAGCATTTCAAGTAGTTCTTTACATGTGCGCACCGGCACCAAGTTAGCAAAAGACAAAATTTATAAAAATCAAGATTAATTTCTACACCTCCTCCGCTCCGGTCAAGTCCTGAGGCTCCATTCGAGCTCCCGGAGAGGCCACCACTTGCTCCACCATGGCATCAGTCTCAGCACTCGCAGGAGGAACTTGAGTAGTGGAGGCACCAGCATCAGCAGACCCCCGGGTGCATGCAGACGTGCCGCAAGAAGTCGTCGGGCCATGATCGCTGCGCTTGCCGTACTTCAATTGCTAAAAAGACGAAGAATAAGAGGGGAATCGCCTATACAGCTCCCACAAGCAAAATAAATCACTAAAAGCCAACCATACATACCGTTTCACGGGTAACATTGGCCATGGCAAGGGTCTCCGACCGATCGAACTTTGACCAAAATTTCTCCATAAAGCTGCAAAAAGTGGTCTTAACAAAACAATCTGTTCTACCAAGTTCAGCGGGATCTCCTAACTCAGGGCAATCAAAATTTCTAATTTGGGCAATACCCTTGGACACAAAGAGCTTGCACAGATAGGTGGCGGAGGTCTTCGCGCTCAAATTAGAAACCCCAGTCACAAAATCACTAAGATTGGCGAGGTTTCCCTTGATCCAGGAAAAGACACTGGAGGTAGAGGCCTCGTGATCGATCGGAGACCGCACCACCAAATGCCCGGACGGTGGAGACATAAGTTTCAGCCACTTCTAGCCCGATCAACCTCGTGGCGGTCAGCTCCTTCTCAAGATCTTCAACCCTATCCTTAAGAGCCGCCGCCTGCCGTCGTTCAGCATCCACTTCTTGCCATAGGAGGTTGGAAATCTCAGCGGCTTTGTCCGCCCGCTGGATGGCGGTGGCCTCCGCTTCTTTAGCAGTAGCCTCCACCGCTTTAGCCGTGGCCTCCGCTTCCCTGGAAGCATCCTCTGCTCTCTTGGCAGCAGTAGCAGACCTCCTTATTCATCAGATTCAATTGCAAGAGCTAGCACCTGTTTCTCTAGGCCGGAGGCCTGCTGAGCCAAAAGCTCTCTTTCATGGGCCTGAGACTCGATCTCCTCCTTCAAAACCTTGATGGCATCGTCCTTTTTGACCAGTTCAGTGCAACTACTGGTCTCAACATCCATAGACAAGGCAGCGCTCTAGAGACAGCAATAAAGCAATGTAGAAATCAAATACTTGAAAAAAGAAGCGCATAGCTAAAAGGAAAGAATGAAGCCAAACTTACAATAACATGATGATTAATGTTGGCGTCCATCAAAGTCTGAAAGGGAAGCCGAGCCAGATGCCGATACAAGTCTCCACCCATCGAATCAGTCAGCTGACCAATACCTTGAGCCTAGCCAAGGAGAGCCCTTATGCCCTCATTAGGGCAACCACTGGACGGGAGAGACCCAGTGCCAACCATGCCCACCGGAGGACGCGATGTGGTAGGCACTGCCTTGGCAGCGACCCCTCTAGGAAAAGGTCACCTAATGCCGGAGGCGGTGGAAGGGTAGGCTGAGCAGCCTCAGTAGTAAGGATATCTAAAAGCGGATGTAGAAAATACAAGTCAAACAATGAGAACAAGAAAACAACAAATCAAAGGGAAAAATATGCATCATACACATGCTCACCGAGCAAGGAAACTTCCCCATCACAAGCATAACCACAAGAAACCTTCAAAGTCAGAAAATCCACATAGGTCATACTTCGACTAAGAACGTTACCTTGACTCAAAGCGTATGCATCCTTGGTGACCTCAGCATCCTCCGCTCTGAGCGGGACAGCCTCCGCAGGCCTCTCAGTGCGATGAGCTGTAACATCAGCTTCCTCCAACTCATCTTCATCAGAGATGGCTGCCAGATAAACACTAGCAAAAGGCTTCATAGGAAGCTTAGTGGGCACTATTTTGACATGCGCAGATACAGCCTCGGCGGCCGGCGAAACAGGCCTGACCAACGGTGAACCAGAGGAATCAGCCACTAGGGCACGAGATGCCTCCGGAGAAGCAACAGGTGTCAGGGAACGCCGAGATGGACCCTTGGAACCAAGCAGTGCCAAAACGTCAGCCTCAGGCAGAGTCTCAGTCATCACCTCCGGGTTGGCAAGGACCCCTTCATCATAAAAATCTTCAAAGACATCCTCCATCTTCGCAAGTTCAGCAGAGGTCTCCTTCTGTCTTTTCGAGTCGACTAAGAACGTTACCTTGACTCAAACCGTACGCATCCTTGGTGACCTCAGCATCCTCCGCTCTGAGCGGGACAGCCTCCGCAGGCCTCTCAGTGCGATGAGCTGTAACATCAGCTTCCTCCAACTCATCTTCATCAGAGATGGCCGCCAGATAAACACTAGCAAAAGGCTTCGTAGGAAGCTTAGTGGGCACTGTTTTGACATGCGCAGATACAGCCTCGGCGGCCGGTGAAACAGGCCTGACCAACGGTGAACCGGAGGCCTCAGCCACTAGGGCACGAGACGCCTCCGGAGAAGCAACAGGTGTCAGAGAACGCCGAGATGGACCCTTGGAACCAAGCAGTGCCAAAACATCAGCCTCAGGCAGAGTCTCAATCGTCACCTCCAGGTTGGCAAGGACCCCTTCATCATAAAAATCTTCAAAGACATCCTCCATCTCCGCAAGTTCAGCGGAGGTCTCCTTCTGTCTTTTTGAGCCAACGCGCGCTAAGGCGCCTGCCTTCCTTTTCTTTCCTTCGTCGGCTTTCGTGGCAGCGCCAGGAGCAGTGAGTTCTTTTTTCTCATTTTTCTTCTTTAGCTTCTCAGGGAGCTTACGCTCAGTGTAGTGGATGCCGAGCTCCTCGAAGACCCTGTTGAGGCAAGGCATGGTACCAACCTCAGACCTCCGGGCAAGATACTCCTTCTCAGAAACCTCCCCAAGTATCTCGACGGCCTTCTGCTCGGTGGCGAGGACAAAGCCTTCTTTGCTCTAACCCTCAGGGAGTTGTAACCCAAAATGTGGACATAGGATTCCATCGGCGACACCAAAAATAGGAAGATCCAATTTCTGAAGAATGAATTTCTTCCTGTCCCTGCCCCAAGGAGGGGCCAGAAGTCGGAGGCAATCATTTCCTCCACAAGGTCCCTATCACCTGAGTAGCGATACGCTGCCCTGAAAGCGTCCATGCATGACCTCCGCTTGTCGGATTTGACAGAATCAGGTTTGACACTGGTTAACAGATTCATCCGCGTCATCACAGAGGCATAAGGAAACCAGGTGACCTGCCTCCCATCATCTTCAGGCTGAGTAACGCTGCTAGTCTTCACATAAAACTAAAAGTCCAGCCAGTCAGCGGGCTCATACTTCCCCCTATGACACCAAGAAATTGTAACTTTCTCTTTACCCTTACCCAGGTTCCTCTTAGACATAAAACTGCAAGAAGCGAACTGAGCTAGCTTACCACCAACGTACCGTGGTTGTTTCTGTACCTCGTAATACTTAGCAAAAGTGTTCACACTCAATTCTCCACAATAAGACTCAACAGCCCACAAGAACTTGCTCAGATTTAGGAAGGCATGGGGGTCATGTGGTGAAGCTGCACATCAAACCATTCAAGGACATACCGGAGGAAGTTGCAGCTTGGAATGCGGAGGCCGCAAGTGAAAAATCCTGAAAGACAATAGCTTCATCCTTCTTGGGTTTTGGAATAGTCTCCCCACGAGGAGGATGCCCGTGACCAGCAGGAATAAATCCTTTCACCTCGAGCTCTGAAATCATATCCTGGGTCATCCGGCTCTGGCCAAAAGAATAAGTCACCTCCGCATCACTCACATCAATCTTAGGAGCCATCAGCTCACTCGGAGAGGCTTCAACGTCCGATGGAGACTCTTCGAGGTCCTTAGCCTCCATGGAAGCCAACATGCACTCCTTAAAGAGTTCTAGGAAACCTCCAACTCTGATGTCCTGGAGACGAGAATAGGGGCCGAAGAACGGATGACGTGCACAGCAGGGGCGTCTAGGTGCCACGGTGACAGGATGTCGGGGCACGAGCAAACACGGAGGCAGCAAGCAAGGAAGGAAACCTACGTGATGGAAGCGGAGGCAACAAGCAACAAGAACAAGCTATGCGGAGACGAGTGAAGGGGAGTACGGGTCATTTTCACCGCTCACCCCTTTATATAGGGAGCGATGCAGCGCCTTGACTTCTCAGCCCAACGGTCAAGACAATTCACGAATCGAACGGTAGCAGTTGAATAGACTCGAATCAACGCATAAGAATAAAAACCAGATAACGGTAAAAAGGGAAGCCTCCGGTCTAATGTTCAACTAGCCAGGGGGAGTCGGAGGTAATCGTAGCCTCCACAACCAGCGGCGTGTTGATGGCTAGACCCACCTCCACTGGACCTAACCCTCAAGGGGGGAATGTTGGTGATGCACCCCAAGACCGGAGAAGCTTATTACCTCTGATTTCTGTCTAACTGATAGTCCCGACCGTGTTCAACCTGGTTCATGTTTGCAGGTTTTGGGGTCACCGTCGAAGATGGTGTCTCCGGGCGGAGGTCTCCGGGAGAGGCATAGGACCGGTCGACAGCGAAGATCCATCAGAGGCTACCGTCGCTCAGATGGAGGTTAGACCTTCATTGGAAAGCCTCCGATGGAGGTCTCGGATCGATCATCGGATGAGGCTCAGCGATGATCACTGCCGCCGAGCGGAGGCTAGTCGACACAGCCTCATCGGGCCCAGAGGCTCTGCATGGGGGAGGCAATAACTTGAGGCCGCTTCTGCCTGGGCGTTGTGCTGAAGCCAGCCGGGAAGCATGAGGACGGTTGGTGGGCTTGATGGGCCTCTTGCAAGCGATGATGGGCCACGGCCCGTGGCCGTGGCCAGGAAATGGTGGTCCGGTTCGCCCCCATGGGGATCCATGTGTAATAGAGTCAGTGTCTAGGGTTTAGAAACTCCCTTTGGGGGCATGCATGTACTTTCAGCCTCGAGCTGGGGAGCCACTATATAAGGCCATGCCCCCTGTGTAATAAAAGGAGGACCCCCTGGTAGTTGTGGCACTAATTGCTGTCGGGCCCCATTGTAATTTTCATATTTAATACAAAGAGAGAGGAACCGTCTAGGTTACTCATTCCACCTTCATTCTAACCTGCTGGGACTCGGTCCCAACACACGCAAGGAGAAATCAGACGGTGGCGGCGGCACAAATGACGACGCCGACCCGGGGCGGTTCACATTTGACTCATCGCCGGTGTTCGTCCCACCGACAGCGCTCACGATGCTGACGATCTTTGCCATCATTGTTGGAGCGTGGAGGGCGGTCGTCGGTGGGGCGGAAGGCATGCCTGGCGGTGTCGGCCCAGGCGTCGGAGAGCTCATGTGTTGCGGCTGGCTGCTTCTCTGATTTTGGCCGTTCGTGAGGGGGCTCGTTGCTACCGGCAGGGGAAGCTACGGCATCCCTTGGAGCGTTAGGGTCAAGGCGGCTCTGCTCATCGCCGTGTTCGTGCACTTGTCCTCACGGAAGTAAACTTCATTGGTGTCAAAATATCACGCAATATAATGTTTGCCTGATCATAACTAGTGAAATGGTTGACGTGAAGGAAATCATCTAGGAACCATGTCTGCAGCTCCATTCATCCATGATCCACAACATATTCTGCCTAAGATTTATACATACCTTCCTTCCACGTACTGTTTGTACAAAGTTCTTGCAGAAAATAATTAGAAACCTGTGGCATGTTGTTGGGGATGCGCCCCAGGGCCGAAGAGGCTCATTACCTCCGTTTGGAGTCTAACCTACAAATCTAGTATTCCTGTCATATCTGTGTACGCAGGATCTAAAGGAGACATCCCCGGAGGTAGGACCTCCGCTGAGGAGGCGCCTCGGGGAACCATGGAGTCGGTCGGCGACGGAGGTCCGGTGGCATCGCCTCCCATGTTCGCGGAGGTCAGTCAACCTGGCCTCCAGCCCTCGTAGAGGTCCCGCGCAGAGGTGAAGACGGCCCAAGACGGCGATGGCGAGGTGGTGTGATAGGCCGAGCTAAGGCTGATCGTCAATAAGTGGACATGTTGGGCCTCTCAAGGGTGGTGATGGGCCTTGGCCCATATGTTTTGGCGACAAAGTAACAGACAAGCTTGCCCTTGGGAAGCCCATATGTAATAGATTCAGTGTCTAGGGTTTCAAAACTCCTATTGGGGGTACGCTTGTACTTTCAATCTTGAGCTAGGGAGCCACTATAAAAGGCCATGCCCCCTGTGTAATTAAGAGGGAGGTCCTCTGGTAGCTGCAGTGTCACCTGCTATTGGGCCCACGTTGTAATTCCCACCAATTTGTATTGAAAGAGAGTTTGACTTGGTCACGCCATTTCACCTCACTCTAAACCTGCTAGGACTCGGTCCCAACAGTTGGCGCCCACCATTTGTGTCTGGACGGAGATAACACCCGCAGATGCCACCCGAAAGAATGTCCTCCGTTAGGAGACGTACCGCCACCAAGGTGGAGGTACCACGACCCTCCGCACGCGGGAGACCAAGAAGAAACGCTAGAAGCACCTACGCCTCCACACCAGAGGACGGAGGTGACGATGAGAACAACAATGCCGTGCCAAGGGAGGACCCATCTGAGCAGCACCCGCCAGCCTAGAACCAAGAAGATGAATTGGCTAGGCTGAGAGATGAGATGCACCACATGGAAGCTGAAAGAGACAGGTTAAGGGCGTAGCAAGCTGCCACTCAAAGAACAATACAATCATCGCATCAAGCGGACGAGATAAGGCAGCAAATAGCCATTCTGCAAGCAAAAATACAGAGCATGCAGCCTCCAACAGAAAATCCATTGGATACCGCTCAACCAATCACAGCAAGTCGTCCCCCAGCCATAAACGCGCAAGCTGTGCACATCGTAATTCCCAGTCTACCCACACCATCAAGAGTCTTTGACCCAAAGTCACCACTGTCCGAAGGTCTGTAAAGCTCACCATGGCCTCCAAGTTACAAACCTGTATCTCTACCAAGAAATGGCAATTTAGATCCAAGGCAGTTTTTAATGAGTTTCGAAGCTACAGTAGCCTCCGCAGGAGGCAATGATCATGTAATGGCTAAATCATTTATGATTGCAGCAGAAGGAGATGCAGTGCCATGGTACTCAATGTTGAAGCCAAGCACTGTATACTCATGGGAGAACCTACGAGACCAGATACTAGCAAAATTGAAAGCTTACACAAGTGAGTCGCTAACATCATCAGACTTATTCAGCAACAAGCACCTCAAGGGCGAGCCCCTCAGAGACTACTATCAGAGATTCCTACACCTCCAGGCTAAAGCACCAGACATCCCTGACAGGGTGGCCATAGAAGCAGCAATCAAAGGACTTAGGATCGGCCCATTCGCTAGTCACTTAGCAAGAAAGAAGCCAACCACAATGGCTCAGCTGCACGAGGAGTTTGAAAAATATTGCAGGTCTGACAACGACCTTCGCAAAAGATTAGAAGAAGCGGACAGTCAAAGTAAACAGTCTTCAAGTAATGGCAACAGAAGAGAAAATAGGAACCAGCAAAGACAACAATACTAGAACCAGCAGAAACAAGTTTTTAATTTGCAGGATAGCCAGCCTCCGAATACTCGGGACAAAAGAGAATATTATGACCAGAGAAATCAAAAAGGGCAAGGCTACAGCAAAAGCAACAAATCTAGGAACTGGAGCAAAAACCAGAAACCAAGGAAGCCATATTGCCTCTTCCACGGAGAGGACAAAGGGCATATCACGCAGGATTGCTCGGAGGCCCAAGAGACATTTGACAGGATGAAAAGCAAATAGTCACAACTATAACCCCAGCAGCAAAGTAGTAGAGAGGTGAATCACACTCACAGACCACAGCTCCATCAGCAATACAACCCAAGTTTCCCAGGATACGGTCCAGGACCACTGTCGCAGCACAATCTGGCTCAACAGTACTATCCAGCATCATTACCAGCCTAGAGACCAGTCCATCAGCAAACAGCGCAGCATCAAGGTTACACCCCAAATAGAGCAGAAAATGGTCTAACTTACATAACCCAAAGACCTCCGCACATAACGCTCATCGAATCAACACAGATACAGACACCTCCGGTGGCACAGCAAAGGCAATATGAAGCATTGCTAGCACCTTCGCAGTATACTTTAGCCCAATCAACAACCGCGAAGGCAGAGCCTTCGACAGAAAACCAGTTAAATATGCATTCGACGCTACCAACCATTGGCATGATACTTTCTATAGCCGGAGGCTCAGCATTAGAGTTTGAAACCAAAAAGCAAAAGAAGGACCACCTCCGGCTGGTAAACAATGTGGCAGTCCAGGGTGCTTACAGATCAACAGATTGGTCCAAGATGCCAATAGAATTTACAGAGAAAGACCTCCAAGTTGAAAGTTATCCGCACGCAGATGCCATGGTCATAAAGGCAAACATAGCAGCCTGGGAAGTAAGCAGGATATAAGTTGATTCCGGGAGTTTAGCGGACATCATCTTCACGAATGTATTCGACCAAATGAAACTTAGCAGGAGCCAGCTGCAGCCACCGGACACCCCGCTAATTGGATTCGGTGGGAAGAAGATTAACGCCCTAGGCAAGATATCACTGCCAGTATCATTCAAAGATGGGGACTGTGCCATGATAGAGTACATCACTTTTGATGTGGTCGACATCTACTACCAGTACAATGTGATACTGGGAAGAGGATTTGCAAACAAGTTCAATGTGGCAATACATATGGGGTACCTCTGCATGAAGATGCCAGCATTGCATGGGATTATCACAGTGCGGGGCAGTCAAAAAGAAGCAAGGAACATAGAAAAAGCAATCTACAAAGCACATAGAAACATCAACACCGTTGAAGCAGAGGAGCCTCCGGACATGCCTGTGGGAAAAACCAACATCGCAGATCAAGAGGACACAATAACATTACCATTGGAAGAAGCAGTCCCTAATAGGAAAGTGACCATAGGTGCTAACCTATCGGAGGTAGAGAGAAAAGACTTGTTAGAATTGCTAACAAAGAACAAGGCGTATTTGCATGGTCAGCATCAGATCTGTAAGGAATCAGTCAGGATGTGATTGAACACACCCTCGACCTCAACCCAAATGTCAAACCTAAGAAGCAAAAACAGAGAAAGATGTCCGATGAACGCATAATTGCAGCGAAGGTGGAGGTGCAAAGGCTATTAGATGTCAAGGTCATCAGAGAAGTCAAGTACTCAGAATCGCTAGCAAATGTTTTCCTAGTGCCAAAAAAGAACAAAAAATGAGAATGTGCATAGACTTCATAGACTTCAACAAGGCCTGCAAAAAAGATCCATTCCCATTACCAAGGATAGATGCATCAGTCGACAAGGCAGCAGGATGCAAACGCTTCTCTCTGTTGGATTATTTCTCAGGATACCATCAGATATGGCTAAGAAAGGAGGATGAAGAAAAAACAAGCTTCACGACCCCCTTCGGCACTTATTGTTTTGTTAGGATACCAAAAGGTCTCAAAAATGCAGGATCAACATTCTCAAGAATGATTCAGATTGTATTGCGAGCTCAACTCTGGAGGAACATTATAGCCTATGTCAATGATATAGCAGGAGTCAGCAAACAAACTAGAGATCACTTGGATGACCTCAGGGAAACATTCGTCAATCTCAGAGAAGCAGGGTTAAAGCTGAACCCAAAGTAAGCAGGGGAATGATGCTCGGTTACATTGTTGGTCCAGAAGGGTTAAGAGCAAACCCAGATAAAACAAAAGCACTGTTATCAATGAGAGAACTGGAAAACAAGAAAGAAGTACAGCAACTGACAGACAGAATAGCAGCACTCAGCAGATTCATCTCAAAATCAGCAGAGCGAAGTCTACCATTTTTCAGAACACTCAAGGTCTCGGACAAATTTGAATGGGGCAAAGAGCAGATGGAGGCATTCCAGCAGCTCAAAAACTACGTGACAAAGGACCTTATGGTCATAGCGCTAGATGCAGAGGCAACTTTGCTACTATATGTTGCTGCCTCCGTAGGAGCAATTGGCGCAGTGCTAGTTCAAGAAAAGGAAGTTGGCACCAAAAGCATACAACACCCAGTATACTATGTATCAGAAGTGCTGCAGGGAGTAAAATTGAACTATTCAGAGGTCAAAAAAATAGCATACGCAGTAGTCATAGCATCAAGGAAGCTTAAACACTATTTTCAAGAGCATGAAATCCTGATACTAACAGTACAACCGCTAACAGACATCCTAGGCAACAAAGAAGCATCAGGGAGAATTGGTAAATGGGCAACAGAAATATCTCAGTTTAGCATCAAGTTCATCACAAGAATAGCAGTCAAGTCACAAGCACTCGCAGACTTTTTGGTGGAATGGACATCTCTGCAGCACGCAGAAAACAAAGCAGAGGCTTCAATATGGATACTGTACACAGATGGCGCATGGGGCATCCAAGGTGCAGGAGCCTCCGCAGTGCTAATATCACCATCAGGCATCAAAACAAAATACACGGCAAGACTGTACTTCAAAGCAACCAACAACGTAGCTGAGTACGAAGGAGTAATCCTAGGGCTCAGCAAAGCCAAGGCACTCGGTGCAAAATACATCATGGTCAGAACTGATTCGTAGATAGTAACATGACAAGTAGAGAAAGACTATGCTGCAAGAAACCCAGAGTTAGCTGCATACCTAGAGGTAATCAGGGGTCTAGAAAAAAGATTCTAGGGTTTTACCCTAAAGCACATCCCAAGGGGGGACAACACGGAGGCAGATGAGTTAGCCAAAGCAGCGGCAAATCAAACAGAGGTACCCGAAGGAACCTTCTTCTAAGAATTGACATTGCCAGCTACTGCAAAAACATCTAAGACATTTGCGGAGGTACTCCTAGTAAACACGGTGGATTGGAGGAAAGCAATAATTGATTATATCAATGGATTCCATGTGACATCAGATGAAACAGCTATAGCAAGACTGGCCGTGAGAGCATGGAATTACATGATAATAGATGGAGTTCTATACAAGAAAGGCATAGTCCAACCATTGCTTAAGTGCATCGCAGAATCAGAAGGCAAAGACCTCTTACAGGATATCCACTCAGGAACATGTGGATCGCACATTGGCCCCAGAGCACTCTTAGCGAAGGCAATCAGGCAAGGATTCTACTGGCCAACTCATATCAAGGACGCATTGCATATAGTAAGAACTTGCAAAGCATGCCAAAGTTTTGCACCACACCAAGCATCTCCGGGAGCACAATCACAGCTAATATCTCTGGTTTGGCCGCTTTACCGATGGAGAATGGATCTCGTAGGCCCATTACCCCCGGCTTAGGGCAGAAGCAAATATACAGTAGTGGCAGTAGAATACTTCATAAGATGGATAGAAGCCAAGCCGCTTGAAACAATCACCTCCGAAACAGTCAAAAAATTCTTCTGGCAAAACATAATTTGCAGATTCGAGGTTCTAAGGACACTCACAGTCGACAATGGAAAACAATTCGATTCAGACAAGTTCAAAGAATTCTGCAATAGCATCGGCACACAAATAGCCTTCGCTTCAGTCTATCACCCAGAGAGTAACAGAGCAGTGGAAAGGTCAAACAGAATCATATTCTTAGCAATCTCCAAGACATTGCTAGATCACAAAAAAGGCAAATGGGTAGAAGAGCTGCCAAAGGTTGTATGGTCTCACAACACAAACGTATCAAGAGCCACCGGGTTCACTCCATTCAAGCTACTGTACGGAGAGGAAGCAATGATGCTAGAGGAGATCGAATACCAGAGCCTCCATGTAGTAAAACAAAACCTCGCAAAAGATGAAGAATACACCAAAGAGATGACTGAAGCATACAGGCTAGAGGAAATCGACAACATCGAGAAATACCAAGACCAAACCAGAAAATAGAGGGATGGAAAAGTGGTCACAAAAAACATCAAAGATGGTGACTGGGTAATGAGGCGGAGGCCAAACGCTAAAAACATAGGGAAGCTACAGCCAAAATGGGAAGGACCGTTCATAGCCAAGCAAGGCAGAAGGAAAGAGTCATTCTATCTACAAGATGCAGAAGGAACAATGTCAACTCACTCCTGGAACATTGATAGCCTTAGGAAATACTACACATAGAATGTAAGGACTCCGTAGAATTATAAGCGGAGGTCCGTAGATTTAAATTCCTGCAATTTACTTTTTCTGCAAAAATGGCTTGCACTCTTTTCCTCACGACGGGCTCCAAATCGGAGGTGAGGTTTTTAATGAGGCAAGACCGCATGTAATTAACCTCTGACTGTATAAAGAGGACCCCAAAAAGCGATACCCAAAATAGTCGAAAGCAGCCAGCACCGCGGCTGCAATATTCAACAACTATTCACGATTACAAGGTCACTTCATGCCACCATTAAGAAAAATGAGAAGGCATGAAGTAACCTCTGCGAAAAGCCAAAAGCCCTTGAAAAAGCCATGGCATATCAGGCATTGAGGCAGGCAATCGCAACCACAAGTTGCGAACAAAATGAGAAGGCATGAAGCAGCCTCCGGGAAACGCCAAAAGTCCTCAAAAAGCCCTGGCCTATCAGGCATCGAGGCGGGCAGTCGCAATTGCAAGTTGTGAAGTGAACCGGGGAAAGACCTTGAACTAACTCAGGCATCAGTACTGCAAAAAAAGCAACATCGCACTCACCAGCAATGACCTCCAAAATACAATATTAAAACAAGTGGAGGTAACGCACGCAGCTACGAGTTTGCGAAGTCAAGCAACCTCTGCATCACACAACACCCAAAGCGAAGGCAATATAATCACAAAAAATTAAGTCCAGGAACTAATAAGATCATTCCAAAGCGGAGTCAATACGTAAAGAAAGATCATTTATTCAATTTTATACTTACAATAGACAAGGCTCTTTGCGCCTTGCTCATAACAGGAACAATGTGCAAAGCGCACGTATTTAACTGCTAGACCAAAATGCACAACCTCCGGGTCAAGATATCTAGCCACTCCACCCAGTTAACCTGCTACCACAAGACATGGAAGTGGCCCGGAGGTTGCCAACACTTCAACCTACAAAAAACCAAAGGGTGCAGCCTCCGGAAGTACACCTGAAGGCAAGCAAACTAAGGCTTCCTAAAAAGCAGGCGCTAGCGGAGGCAAACCTTGATCAGTCACGGAATACCCCCTATCGCCTCCCGGCTGCATACCATACTGTGCCTTAGGAAACCCAGCCACTTGAATCAAGTCCAATAGACACTCGGTACGAAGAGAAGGAGGTGAACCTCCAACGCCAGCTTGTACATAACAAATTCCACAATCATCTGTTAGCACACCACTTTGCACCTTCCATCGGCAAGCAACCACCGCATCCAAAATCCTTACATCAGCCATACTAAATAGAATCACAGTCGGTCGCCATCTCCGAGGATACAAAGGCAATACAAGTAGAGTATTGTTGACAAGCAGAAGCATCACCATCTTTAACCATTGGCAACAGGTTCACTGATGTGGCTGTTCCATTACGAGTCCTCACACAGTACCAACGCAAAGACAGCTCCTAGGAAGCACCATTAGTATAATGTACACAACGAAGCAGCCTAAATGATCAAGGGGGGATAGATCTTTTTATAAGGACCTCCCAAGCATCATTAAATTAGCTGCAACTACCTATCATAAAAGGAAACAAGCACCTGTGTCCTTGTGCCTCAACAAGCAATGGATGAAATCAAAAAATAAATAGCAAAGATACGCAAAGTACATAAGGAGTACTATAAAAGGGATAGAGCTCAAGGTCTGCACGCCTAAGCATTAGGAAAGGGCCAACCACAAGCAATTCCCCGTAACCAAAATCCACTTGAGGAAGATGGAGGCAGATGTGCGCATACAGACAAATAAAAATAATAAGATACCACGCAAGAATTCATAAGGGCGTTGGCAAAAGAAACGTCCCGGGGACAATGAGGGCCTCCGGGATAATACCCAAGAAGTTAGCCGACAGTGCAAGCCAGTCAGGATCATCGCCTAAGCAGAGACATGGGGGGATACTGCATAAGAACTCATAACGTCTCCCCGTCTCCGCTAAGATCAACTGCACCACACCTCCGCAGATTAAGCGTTAGGATACGCGAAGGAAAAGCCGAAGACCACAAAGTCGAGCACAGCAACAAAAGGGCAATACACAGCAAAATTGACGCCAGCACTGGTCGAAGAGAAACAATGATTGTACAATGAAGTAAAATTATTAATACATAAATGTGCTTCAAAGTGGTTACAACCTCCGAGGAGGAGAGCAGAAATCACTCCCGGAGGCAACAATTGCAATCTAGCATGAAGGCCTTCGACTAATTCAAACAGACCTCCACAGCATAGTGGAGGTCGAAATAAACAAGCTCACAAATCATAGTTCCATAGCAACACTCAACCTCCGCACAAACAAGAATAATTACAAAGGTCCAGTTGGACCACGCATGCAAGAGAACGAGTAAAACTAGAGCGCTTGTCATCTAAGACGCTAAGAACAAAATCAAACATGTCGTCCACCGTGCGCCTACAAAACGCCAACTTCCAATAATTCCACAGCTCATCGCTAACATAAACATCATTGCGCATAAAGGTAATAGGCTCGACCTCCTGCACAGGCCCCAATCTGCAGAACTGTGCAGGACGATTCGGCCATTAATATTTTACAAAACCAAGAGCAACTTAAATTGTTCTTTACACGTGCGCGCCGGCACCATGTCAGCAAAAGACAAAATATACACAACCACAAATCAAGATGAATTTCTACACCTCCTTCGCAGTGGTCAAGTTCTAAGGTCCCGTCCGAGCTCCCGAAGATGCTACCGCTTGCTCCGTCATAAAATCAGTCCTAGCACTTACAGGAAGAACTTGAGCACCGGAGGCGCCAGCGTCGGCAGATCCCCAGGTCCGTGCAGACGTGCTGCCCAAAGAAGTCGGGCCGTGATCACTACGCTTACCATACTTCAGTTGCTGAAAAGGACAGAAAATAAGAGAAGAGAATCACCAACACAGCTCTTACGACAAAATAAGACAGGAAAAACTAACCATACATATCGTTTCACGAGTAACATTAGCCATGGCAACGGTCTCCAACCAGCCAAACTTGGACCAGAACTTCTCCATGAAGCTACACACGGTGGTCTTAACAAACCGATCCGTTCTACCAAGCTCAGCAGGATCTTCTAGCTCAGGACAATCAAAATTTCCAATTTGAACAATGTCCTTGGACACAAAAATCTTGCATAGAGAGGTGGCGGAGGTCTTCGCACTGAAATCGAAGACTCTGGTCATAAACTCGTTAAGCTTGTCGAAGTTCACCTTGATCCGGGAAAAGACCCCGGAGATAGAAGCCTCAGGATTAACCGAAGTCGCTGCACCACCAAAAGCATGGACGGCGGAGACATAGGATTCAACCACTTCAAGCCCGATCAACCTGGTGGCAGTTAGCTCCTTCTCAAGTTCATCAACCTTAGTCTTAAGAGCCATCACCAACTGCCGTTCAGCATCCAATTCCTGGCGTAGGAGATTAGAAATCTTAGCAGCTTTGTCCGCCCGCTGATTGGCGGTGGCCTCCGCTTCTTTGGCAGCAGTAAGAGATTTTTTTAACTCATCAGACTGAACCCCAAGAGCCGACAGCTGCTTCTCTAAACCGGAGGCCTTCTGAGCCACTCGTTCTTTTTCATGGGTCTAAGACTCAATCTTCGCCTTCAGAACCTTGATAGCGTCATCTTTTTTGACCAGTTCAGCACAACTACTGGTCTTAACAGCCATGGATAAGGCGGCGCTCTGAAGATAGCAGTAAAGTAATGCCAAAATCAAATACATGGGAAAGAGTATATAGCTAAGAACAAAATGAAACCAAACTCACAATAAAATGATGATTAATATTGGCATTCATCAAGGTCTGAAGCGGCAGCCTAGCCAGATGCCGGTACAAGTCTCCGCCCATAGCATCAGTCAATTGGTCAATACCCTGAGCCCAGCCAAGGAGGGCACTTATGCCCTCATTGGGACAGCTGTTGGATGGGAAAGACCCAGAGCGAACCACGTCCACCTGAGGCTGTAGAGCCGTAGGCACCGCCTCAGTAACGGCCCCTCCGGGAAGTGGTGCATCAGTCCCCGGAGGTGGCTGAGTTGCAGTCTGAGTGGCCTCAACAGTAAGGCTACCTAGAAGCAGACACAAAAAACACAAGTCAAACAAGGAAACAAGAAAACATAAAATCTCAAAAAATATGATATACATGCTCATCGAGCAAGGAAACTTTCCCGTCAGAGGCATAACCACAAGAAACCTTCAAAGTTAGAAAATCCATATAGGTCATACTCTGAGTAAGAACGTTACCTTGACTCAGCGTGTAGGCATCCTCTTGGACCTCAGTATCCTCCACTTCATGTTGGGCAGTCTCCACTAGCTTCTCACCATGATGAGCCATAACACCAGTTTCCTCCATCTCATCTTCATTGGAGCTAGCGTCGAGGTACGCACTAGCAAATGGCTTCACAGGAAGTTCAGGGGACGCCATTTCAACATGTTGAGACACAGGTTCAGCAGCCGGCAAGGTAGGCTGAACCGTTGGCGAACCGGAGGCCTCAACTGTAAAGCATGGGATGCCTCCGGGGAAGCAATAGGTGATGGAGACCGCCAAGATGGGCCCTCGAAGCTGAGCAGCGCCAAAGCATCAGCTTCCATCAGAATCTTAGTCCCCACCTCTGGATTAGCAATGATGTTCCCTTCTTCATCATAAAGATCTTCAAAAATGTCCTCCATCTCCGCAGATTCAGTAGAGGCTCCGCGCGTCAATGCACCACTTTTCTTTTCTTTCCCTTGGCGGCCTTCATAGCAGCGCCGGTAGCAGTCAATTCTTTCCTCTCATTCTTCTTCTTCAACTTCTCAGGGAGCTCGCGCTCAGTGTAACGAATGCTGAGCTCCTCAAAGACCCTATTCAGGCAAGGCATGGTACCAGCCTCAGACCTCTGGGTGAGATATTCCTTCTTGAAAACTTCTCCAAGTATCTCGACAGCCTTCTGCTCTGTGACACGGACAAAGTCCTCTTTGCTCTGACCCTCAGGGAGCTACAGCTCAAAGTACGGAGATGGAGGACCAAAAATAGGAAGGTCCAGCTTCTGCATGACAAACTTCTTCCTATCCTTGCCGCTAAGCAGAGGCCAGAAATTGGAGGCAATCATCTCCTCCACAAGATCCCTTCCTCCGGAATAACGACAAGCATCAGCAAATGCTCTGGTACAAGACTTTCTTTTATCGGAAACAGTTGCCTCCGGCTTGATGCTGGTGTGCGGGTCCATCCGGGTCATAACAGAGGAGAAGGGAAAAGTGATGATCCTCCGACCATCCTCTCTGACTTCAGAAGCACCAGAAGTCCATCCAGTCAGCAGGCTCCCACTTCCACCGGTGGCACCAAGAAATAGCAATTTTCTCCTTGCCCTTGTCGGGATTCCTCTTGGCATAAAACTACACAATGTGAACTGAGCAAGCTTGGTACCAATGTACTTTGGCTATTTTTGTAGCTCATAAAATTCTGCAAAAGTGTTTATACTGATCCCCCACCATATGACTCGACAGCCCAAAGGAATTTACTCATATTTAGAAATGCATGAGGGGTCATATGATGAAGTTGCACGTCGAACCACTCAAGCATATACCGGACAATGTTGCAGCAGGGGAAGCAAAGACTGCAGGTGAAGAAGTCCCTGAACACAATAGCTTCATCTCTCTCAGGTAGCAGGACAGTCTCCTCACCCGGAGCTCGCCCGCGGCCAGCAGGAATATAGCCCTTCTCTTCGAGGCCATCGATCATCACCTGGGTCATCCGGCTATGACCAAAGTCGTAGCTGACCTCCGAGTCAGACAAAGCAATCTTTAGAGGCATTAGATCGCTAGGGGAAGCCTCAATGTCAAAAAGTGACTCCTCGAGATCCCTAGCCTCCACAGCAGCCAGCATGCACTGCTCGAAAAGGTCAAGGAAGCCTCCGACTCCAACGCCCTGAAGCTGGGAATAGGGGCCGGAGAACGGATGACGACGTGCACAGCAGGGGCGTTTAGGTGCCACGGTGGCAGGATTCTGGGGCAAAGGCAAATGCAGAGGCAACAACCAAGAAAGGAAACCTACGTGATGGGAGCGGAGGCAGTGAGCAGTAGAACAAACTACGCGCTGGTGAGTGAAGGGGAGTACGGGTCATTTTCACCGCCTAGCCCCCTTATATAGGCAGCGATGTGGCACCTCGACTTCTAAGCCCAACGATCACAACGAACCACGAATCGAGTGGAAGCAAATGAACTGACTCAAAATCAACTACTAAGATTAAAAACCGGACAACGGTAAAAAACACAAAACCTCCGGTCCAACGTTCAATGGGCCAAAGGGGGGAAATGGAGGTAAGCACAGCCTTCGCGGCCAGAAGCGTATTGATGGCTAGACCCGCCTCCGCTGGACCTAACCCTCAAGGGGGGAATGTTGGGGATGCGCCCCAGGGCCGGAGAGGCTCATTACCTCCGTTTGGAGTCTAACCTACAAATCTAGTATTCCTGTCATATCTGTGTACGCAGGATCCAGAGGAGAGATCTCCGGAGGCAGGACCTCCGCCAAGGAGGCGCCTCGGGGAGCCATGGAGTCGGTCGGCGATGGAGGTCCGACGGTGTCGCCTCCCATGCTCGCGGAGGTCAGTCAACCTGGCCTCCGGTCCCCGTGGAGGTCTCGCGCAGAGGTGAAGACGGCCCAAGACGGCAATGGCGAGGTGGTGTGATGGGCCGAGCTGAGGCCGATCGTCAACAAGCGGACATGTTGGGCCTCTTGAGGGCGGTGATGGGCCTTGGCCCATATGCTGTGGCGACAAAGTAACTGACAAGCTTGCCCTTGGGAGGCCCACGTGTAATAGATTCAGTGTCTAGGGTTTCAAAACTCCTATTAGGGTACGCTTGTACTTTCAATCTTGAGCTGGGAAGCCACTATAAAAGGCCATGCCCCCTGTGTAATTAAGAGGGAGGTCCTCTGGTAGTTGCAGTGTCACCTACTATTGGGCCCACGTTGTAATTCCCACCAATTTGTATTGAAAGAGAGTTTGACTAGGTCGCGCCATTTCACCTCACTCTAAACCTGCTGGGACTTGGTCCCAACACATGTCTACGATTATAAATAACAATATTCTAGGTCACTAACATAAAGAGCCTTGAGTACTAAAAGGAAAGCACCTAGACCTAACAAAATTAAGTGAATACCCAAAGTTTTAGTCATTTATTTCTATCTTTCCATACATATCCAATGAATGGAAAAGATTCTTCAAGAGTCTCAGGTCCCAGAAGCATCTATGCCTACTGAGGAAATTAAGTGAGGTACTCCGAATACAAAGTAAGAAAAAGTATCAAGAACATCTTAAGTGGACCTACTCCCCAACCTAGAGTAGCTAAGTGCGAAAGTACAATCAACCTTTGTTCATACATAGACTTTTCAGGTACGAAATGGGCCACTTCAAACAGATTCATTGCATCGGCCTAGAATATGATTAATCTGGCCTGGCTACATGAGCTCCAAGTTGTTTACCAGACAAATTGTAACTCTGGCATTCTAGCCCACCAAGCAAAGCCAGTGATTTCATGGTCAGAAAGTTACATTAAAGAGCGTTTTCACATGGTAGAACCTCCTCAGGGAATACCCTCATGAGGCTAATCTTGAGCTGCCAGCCACGCATGAATACCCTCTTTTAAAAGAATATTTTTGGTGTAGGAAATCTTAAATTCGGGATCTTTCGCTGCACGGATTTGCTGCGAAACAATATCACAAGTACGTAGATGTTGCTAGTACTTTCTTTAAATGTAGTTAAACTTAAAAAAATTTGAACAGCACGAATATTGCAGCGTCACTTATTTTAGGAGGGGGCTATTATGTAAGGATCCAAGTAAAGAAAAGAAGAGGGACGAGATCTCAGATTTCGATTTTAACCGGTCAAATTGCTGCGGATGTTGAACGGATGAGTCTTAAACGAGTTCGTTGTTTGTAGTGCCGTGAAGCGCCTGTCTGTGTATGTTATTCCAAATTAAATTATTCTACGGTCATTGGTTATTTATCCATGTATTATGGAGTGAAATCCATAGTTTGATGTCATGACGTGACTATTTACTAGTAGTTTTTCTAAATTACACAAATACACCAAACGCAGACACTCAACAACACACGCACAATTATCCTTGAATAACGAAACTCTACCTCTGTGATCACCTTTAACAGATTGTCCTGGCATATTTTTAGAAAAATGCGAGCACCCGACCTACTCGAACAACACAACGGCGTTAAATTCTATAATAAATCTAGAAAAATGCGAAAACCCACGTCAACTTGAGGACTTAAACCCATGTGCATGGGTTTTACCACAAGAAAACCTAACTAAATTAGCTCAGTTCGCTACTAGTAGGCATTTACCAGGAGTATTTAAGTATTAAAAACATGTGGCTCATAATACACTCCAAGGCTGTTTTCAGCGAGTATTTTCTCATAATTTTATTTACATTTAATAAACTGATGGATAAATATGTTTTTGATGTGACAATGTTTTTAATAAGAGAGAAGAAATGAATTCCATAAAAACATCTCCAATATACTACCTAAATTAAGCTACCTATTCTATATTTAGGTAATGAGGTAAAAACATCACTCCAACATGCTACGGGGCCAACAAATTTCTTGGCTACCTATATTAGCTCATTCTCTACCTATTCATGTCGAGCCAACATCACGGCAGCTATTTCTTCTCTCTCTTCCGCACTCCTCTCTCTCCACGCTTGCACGCACATGCGCCGCTCGCACTACTTGGTGGACCTGCTCGCCGAACTTGCTCGCTGGCGCTGGGAGCCTTCCTCCCCTGCGGCAGGCCTTCCTCGGCCACATCAGCCCACACTTCACCGAAGCAAGGCAGAGCTCCTCCCCATGCCAAAGACTCCTCCGTCACCAGGCCTTCTTGTTGAATATGTTCCAAATTCAGTTGCACATTATAAAGACCGACTTCTGAAGGAGCGAAACGGAGGCCTGTCGCCGGAAGGCTTGGGCCAGTGTTAGGGTTCCACTGCGACTGATTCATTCATTCTCTTGTAAGCAGCCGCACGGCGTTGTAACCCTACTCTTGATAATAGTGAGGAGTGTTTGCTGACTGGCGCCCGTGGTTTTTTCCTTCACATTGGAGGAGTTTTCCACATTAAATCTTGTGTGTCGTTGTGATTGATATTTGTGTTCTTCGTCTTTTATCCGCCGTCATTCTCAACACTTCCTCGGAGATACAAGTTTGACCTGAGCAACCTTCCCTGGCAGCACAGCTTCCTGGTGCAGCCATCTCCGCCTGCTCCTTCCCTTGCTCCCTGCTGGCCATCTCCGCCTACTCCTTCCCCTGCTCTCCATCGGACATCTCCACCTACTGCTTCCTCTGCTCACCGCCAACGCGTGAGCGCCCCTGCTCCCCGCCGTGCGCACCCCGACAGCCCTTGCTACCCACAGGCGTGCAGCCGCCCCTGCGCACCTCTCCAGTGAGCCAACCGCCACCGGCGGAGCTTCCCTAGCTAGGATCAATTGTGTCGTCATCTCCCGAAGTAGATCCACGAAGAAGAGCATAGAAGGGAGGATGAAACGTGGGACCCAAATGTGATTCTCTGCTAGGTAAAAAATAGGTAGCCAATTACATGTAGTATTGTTGGAGTTGAAGCCAAAATTTAGGCAGTAGAATATAGTAGGTGTGGCTACCTAAACAGACATTTAGGTAATATAATTTAGGTTGTAGTGTTAGAAATGCTCTAAGGGTGTTAACTCTTTTGCTCCGTTATCTACTTAAGATGACTCATAGAATTAAGATGTCCATAGTGAATGAAAATATGCAATGATAGTAATCGGTTACCCATATTTTATTACATTATAAGTTTTCCGAAACAGCTACGAAACTATTTGCTGAGAATGACCTAAAACAAACGAATAATAAATTAACTATGTTTTTTCAGTGATCGAGTTTCATATTGCTAACCACGTTTGCCACGCAGTCTATTAACTATGTTGGAGAGTAGAGAAATGTAGACACTATACCTGTGGCTGCGCGCGAGCGTGTGTCGTCTATATATAATCACCCGTACCAACAGGTTCCGTATATGTTTTCTTGCGGTTCTTGCGTGCTACACAGCTGAGTGGTGAGTGCTGAGAGTGAACAGCAAGAATCCGTCGTCCGGCTGGCTCGCCATGGCGTGCGCGAAGACGAAGCTCCAGCTGCAGGAGAGGGTCCAGCTCCGCCGCACGGCGTGGAAGCTGGCAGACCTCGCCGTTCTCTTCCTGCTCCTGGCCCTCCTCGCTCGTCGTGCGTCCTCGCTGGTGGCGGGCAGCGCTAGCGACGCCGCGGCGTCGCCGTGCACGTGGTGCTGGCTGGCCGCGCTCACTTGTGAGACGTGGTTCACGGTGGTGTGGCTGATCAACATGAACGCCAAGTGGAACCCGGTCCGCTTCGACACGCACCCTGAACGCCTTGCCGAATATCTGTGAGTGCTAGCTGTAGACATGTAGTGGTAGCAAGTATACCACCACAAAGACTACGTAGCCCTTTTTTTCTTCGTCAATCTGACGCGCTTAATAATGGTTCATTTATTTGACGTCGTCAGCAGGACGAGCGACGAGCTGCCGGCGGTGGACATGTTCGTGACGACGGCGGACCCGAAGCTGGAGCCCCCGGTGGTGACTGAACACGGTGCTGTCGCTGCTGGCGCTGGACTACCCCGGGGGCAAGCTGACGTGCTACGTCTCCGACGACGGGTGCTCGCCGGTGACCTGCTACGCGCTGCCCGAGGCCGCTGAGTTCGCCAAGCTCTGGGTACCCTTCTGCAAGAAGCACGGCGTCGGGGTCCGGGCTCCCTTCGTGTACTTCTCCGCCTCCGGCGCTGCGGGAGACGCCGCCTTCCTGCGCGCTTGGACACTCATCAAGGTATAAAGGTCTACTGTAATTATTGTTTACCTGCAGTAACATCCGCCGTGCACTGCACACTTACGTGCCAGTCTCTGATCGCGTTGTTGCATGTAGAACGAGTACGATGGGTTGGTGCGCCGGATCGAGAACGCCGAAGAGGAATCCCTAGTCCGGCGCGGCGAAGGCGAGTTCGCCGAGTTCGTGGGTGCTGACCGCCGGAACCACCCGACCATAATCAAGGTAGAGACGAAATACTACTCGTGAAACGCGTGCCCATCTCGTTGCTTTGTTTTTTTCTTGCTAACAAACAAACGTGCATGGCCCACGTTCTTCTGCTGTCGCGACCACGAGTGTTCAGGTGCTGTGGGACAATAGCAGCAAGACCAAGAGTAATCAGGCTGCTCCGGCAGTCGATGGAGTCCCCAGCCTCATATACGTCTCGAGGGAGAAGAGACCCACACCGCACCACCACTTCAAGGCATATATTACTGTGGGACGGGATGATTTCACCGTAGGAAAGTCATGTATGGTGTGCCACCAGCAGACTCCACCAGCGTGAAAGGTGAGATAGAGACGGCGCACTTGCATAAAAATTAGATTAGGTCAGATCTACATTAGCAAAACAATTTTGCTAACTTTCATCGCAAGAAATCAGGCTTCTCTCTTTCTCTCTCTTGCGACTACTAGTCTATTTGATGCGCTTTGTGACCTATGATAAAATATGTTAAAATCGGTTATTTGTAATTTATGTCAATACACATATTTTATCTGTCCTTATCCTTCATAGAAAAAATTATCTCTTATAATCTATGAAAACATATTAAAATCTATTATCAAAACAGATAACAGACCCTTGGGTCCTAAATGTCAAAAGAAAACTTAGGTTATATTTCTCGCGAATGACATATAGCAACTCTCCAGACGATTCTAATAATAATTCGATCTAATCATTCTACAAAAACTCTGGCAGATTGTCGAATGAGTGCTCCGCATCTTTCTGATTCAGTCCAATACAAACTCTGGCAGGTCGTTCACCATCTTACAAGGAGCTACAAAACAGATTTGGCAGATCAAATGAACTGATCGAGTCGGCGAGGAGCGTCGTCTCCGGAGACATGTTCAGAAGAGCACCAACAACTGTTCTGACAGACCTAACCAGTCGCGTCGAAGCTGCGAAACAAGTTTCCGCCTGCACCAACGAGACTAGCACGAGCTGGGGCCAAGAGGTGGGGTGGGTCTATGGGTCCATGACCGAGGACGTCCTGACCGGGCAGCGCATCCACGCCGCCGGCTGGAGCTCGGCGATCCTTTCCACCGACCCGCCGGCATTCCTCGGCGGCGCGCCCACCGGCGGGCCGGCCAGCCTCACCCAGTACAAGAGGTGGGTCACGGGCCTCCTGGAGATACTCAGCCGCCATAACCCGTTCCTTCTCTCCGCCTTCAAGCGCCTCAGTTTCCGGCAGTGCGTCGCCTACCTAGTTGTCGACGTGTGGCCCCTCAGGGCACCTTTTGAGCTGTGCTATGCATTGCTGGGACCTTATTGCCTCATTGCAAATCGCTCCTTCTTGCCAAAGGTAATTTTGAATTCTAAGTTCTATCATCGGTACATGCATGTATCATTTTAGGTGAAAAACCTCATCCAAGTTTTTGAAAATTTCATATTGTTATGATGCAGGCGTCAGAACCGGGTTTCGTCATCCCACTGGCGCTGTTCCTGGCCTACAACGTGTACAATCTTGGCGAGTACAAGGACTGCCGGCTCTCGGCGCGCGCATGGTGGAACAACCACAGGATGCGGCGGATCGTGTCGTCCTCCGCCTGGCTGCTCGCGTTCCTCACCGTCGTCCTCAAGACGGTTGGCCTCTCGGAGACGGTGTTCGAGGTGACGCGCAAGGAGCAGCAGAGCTCGTCCGACGGAGACGCCAGCGATTGCCCGGACGACACCGATCCGAGGCGGTTCACCTTTGACTCGTCGCCAGTGTTCGTGCCACCGACAGCGCTGACGATGCTGACCATCGTTGCCGTCGTTGTTGGAGCGTGGAGGGCGGTCGTCGGTAGTGCGGTGGAAGGCGTGCCCGGCAGTGTCGGCCCGGGCGTCGGGGAACTCGTGTGCTGCGGCTGGCTGTTGCTCTGCTTCTGGCCGTTCGTGAGGCGGCTCGTCGCCGTCGGCAGGGGAAGCTACGGCATCCCCTGGAGTGTTAGGATCAAGGCGGCTCTGCTCGTCGCCGCGTTCGTGCATTTGTCCACACGGAAGTAACCTCCGCCGGCGTCAGCATATCGCACAATGTTCGCCTGATCACAACTACTGCAATGGTTGACGTGAATGAAATCATCTAGGAACCATGTCTGCAACTCCATTCTTTCCATAGTCCACAACATGTTGTTGTGCCTAAGATTTATCCGTACCTTCCTTCCACTGTTTGTTCAAAGTTTTTGCAGAAGATAATTTTAATATAAACCTGTGGCCTATCTACGATTATAAATCCAGGTCGCTCACCGGCCGGCAAGAGAAGCAAACTAATTATTCAGAGCAGATTGCAAGTTACCTTTTTTTGAGCAGTTAATTGCAAGTTACCTGAAGCTTTCAGGATCCCATCGGTTTCAGCCCGATTGTAATAACTAAATTAAATTCTTGCAGAAGCTTTCAGCCCGGAAAAGACAGACAGAACTGGGCTTCCATTGATCCGCCTGACGGGATAATGAACACGTAAAAGCCCAGGTGTAAAAAACCAATGAACAAACTGTGAACATACGAGAAGACGCTGCTTGATCTCGCTGTATTAGTCCCACACAGGAGAGCTTTCGCGTGCGAGACTGAGCTGAAATGGGCGACCGAGCCAGTGCCAGACGTGCCGCATATGAAGGCACACACTCAAAGCACGAGTTATGCGTAGCTTGTGTGCTGGTGGCACGGTGCGCGCTATGTGCACATAGCGAACATAAACATTGTTTCACCGAGACTTCACAAACCGAGATTTCACAGCCACCGGAACATACATGGTTAATACACATCGCAATTTGTTTTTTTTTCCTGCTTGGAAGACACGGCTCATAATTTCCTTTTTTTAAGATTTTTTCTGCTTTAGAATACGCAATTTACAACCAAAAAAGCAACTAATGTGCTAAACGATTACAGGAACAGATTTTTTCTGCTTTAGAATACAAAATTTACAACCAAAAAAGCAACTAACTCATGTGCTAAACGATTACAGGAACTTCAACCAAAAAGGCAACTAACTCATGTACAATCCAAAGCACCTAACTCATGTGCTAAACGATTACAGGACCTGGAAAAGCCCTTAATTGGAACCCGCAAGCAAAGTAGCAAGGAACAGCTTGAGATCAGTGATCACTCCACCCATGGACGATAACTGGTATTCGTTGCCCTCCAACGCCTCCTTCACCATCAGCGCATCAGTTTCCAAAACGACAACCGCCATTCCGATGGCAACTGCTGCTCTCAGCCCGGCATGGCAGCCCAGGAGCTCAGCATGAAAAGTATCCTGCAAATGTTCCTCCCTGCCCATTCCCGCCATTACCACGGCAGCTGTCGTTCTAGGCCTAAACCTTGCAACCCCTGAGCCGAAACATGAACAACCAAATACACAGAATACTGGAGAATGATACGAAATGGTGAATACGAAATGTATTAATCTGAACTCTTGAAACTCAGGAATCCCCTCCTTACAACCCCTTGGGGGCACTATTTATACATGCTCATAGGCTTTCACACGATGAATCTACCCTTCCAACTGCTATTTATTTTGGGAATATTCTCCCGACAACGAGGGCAACGCCGTCTTCGAGCCTGTGATGCTTCTGATCTCCGCGCCAACTGACCAGGTGGGTCCCGCCACCTAGCTTTTGTCAGCGCGTTCTTTCCTCCGTTTTGGCATCTGCCCCTCAGGTGAGAACTTGCTTCGTCACAGCAATCGAATACGCTTTGTCACAGCCGAACCTGCTTTCATCACAACCGAATATGCTTCTTCCTTGCCGAACCTACTTCATCACACCCGAATATGCTTCGTCCTTGCCGAAACTGCATAGGCCCGGCCGAACCAGCTCAGTCACAGCTAAAAGACAATTAGCCGAAGGACAATTAACCAAACGACAATTAGCCGAAAGATAAGGTCCGATGACGAATGTTGATGATGAAAGCTTGTCGATTACGAGATCGTGTTCATTGCAAACTTATCCCAAATGGGCTTTTAGCCGGCCTGCGGCTTTGGACAAGTGACGAAATTGGGGAATAGGGTGCCTACTTCCTGTTACACCCCCAACAGCAGCCATCCCGTCCATGATCACAAACCCCCAGCCTCCATCCATGGTGACTAGGTCGAGCTGGAAAAAGAACCATCGGAGTTGAGTCTGATCTCCCCTCGATGCTGGTTTCTCCCATATGCTAATCTGACGGTTTTCCGACAACAGGTGGCTTTCCAGGTAGCATTCAGCTGGTGCCACATGTGGACCGGCATCAAACCAGCAACCCAGCAATCCATGGATATGCATTTGCGCATGCATTGGAACATCACATCTGCCCAAAATTTACGAGAGGGTCGCAAACAGCAATGAGGCCTGCAGGCCGCGGCCCCCAGAATTATCTGATCGAGTAGCAAGGTCGCAAGGATGTCTGCAACTCCATTAGTGAACAAAAAACCATACAATAGATCATATATCGACGATAGATTAAATCTCAAACAGTACTTATTATTATAGAGTACGAACCAGACTCTTCTTGTCTTGAGACATAAAACATGCAGTTCAACCGACGACCACACCTGACACGAATGAGCCAGACTCTTTTTCAGAAACAAAACAGTTCAACCCGACCACCAAACTTGGCACGAACTAGCAGACTCCTTGAGAAACAAATTAAAAGAGTTTGACGACAACCACACTAAGTCTTAACACACGAAACGACAGCAGCAGCATAGCATAGCATCAGAGCAGAGCGATTTGTTGCATTGGCCTCAATCAGACGTTGTTGATCATCTGCACCATCTCCGACACCGCCAGCTTGAACATGTCTTCAGCACACAGATTCTCCGGGAAACGAGCCGACGCTGAAGCCGGATTCACCTGCAGGTCCATCGTCGTCGTCCACGCCGCAAACAAAAATTTGTAAGGTCCCAGCCATAGAAAGAACAGAAGCTACTCCGACAAAACTTTTGTAGGTGATGTTTGGTAACTTACGCGTGCATGGATGCCGTACGTGCGGAAGCCGTCCTGGGTGGAGATGGTGGTGGTGACCACCTCGATGTGGTTCCTCTCCAGCACGAACAGCGCCTTGGTCAGCGTGCTCAGCTCCCGCGGGCAGTGCAGGTTGATGTACGCCTCGTTGTTGGCCACGCTCACCACCACGTTGTGCCCGTTCCACGTCTGGAACCCCGTCGCGGGCGCGGCGAAGGGCACCGCGCCACGGGGCAGCTGCGCGCCGGAGCCGGCGCCGGACGAGGAAGAGCCGCCCGCTGCCGCGGCCTGCGCTGTCACCAGGGCCTTATTCGCCGCGACCACTGCGGCCTGCTGCGCCTGCAGACCGTGGACCATGTCCGCCAGGTCCGCCTCCCTCGACGACGACGCCACCGGCGCCAGCGCTGGTGCGGGGTGGCGCGAGGTCGACGCGCGGCTGCTGCTGGCAGCACCCACCCGCAGCTGCTGCTGCTGCTGCTGGCCGAGCTGCTGCGCCGCCATCGCGCACTGGCGCTCCATCTTGAGCTTCTTCAGCTTCTCGAGGGTGCGCTCCAGAATCTTGATGTAGATTACGGTCTCCCCAACTATGGTCGCCTTTGTCAGCCTGCAAACATCATATCAATTTGAACATAAATGGTACAATTCATTGTAGCATTTCTTTCAACTCTTCAAATATATATATACAAGTCATTCAAGGTAGTAGTTTTTTTAGAAAGGCAGCAAAATCTTTGTTGACTTTTATTAGACGGGTAAAAAGAAAAAAGACAAACAATTACAAGACCATTATTAAAAGAACTATTCGGTAGCCAACTCGAACTAATGAAACTACTATGGCACAAGAACCACTGAGGCCAAACCCATTGAAAACCAGGAAGAACTAACAACAGCAAAAAAAAAAAAGAGAAAAAACGCCTGAACCACTATAACAAAAGAACAACTAATCTTCCTGTTTTGTTGGCTGAGTCGCATGTTGATATTGTCATCTTTTTTTGCATAGAAGAGCTACTTGTAGAATAATTGAATTGCTAATAATAAAATAGAAAGAAGAAACATTCCATAAAATCATCGATGCAATAAAATCTATAATGTGGAAAATTAGGGAGGATAATTTATGTTGCAAAGGAAGATGGCTAAGATGAGATATTAGAATGATGGAAGAGGCAAATTTTCTAAGGAGACGATTTGAGTTGGATGGAGGGGGCTATGAAACAAGGATTGGGGCCAACACTAGACATGCTGAAACCTCGGTCGTCAAAACATTCTAGAGCCCAAGCCCGCCAAATGCTAACATTGAGAAATGTAAGTTGCACTCTAGGTGCATAGTAAAAACTATGTACCTACAAAATCTAGGATTCTCTTGTCTCCTTACTATTTGCATCCAAATCTGATTTCTAATAAAACCTAACCTAGCCCATGAAGGATGCGGAAGATAAATTTCGGACGTGGGGAACTCCATAAATGCTTTAGTAATAAGAAGGAAAATTTTGACTCCATAATTATTTTCAGTAAAATAAGAAGACAAATTTTGCTGGAGGACATTATAGAAACAAGTAGTTGGCCGTCACACACCACTAAATATTGTATCATTACAAATTTGTGGTTGTTTGCCAGTAGACACCGTGTCAAATAAAATAATCATTTCCACTGCTCGGGAGAGAGAGAAAGTGCAATGAGTAGATGATTTTGCCCCTGCCTGGCTAACACGCACCGCTATTTGTAATGATGAAAATAATTATTTTATTCAGCGCCGCGTCCACTGGCAAACAATCAAAATTTATAGTGGTACTGAACAAATTCTCCATTTAACGGTGTGTGCCAGCCAATTACATGTTTATGCGGTGTCCTCAAACAAATTTTGCCTAATAAGAAATACAAAAGTTCCCTCATTTACTTCTAATGATCATGCCATTGCCAAAGCGAGCACAAATGAGCCAAAATCTAGAATTCACGACAACACAAGCAATCAGGATCTACATATGAATAGAAAGATTTACTAAAACAATAAGGAAAAACAAAGGAATGATTTTTTTCAGCTTGCAGGAAAAAAAGAAAAACAATCAGGAAAACTTCATCTCGACAACGCTCATGGAAAACTTCAACTAGGAAAAAGGAGCCGTGCACATATACTGACCTTGTCAGGGAGCTGGGGGACGAGCCCGTGCAGGGTGCTGAACATGTTGTTCATCTTCTTCCTTCGCTCCCTCTCCGTAAAGATGTGTAAGTTGGGGTCCACTTCTTCCACCACAACGGTGTTGCCCTTTCTGCAGCCGCCGCCCATGTCGACATCATATGCAAGTTGTTGTTCTCCAGCTATGTTATTCTTTCCCTTCTTGGCGTTGCTCGCGCTGGCGTCGACCGCCGCTGGTCTGGTGGTAGCCTTGGATGACCCAGTGTTGTTGTCGTTGCCGGCATAGGGGTCGGGCACCACCTAGATGGTGAGCTTGGATGCGTTGTCCTTGGCGGCATGGAGCACTGCCGCCGCCGATCTAGTGAGCCTGGACGACCCGGCGATAATGCCGGCATGGGGCAACGCCTGGATGGTGAGCTTAGTCCGAGCTTTGTTTCCTCGCTAGCACGGAGCAACACCGACCCTGGGCTGGCAAACTTGGGCCGCCTAGCGTTGTTGTCCATGTCGTTGCAGGCATGGAGCACTGCGGGGTTTGGTAGCGTGTACTCGGCGTTGTTGTGCTCGTTGGCATGTATGGAATGCGTTGTTGAGCTTGGAGCCGGTGGTTGTGGTGTCCACAATGGCCTAGGGCCTAACTGGGCTAGCGATCTTGGATCCACCATCGTTACCATCACCAGCATGGAGCACCGTCGGGCTAGCGAGCTTGGATCGGGCGGCAGCGCTGTTGTCCATGCCATCATCAGACTCAGCTTTGTTGTTGTCACAGTCATGGAGCATCGCCGAGCTAGCGAGCTTGGGCCAGCGTCGTTGCCCTTCACCTCTGGCAAGGAGCACTACCAGGCTTGCGAGCTTGAACTCAACTTTGTTTTCCTTGCCTGCAAGGAGCAACATTGGGCTGGAGATCTTGGGCGCGGTGTTGCTGTCCTTGCCGGCCTGGAGCACTGTCGCGCTAGCGATCTTGGAGGCATCGTTGTTGTCCTCATCGGTAGAGAGCACAGCTGGGATGGCACGCTCAGATGACCCAACGTTGTTAGCGGCACTGGCTAGGTTGCTGACAGAGCTGGGGTTGGAACCAGCCGGCATCACGGCCGCCTTTGGCGACCCGACGCCGACAGGGATGCTACCGTGGGTGGCGATGGCCTGATCATGGCTCCCCTCCACTTCTTGGGGCAGGTTGGCTCCTTCTTGAGACATGGTGCGGTGGATGCAGGAGCAGGAGGAGAGGATGGTGTGGGGAGTGCAGGGAGGATTTGTGATGGAGAGAAGGGTTCATAAACTGCAACAGTTATAGAAGCATGCAGATGGCACACAGAAAAGATTTACACCACCAACAATAATTTTTAGCAGCTTCTGTGCCTCATCATCATGGTTAGAGATAGATAAAGCACTGAATATCGGCCGAAATTCCTTTTATCATTTAACGATATAAGTGCGATATATAGGAGGATAAAGAAATAAAAATAATATCATCCATGCTCCACACAGAAAGAAAATCGGGCGATAAATGTTAAAAAGAGTAATACTAATGGCAACTTACCTACTATGATATTGCATAGCTAGAAGGTTTTGCTAATCACACATAACACTTTAACAAAGTTTGAAATCTATGGTGGTTTTCTTTGATATATCTTGGTATGTGAATTTTTGTGTTTTGATGAGGTAAAACGATCCCTGTTAGGCATCCATGGTTGAATGGTTCTACCAGTTTGAGCTAAAATTCTAGTAGGGCCATCATGCAATTTATATATGGAACTTTCTACACTCCAAAAGTGAAAGTAGACAACTTCAACTTCACCAAGATAACAATACATAACTCAAAGTAGCAACTTACTCTACCAATAACAATGTATCAAATTGAAGTAACAACTTTGCTGTACCAAAATGGGAAATGTCTCCCAGAAGGCATTCCCACTTGATAGTCTTAAAAATTTGGGAGTTCCAAATTCTACATGCCAAAATCCAAGTTCTTCAAGATAGTATATGAAAGTTGGCACATGGGGAGGCACAACTTTTTCATCAAGTAAATTTCATGAATTTCGTTTCACGTTACCTACTCCACAAAACACTTGCATCAACATGGAAATCCAAAAGTTTTATGAAGTGTTGTTTATCATGGCATGTCTTTATTGATAGACTCAACAATAGAGATACCTCAAGATCGAAGAAAGAAAGACAAAATTGATAGTGTGTAACACCTGTGGATGAATATGCCTATCACTTGTTCTTCAACAACCCCTTCAGTGTAAGATGTTGTGATTCTCTTGGAATTGGATGGGATCATAA
Source organism: Bothriochloa decipiens (assembly GCA_023333625.1). Classification (NCBI taxonomy): domain Eukaryota; kingdom Viridiplantae; phylum Streptophyta; class Magnoliopsida; order Poales; family Poaceae; genus Bothriochloa; species Bothriochloa decipiens. The sequence goes on from CM041642.1 coordinate 25,718,743, forward strand.
TTCATCAACTTGTCAGCATGTTTCACAAGCAACGGCCAATTTCAGCAGTCCTTTCTTGATGGAAGCCTTCACAAGACCATCCTCTCCTTGCACATCATTTCAAATAGTTGCACCAAGTCACTTAAGATGGGTAGTGACTAGTGAACCTCATGTATATGTAGTCTCTTTCATTTTAGCATGGTTTTCAAATATGTCTGTATTAATATTACCACATTAGGAGCTTCCCCTACTGCGTTCCTGTCTAAAAAGCGTAACAACTCTTTGGCAATGGATTGTTATAACTTGAGTCATGAGCCTACACAACTCACAAACAAGGTAAGAATAGGCACTAAATAGTTAAGCATCTGATTTACATGTTGTGTTCCATAAACATCAAACATCTGATTCACCCATTTCTAATTCAGAAGAGGAGCACCTAGACTCATATCCATCTCAGCATCCTCATCTTCATCCACAGAAGAAGTTGGTGTTGAGGACTATTCTTCCCGCTCACTTTGAATCAAGTTTCACTGGGGCTGGGAACTGGAATCGGACACAAATGGCTCAAAAATAGGCCTGGCCCATACATAAGTTGGCATAATACCGGCGGTATTTTCATTTCCGGGGTCACGGCCAGATATCGCACTATTCAGACCGGTATTCTCATATTCTTTCCGTACTAGCAATATACCACCTATAAATACCTTTTATTTAAAAAAATAATAATAATACAGCAGATAATAAATTGCTGCTAGTTTTGAATTGTAAGCTGGCTCAGCACACATATTTGGCAGGTACCACTACCACAGGAGAACAGGTAAAAGGCATGGTGGCATGCTGCATTGCGTGAAGGGCTGCCAAAACAATTCCCTTACGGCAGAGTTGCAGATTTCCAGCTCTTGGAAACGCCTGCCAACAAAAGGAGAGGTTAAAGATAGAGTGATATAAAGTCATTCCAAAAAAAAATACAGCTGATTGTCAATTGGCGTGATTAGCCATTTGTCGTTCCTGATAAACATCACCCTGTTTTCCGGTCCCACTGAAACTGCATTTGCCTTCATATGCAACCTTCTGCATTTGGCTTCTCATACACCCTTCTTTTATTTTCTTTTTTTTAAGAAACAAATCTCTAACTGCATTTTTTGGCATTTTTTTATGGTGCTGCTGGCTGCTGCAGATAGAAAACCAGAGCCTCCTTGTCAAAAAGGACAAATGAATACCAGAAACACAATGAGCCGAAAGTTGATTCAAGGATTCCGTCAGCATCAGAACAAAATTCAATGCTTTATTCTAAAGAGGAAGGTCTGATTTATTCTTAAGAGGAAGACTGCATTTTAAGAAGAAATTTCCCGTTTGCAGGACCCAGAAAATGCCTAGGACATGCCTGCAGTCCATGTATCACACTGAAAGCAGCCATGGCGAGAGGCCGAGAGACCTTGTTTTTGTGCCACGGCTAGTTCTCCCTTCTTGGAGGCTTACTGTACCGCTAAGAACATGGACTCTTCAGTCTTCACAACAAAACTGCCCTAAATTTAGTTATGATGCATATGTTAGCTACTCAACAAGCGGCTACAATCTTTCGTAGAAAAGGAGCGTGGCCTCCGCACACAAAACATCCTCCTCTGAAACTTCTGATACGTTGCCATCCGAGATGTAAAACCACCGCCTGCCAAGGCCTGCAAGAGTCTTCCGTGGATCATCAGGTTTAGGATTTGATGCAATTCTCATGTAAACTGCATAATGCCCTCCTCCACATTTCCCGTAGTGCTCAACGACCGCATGAGAGACCATAGAACTTTCTCATTGACGGCTGCGGTGATGATGATGAACTACTAGACACATCAACAATTGTCTGAAACTGATGACAAGTGATCAGATTGTTACCGGTTACCACCGAAATCAGGTAGAAAAGTTTTAAAAAGTCGAGTAACCAACCACATGAATTGAGTGTCCACTATTGTTTGTTGGTTCTTCCTTACATGGCTGACTTGATATGTACTCCCTTCGTATTGAACATGAAGTCGTTTTGGACAAGGTTTAGGTCAAACATTAAGAATATAAATCATCAATAACTTTTAAGTTGTTGAGTTTGCAAATGTGATAATTATATGAATAGATTTATCTTGAAAATACTTTCACAAAAGTATATATATCATTTTCCATAAATATTTTTATAATAATAACAGTCAAAGTTGTATTTTAGAGACTATGTTACTATTCTAAATGACTTCCTTTACAATACAGAGGGAATACCCTCCACTAGGTAAGACATTTAAGCTCATCTGCATATTCAGTTGTCGATATAGATGGGGGGTGCCTCGCCGCCGTCGCTTGGGAGCCCGCCTCCTCCTCTCCGGACGCCGTTACTGCCCTCCGGCATGCAGAGGTAACGGCCTGTGATGGCCCGGAATAGGCCTCATCATGCAACTACCTCCCTTTCCACTCCCTTCCATACCCTCTTCTCCCCCACCCAACCCTTCCATGTAGCTTCTCCGACGTGTTGGCCAACTGGCGGGCTGGATCCGCCCTTTCCTTTGTTAGATCCACGACCGGCTTTGCTAGATCTAGGCGCCCGTGCCGGCCAGTGACCTCTCTTGTCTGGCTCATGTGTGGCTGCTCTGGCGCCCAGCTGGGGGCCAGGGAGCAGGGGCCGGACCTGGCCATGCCGTCCAGTCGATATTGTCTGGTGACATGGCCTGCCCGCGTGGGTACATCCCCGGCGATGGTCTGTTCATGTCCCCACGGGCGGCAGCAGTGGCTCGCCTATAACTTTTACCACTCTGGCCACCGATGTGGCCTGGACTTGCGCCACCATCACTGCGGCGGCTGGAGGCGGCCGGTGCGGTCCAGATCGAGGCGGTGATAGGCAGGCTTCGCGGCTATAGTGGACGGGTCTATGACTCCAGGGTGCAGCGGCTACTGGTGAGGTGGCTAGCATCGTCGGGGCCAGTGGCCGGGTGGCCGGAGCCATGCACACCCCAGCCCCCTGTGGTCAAGCAAGATCTTAGGTGAAAACCTTGCCCGGCAATGGTGGTGCATCCTGCGTCATCCACCTTCATGAAGTCCTTATAGTGCCTTGTTCGATGTTATTGGCATATGTGGACGTCATCCCCTTCCTGAAGCTACGTTGTTGGTCACCTCATCGCTACGTTGTCACCATCCATCAGAGACGCTCCTTTGTACCGTGTCTTGGCGTGCTTTAGCTCCATCTTCGCTTTGATCTGTCCACCATGGGTTGATGTTGCTTCAGTCGTCTTCTCCGTAGCGCCTACCTTGTCGCTTGCGGATGCAGTCATCTTCTTCTTCGCAGTGGCTACCAAGTTGCTTGCGGATATTGTCGTCACCATTACTCACAGCGGCTACCTGGTCGCTACGGATACTATCAGTTTTCTTCGCAGCGGCTACCTGGTCACTTGTGGATTTTTAGGGCCTTTTAGCGGTGGAAGCTTTGCCACCACGGCTTCACACTCTCTGTTGGCGATCACTGCATGGATGTATTTTCTTATGTAAGCATTTATAGGTTGGTGTTTGGTGGGGGAAGTCTCCCCCTTATGTATTCTTCTTGTTTGTTTGTGTCTTTCGAATTACATAGGAAATCCTTGAGTTACGTTTGAGTCCCTCGTCCGGTTTTCAGCCTTACATTTGGCTATTCCTTTTAATGAAAAACGAGTAAAAGACCTGATCATGGAAAAAAAGAATAAAAAGTCTTCGTGAGTTCGCCATAGTTTCAATTCTGGCCGATCTGCCCCTAAATTTCAATCCAAGATCCGTCACTGAAGATACCGATTGTGTGACCGAGGTGATTGGTCCACCGGAGGTGCTAGAAGCCTCCTATGCTGAGCACCGACGACAAGCTGCTGAAACCAGCGCCAACCCAGGCGTCCGCCTCTTCAACAATGAGTAGGAAGAGCTGTTACAGCGATCTGGACACTCAGTCCAACATCCGGCGGTCACGCTCCTTTCACAGGTTCCAGGCCGAACCATGCCTCAAAGCCTTGGGCACAATTCCGCACCTGCTGCCACCAACCAGCCAGATTTCTCGCGCCTCGTCTCATCACTTTGATCGCACAGAACACAGGTTGTGTTTTTCTGAAGGCCATGCCGCGCTCCGCGGTCCAAAGGCGTCCATGAGTTCAGTCAAAAAGAAGGCGTCCATGAACGTAATTTCGTTCTTGTTTCGGCCGATTGCGTCTAAGCAAACGATCCAATCATGTACATTTACGTTTCCTTTTCGGTGCCCGTTCTGGTGTGTCCACGGTGGTCCCTCCGTGATTCCCTCTAGCCTAGTGAACAATTTGCGTCCGCACCTGGTGAAACACTTCTCTCCTATATCCAATTTTTCAAAAAGCAAAACATTTATTTTGAATTGGTATAACTTATGAATGTTTTATCTATTTTTAATTTCGTCTGCACCAATGTGTTCTACGTGACGAGACGAACAAAATTAGGTCTCACTTGCATATTTTAAAAAACTTCTAGTATTAATTTATGTTTTTTAGAGAATCTAGTAATAATTTATGTTTATTAACTTATTACATACAACTTTATGCACACAAATTGTATTAAATAGCTTATATACACAATTTGTGTTTCATAACTTTTGTACATAAGTTTTTGTACAAGTTATAAACTAATTCGTTCTTTCGTGTGTTAATAACTTTTGTTTGCACGTTTTTGCATAAGTTATAAATTAGTTTGTTCATTTGTATTTAATATATTTTTGTAAATAAGCTGTGTTTTATAACTCTTGAGCTTCCAAGTTTTTATATAATATTTTGCTTTTTTTGGCTGTGTCAGTATTGACCCCCGCGTGCAGGGTGTTGGCGTGCATAGCCAAACGCCTAAGAGATAATGAGCGTGCCCGCCCAATGCAAAATAGGAATGTTATGGACTATTTTTGTTTAAGAAAGGACCTAAGCCATGTCGGAAAATTAATCGCGTGATTGGAATATAATGAGCGTTCATGGGATAGTGTGGCCGGTCCATGAAGGGCAAGCCAAAACAAGAATCCAACCTTCCTTTACGTTGGCTCTTCAATTTTTATTTAATTTTTCTGTCTCAACAAATCGATATGAATTTGCATTTGATTCTCTTTTTTGAAAACTTGAATTGAATTTCGTTCAATTTTATGGTTTACACATTTTTAACTTTAATGAAAAATTAATGGAATAGGAAGTCAGATGTAGATAGCCCTGTCGGAATTGGGTGCTAAAAACAAAGCTCCAAAAAGTAGAGAAACTAGAGGCTGTCACTGTTGAAGATACTCCAAGTAAAGAAAAAGAGAGCATCGGAGCAGTTCTCGGTTCTTTTTTTCCCTGAAATTTGAATGGATTTGGGTGAATCTTCATCGCGCTGTTTGTCGTGTAACGCCTGTCTACGGTTATATACGCCTCTTGCCTAGGCGCTCCTACTGAATACGGAATGAGCGGTAGGGGAGAAAAAATCGCGACCGGGAAGACGTGTTCTGGTATGGTATGGCACAGGCACGACGCGCGCAGGCAGTGGAAAGTAGCGCACATATTGTAATTTGAGAGTGCCCATGCACTGCCACCGGCAAGGCAAGTGATGTAGGCGTGAGTAGTTGGAATGAACGGCGGGCAGGAGGGCCAAGTAACAAAAGACCCAACTAATGGACACCGTGGTGCACCCCGGAACGCGATGTGCCATGATTCATACTGACGTAACTTTTATTCTGTTATAGGCATTTACTAGGAGCTTTAGAGTATTCAGAAATGTCCCTGCTAATTAAGACTGCTAATAACTACGCCAAGTATTCAGAAACGGCGCCCGCGCTACTACAGATTTAGCTTTCAGTGCTGGCATCATCACTGCCGGATTTGAGTGAACTAGCCGTGATCGCTCTTCATTGCCAGTTCTGGAATCAGAATCTGAAAAGATTAAGGGTAGCCAAGAACCGACCATAAAGGTCCATATCAATGCTGGTTCTAGGCAAGAACCAACAATGAGGTGATGCTGTCATTGTTGGTTTATGGCTTCACCTCACATTGATAGAGTACAAAAATAACTGTTGTCCTCTCCTCCATATTTTCTAGTGTGTTTTTATTGTTCTCGCGTGATGAGTGCTACTGCTGAGAGTGACCACTGACCAGCAAGAGTCCGTCCGGCTCGAGCGATCGGCCATGGCGAGCTCCAAGAAGCTGCAGCTTCAGGAGAGGGTCCCTCTCCCCCGCACGGCATGGAAGCTGGCTGACATCGCCGTTCTCTTCCTGCTCCTGGCCGCCCTCGCTCGCCGTGCGTCCTTGCTCGTGGCGGGCTACGGCGCAGCGCCAGCGTGCACGTGGTGCTGGGTCGCCGCGCTCATCTGCGAGGCGTGGTTCACGGTGGTGTGGCTCATCAACATGAACGCCAAATGGAACCCGGTCCGCTTCGACACGCACCCTGAACGCCTCGCCCAACGGTACGCTAAGTGTACTGGTGGCAAATGACATCTTTGTCAATCTGACGCGCTTAATAATGACTTATTTGTCCTCAGGACGAGCGACGAGCTGCCGGCGGTGGACATGTTCGTGACGACGGCGGACCCGAAGCTGGAGCCGCCGGTGGTGACGGTGAACACGGTGCTGTCGCTGCTGGCGCTGGACTACCCGGCGGGCAAGCTGACGTGCTACGTCTCCGACGACGGTTGCTCGGCGGTGACATGCTACGCGCTGCGCGAGGCCGCCGAGTTCGCCAAGCTCTGGGTGCCGTTCTGCAAGAAGCACGGCGTCGGGGTCCGGGCCCCCTTCGTGTACTTCTCCTCCGGCAGCTCGGCGGAGCGTGGCAGGTTCGCCGCTGCCGACGACGACGCTGAGTACCTGCGCGTTTGGACGTCCATGAAGGTAAATGAAAAGCTAGCTATTTTTATTTTTCTGATGAAGTCAACAGCGTCCGCCGTACACACTTACGTGCCGGTGCCTGATCGTGTTATCTGGCGTGTTGTTGTTGCATGTAGAACGAGTATGAGAATTTGGTCCACCGGATCGAGAGCGCCGAAGAGGAATCCCTAGTCCGGTGCGGCGACGGCGAGTTGGCCGAGTTCGTGGGTGTTGACCGCAGGAATCACCCGACAATAGTCAAGGTCGAGACGAACTGATCGGTGCCAAAATGCTAATCTCTTGTTGCTTTGATTTTTCGCTAATAACAAACATATGCCCCATGTTTCTCTTCTGCCGCGCGTGTTCAGGTCCTGTGGGACAACAGCTGCAAGAGCAAGAGCAATCAGGCTGCTGCAGGCGATGGAATACCAAGCCTCATATACGTCTCCAGGGAAAAGCGCCCCACACAGCATCACCACTTCAAGGCCGGCGCCATGAACGTCCTGGTACGTACATCATCAGTACTTCTCGATCGGTCTAACGGCAGACCAGTAGAAAGCATACAGCAAGTTCAGACTGTCAGAGATGAGTGATGACTCCTGAGTCTCCTGTGGCCTGTGGTGTACAGACGAGGGTGTCCGGCGTGGTGACCAACGCTCCCGTCATGCTGAACGTGGACTGCGACATGTTCGCAAACAACCCGCAGGTGGCCCTCCACGCCATGTGCCTCCTCCTGGGCTTCGACGACGACGTCCACAGCGGCTTTGTTCAGGCGCAGCAGAAGTTCTACGGCGGCCTCAAGGACGATCCTTTCGGGAACCAGAACTAGGTTATATTCGAGGTAAGACTCACTGTCATAGCATAAGAATACTCAAAGGTATTGTTTGGTTGCTGGTATTTGGTGGGATGGGATGGGATGGACCTCCTTTTCAGGCTCTTTGGTCTGGAGTGATAGAGGAATTGGACGTCTCACGTCCCTGCCGTTGGGAGTATTCCTAGCAAATTGTCACGAACTCAATAGGATAATTGGAAAATATGGGATAGTCTGGACACGTCTGGGGAATTTGGGGAGGAACCCCTGTGGAGGAGCGGGAAGAACGGGGGATTTAGGTTTGAGTTCATTCTTCGATAACCAGCATCTAGCCAAACAGCCTCTCCACACGGGCCGAGCCCCTACAACCTACCTGGGCCAAGCCTGTTACTCCTAGGCCCAACACGCCAACACCAGAGTTCAAATACAATCATAAACTTGAATCAAACCAAATGCTAACCACTCTAATAATACTATGTCACCATCTTAGCCACCGGTCGTCAGAGTCCTGGCATCGCCCCTCCCTTTGAGCGAGACTTGTCCCAAGTATGTGGAAAATTGTGCCTGATGTCTAACCAATCTTCCCAGGACACCATAGATGGTGTCTGATTAGTCCCGTGCATTTTCACTTGCTCTTTTGGATGCCAACCACACTGAATGGTTCGAATCTGAAGAACATGTATAGATCATACTGGAAGAGTGTGGTCAGTAGCAACAGATGACAAATCCTCCAACACTTCAGCCTGGAGGCACATGTTTCTTCATTTGTGAGACATGAAGAACTGGATGAATCAAGGTTGAAGGAGGTAATAGGAATTTGTAAGCCAATTTCCCACTCTTGCTATAACTTCAAATGGCCCATAAAATATGTAGGAGAGTTTGTGATTGGATCGAAAAGCAACAAAAGAATGAACATGTGGCTGCAATTTGAGATACACTTTGCCTCCCACCTGAAACTCTCTCTCAGATCTGTTTTTATCAGCATGATGTTTCATTCTTTGAGCTCTAAGCAATTGCTATTGGATTAGTCTATTAAGCAACTATATTTCTGTTAACCACTTCTCCAAATCTGGAAAAATAACAGCCTGAGGGTCTACAATACCCAACTGCCTTGGTGTATGACCATAAAGGACTTCAAATGGGGTCTTACCCAATGATGATTGATGAGATGTGTTATACCATAACTCAGCCAAGGGTAACCATTTACTCCACTCCTTGGGACAAGAATGAACTGCACATCTGGGAAAGCTCTCAAGACACTGATTAAGTCTTTCTGTCTGCCCATCAGTCTAAGGATGGTAATAAGAACTCATCAACGAATGTGTATCAGAGAGAGTGAAGAGTTCCTGCCGTAAAGCACTTATAAAGATATTGTCCCTGTCAGAAACTATAGCTGCAGGTAATCCATGAAGCTTATACACCTGAGTGAAATATTGTTGAGACACATGCAGGGCAGTATATAGGTGAGACAAAGTCAAGAAGTGGCCATATTTAGAAAACTTATCTATGACCACCAAAATAGTGTCCCATTTATTTGACTTGGGAAGGCCCTCAATAAAATCACTGACGGTATGCCAAGCTTGGATAAGAATAGTTAATGGCTGTAGCAACCCTGGTAACTTCACATGTTCAACCTTAGCATGTTGGCACACTTGATAGCTTTGGACATAATTAGTGATACCTTGCTTCATCTTTGGCCAAGAAAACAACGCTTCAGTCCTATGGTATGTTGCATATATACCAGAATGACCCCCAATGGCACTGTTGTGTAGGGCCTGCATAATATGTGCTGAGCTAATGAGTTATTGCCCACCCAAATTCTTCCTCTATGCTTAATGATGCCATTGACCAAGGTAAAACCATGTTCATTAGTAGAGGATAAAGCCAACTGAGAAAGAAGAGCTTTATCTTCCTCATCCTCAACATAGCCCTACTGTAGTTTTGCAAGCCAAGTAGGAGTACTGACTAAAATAGCACAGAGTTTATGGGCTCAGGGGTTCTTGATAAAGCATCAGTTGCAGCATTAGATAGGCCCTTCTTGTATTGAATGTGATAATTCAAATCCGTTAACTTGAGTAAGGCTTTTTGTTGTAGTTGAGAGACCACTTTCCAAACAGTAAGATGAAGCAAACTCTTATGGTCAGTCCTGAGTACAAATGTCTAGCCATGAAGATAACTCCATTTCTCCACTGCCATCATCATAGCTAAGCATTCCTTGTCATAAGTAGACAGTGCCTTATTTCTAGGAGAGAACGCTTTACTCAAGTAAGAAATAGGGTGGCCCTCCTACATGAGAACAACACCCATACCAGCATCACTAGCATCAGTTTCAATCACAAATTGTTTCCTTAAATCAAAAATGGCGAACATTGGAGCCTTAACCAAAGCCTCTTTGAGAAGAAGAAAAGCTTTTTGGGCCTGAGGACTCCATTGAAACATCACATGTTTCTTGAGCAATTGAGTTAAAGGCTTACTAAGAAGGCCATAATGCTTGATAAAAACTCATGCAATAACCATTTAATCCCAAGAACCCTCTCAATTGTTTGACATTCACAGGGGTAGGTCAATTCTGAACAACCACAATTTTACTAGGTTTAGTGGCCACACCATTTGCAAATATGACATGGCCCAAATATTCCACAGAAGGTTGGGAAAAAACACACTTAGATCTTTTTAACAGAAATTGATTATCTTGAAGAATCTGAAATACCATCTTGAGATGATCATGATGTTCCCCCAATGTCTTGTTGCATACAAGGATGTCATCCATAAACACCAAGACACTTCCTGAGCAATGGTGAGAAAATGATATTCATGGCTCCTTGAAAAGTTGCTGGGGCATTACTCAACCCAAAGGGCATAACTCGTAATTCATAGTGACCACTATGAGTTTTGAAAGCAATTATTAATTCATCACCTTAGGCCACTTGAATCTGATGATACCCAGATCTACAACCCATCTTAGAAAAATAACTTGCTCCAGCCAACTCATTGAGTAATTCATCAACCACAAGTAATGGATGACTGTTTTTTACTATAATCATGTTTAGTTGTCTGTAATCCACATAGAATCCCCAAGTCCCATCCTTCTTCTTGACCAACAAAACTAGGGATGCAAAAGGACTCACACTATGTTGAATAACCCTAGACTAAAGCATATCCTTTATCTATTTTTCAATCTCATTTTTCTTTGAGAATGCATACCTATATGGTCTAGCATTCATTGGTTGAGCACCAGGGACCAGTGGAATATGGTGATCATAACTCCTAGAAGGAGGTAGTCTAGTAGGTTCATGAAATAACCCCTCAAAGTGAGTTAACTACTTCTGAATATCAAAAGGACAAGAATCAGCTGATTCCTGAATAGCATTCACTAGTACAGTTGTAGCATCATAATCAGACTGAACAACCACATTCATCCTGGCTGTTAAGGGATAGATAGCTTCTAGTTGATACAGCTTGTGCACAGCCCTTTTCTTGAGCAAAATTTGTGAGTAGAGACTTGGGAGCACTTGGTGACTACATCAGAGACTCCCTTCAAGAATCTCCCTCTGTTTCTGATGAGTAAATTTGATAAGTTTCTTCCTCCAATGAATCCACATGGGGCTATCCAAATCAAGCCAATCAACTCCCAGAATCATGTCATACCCCTGAATAGGTAACACTCTTGTGTCATGATGAAAGGTATGGCCCTGCATATGCCACTGCATTTGAGGGATACATTGATCAGACAAAAGCACTGTACCATCAGTAGTGGAAAACTTTAGTGTCTCACAAGATGTTGTAGACTGCTCAATCCTAGAAGCAATTTCAGTACTGACAAAAGTACCAGCACTGTCTGATTCCAATGTAATAAGGATCTCTTGAGTTCCCACATATCCTTTGAATCTAAATATTCTATTTTTCTTGGTCCTTGATTTAAGAATTGTCCTCTTTATGATTGACCACCATAACGACCTGACCTTTAGATTCTTCAGTATCATCTTCAGAGGAAGAATAGTCTGCCTCTTCATCTCGAATGGCATCGACTAATTCTTGAATCACATGCATTGAATGGTTGGAGGGCATTTGTGATCTATGCTAGTCCACTTCTCCCCACAAACAAAGTAGAGGCTAGTTTACTTTTAGTATTCTTGATAGAGCCTTACTCTCTGCCTTCATTTGGGGTTTAGCAAAATCATCACCATGAAGATGCTTCGGCTGAAACCTTGGATAACCTCTATGACTTCCTTTAGCTTTAGCATTCTCCAGTTCCATTTCCTGCAAGAGTGCCAACTAAATTGCATCCTCAATGGACTTAGGATGATGCAAGGTGATAGAAGCACGGATATCTTCTTTTAGACCTCCCACAAACATAGAGACAAAGAATGTCTTGTCATAAGATGGATTATACAAGAGAATTCCTTGCGACAACTCTTCAAATTTCTGATGATAATCCATGACAGAGTCCACTTGATTCAGAGCTCCGAGCTGCATCAATTGGAGCTTGTACTGATCTCTATCATAATGCAAAATAACAATGGACTGCATGGCCTCCCAACTCTAAAACCTCTGTCAACGCTCCATCATCCAAATCCAGACCCGAGCAAGCCCAACAAAATTGAGTCTAGCAAAGCTTGTCTTCAGGCTTGGACACACCGAATACAGCTTGAAGTAGGCCTCGCATTCATCAACCCAAAATCTAGGGTTAGAACCATCAAACTTGAAAATTTCATTTTAGGCAAGTGAACATGGCACGGAGCAAAATCACGAGCAAACTAATGATCCTCATGAATTTGGGGTTGTGGTTCTAGGATCATACCATTGCCTAGGAGTGGTGGTTGGCCATGGGCCTTGCCACCAGTGTCCCGTGGTTGTGTTTCGGTGGAGTGCTTGTTGGGTGATGGTGAGGTCAACGTTGTGGTCTTTGTGTTGTCGAACGATGAGGGCACCCCTCAGCAATCACAGTGCCACCCGGAATAGGCGACGCCAGGATCGGTGCCTTCTAGGTGGCCTCTAGCCACTGCAGACACAACACCGTTGCATCGGTCTTCAGCAGCAGCGAGCCCATGGAATCCTCTGTGGTGGCTTGTTGCGCCTCCAGCGATGTGAGCTTGACGAGTGACTCCATCATCTCCCGAAACGTGTTGAAGCGCTTCGCAAGATCCTCAAGTGACACCATGATTTAGAGCTTGGATTTTGTCTGTTTCTTTGTGGGCGCTAGCACAAAAGAAACAAATCCCGCACGAGCAAAAAAAATTTGACACAAAAAGTAGGGGAATCCTAGGTTCTGGTACCAAATTGTCAAGAACTCAATAGGATAATTGGGAAACTTGGGATAGTTTGGACAGATTTGGGGAATTTGGGGAGAAGACCCTATGGAACCAGAGGAGGAGCGGGAAGAACAGGGGATTTTTAGGTTTGATTTTGTTCTTCGATAACCAGCAACCAGCCACACATGGTTTCTTTTACATCGTCCATGACCTCTCCACATGGGCCGAGCCCCCTACAACCTACCTAGGCCAAGCCTGTTACTCCTAGGCCCAACACACCAACACTAGAGTTCAAATACAATCATAAACTTGAATCATACCAAATGCTAACCACTCCAACACTAATATGTCACCATCTTAGACACTAGACATCAGAGTCCTGACACATATCCACATGACTCCTGACCCTCCAAATCGAGGTGACAGAGGCGCGCCTAGGTGGGATGGCCGCTTTGCACGCGCATCAGGGGTGGACGCGGGGCGGGTGTAGGAGGAGGGACTTGATGAAGAAGAGGAGGCATGCCGGGCGAGCTACGGCCTTACCACCACCGCTGAAGTTAGCTAAATGATGAAGACTAGGAGCCACATCAAGCTCAGCCCCACCACCACTCCGAGCGACGTTAGTGGATCCCGGTGTGCGTGGCCACAGGGCCCCCCAAGAGCACCACCGCCAGAAGACTGGAGCTCCACCACCTCAAGCCCTAGAGCACTACCATCACAAACTGTCATCGCTGGTGGATCCCAATGTGCATAGTTAGCCTTGTCGTGCCATCTCCGGCCAAACTGCACCTTGCAGGGACAGGGCTCCGCACAGGCCCAGCGGTGCCACAAAGCACCATGGCCTGCCCTGCCTCACCATAGTCTGCCGAGCTGCCATAATCGGGCCGGTCGGTCGTCTTCCCCTGCTATGTGTTCGCGAGGAAGAATAGAAGAGGAAGAAAAATTATTAGGGATCTTTCTAGGTTCCAGAAGCAAAACCCATGGCACAAATAAAATAGCACCCCACTATACATTGTGGTTGTTGGTAGATTTGAGGAAAATGTAGGGTTTGAAGTTCAAAATGTGTCGGTCTCATCCCTTATCAACCAAATAGAAAATTGAGTCGTCATATCCCGTCCTGTCATAGAGATCAGAGACCGGGCCGGTCCACCTCACATTGACTTCCATCCTAGGATTTAGTGGGATACGATGGGATGAACCTCTCTTTCTCGGCTGTTTGGTGATTATGAGCACAAATTAGAAAATAATAAGAATTCCACAATTGTACATAATACCATTATAATGTTTTATTGGGAGTATTCAGATGTTGTTATTTCTATTTTACCATATGAAAACAATTTGAATAAATATTATTGAATAAAATGGAAATATCTACTAATCAACATACTAGTATAGCTAGAGCAGGGTAAATATAAAGATTGGTGTTAGGCATAATGACATTCAGGGGATAAATCTATGATAAAATAGATAGAGTTATTAACTTGGGAGTATAACAGGTGTGGTAGATTCCTATGATGTTCCCAACCAGAGATATAGAAGTGTTGTAGCATATAAACTTATAATAGCAAAAGATTAACCTATATTCATGCATATAAGGGACATTACTAAGGAAGAGTAGCTAAATATGTCTCTTCCTTTGCAACCAGGTCCTACTAGTCCTACTACATACGGAAAGATGGGTTGCAACTTGCAAGGGAACAACGAGATTGTAACCCCCGTGGTCTACCACACATTCCAGCATGTAGGGTGCATCCATGGGCAATACATTGTATATAAGCACGATGCTTAAACAAAGTGTGCTACTTAGCCATGATCGATCATTAAGCTAAGCGCTCATAAACATAAAGGTAACTTGGACTACAATAAGCAGATAACGAAAGTAAACATAACTGTGTAGATAAGAATATGACATGTAAATACTGAAGTCTCATAAGATATGAAAGTGTAAATATACATATTGCCTTACCAAGCCTTCGAGACTAGATCTGGAATAACCTAGACACAAGTCCAACTCAACCTTAACTCTCAAGCTACTATTCCACTGCATTGGAGAGCTCTAGACATGTTCCCAAATGAGATGACTTTGTCATCTGGCAATCTTCATAGAAGCCAAGATTTCTTGTAGTGGATCAACTTATAGGAGAGATGGAGTAGGGAGCAAGTTAGTGCCACGTCATTGATTTGCATCATAGCTTCATCTCGTCGCTCGATTCGAACCATTGTAGAAGTATGGTGGATATTGATCCTCAAAGGTGGTGGAGGCTCCACGTCGAAGGAGACAAACACCACAATGCCCCAGACCAATGGCGAGATCCCTGCATGCCAACAGTGCCGACATGGTTAGCACAGTAGGCCACACCTCGCCACGGTCATGATGACAGACACGATGGAACGTACGACCCAGGGTAGCGTTGCTTGCACAAGCCAAGTTAAATAGGACCCCTCGTGTAAGCCTAGCCCGAACTCTATATAGGGAGGCCAGGGCACCTGATTCTAGACATCCCCCACATTCTCATTCATTCTTCAGTCTCATACTCGATAGTTGGACTCCTGAAGCTTCTCCCTTCAGGAGTTCTTCCATACGTAGCTTTGTACCTCATTCTCTATTCTTGCACCCCACCCCTCATTGTAAGAACTTCAGAGCGTTCACGTGAGCAGCACATATTCGATCTTCTCTGAGATTGGACGTAGGGCTTCAGCGGGCTTCGGCCTAAACTAGTATAAATACTCTGTTGTCTGGATGCTACTTTCGTCTTCCTAGAGCAGTGTGGCACCTTTCGTCTTCCTAGAGCAGTGTGGCACCGGTGAATACGTACTAGTCGGTTTAGAAAACACCAACACGGGTATTCTATCTTCAAATCTCACTGGCAGGGAAAGAAGTTATAAGAAAACAAATAGTAACGTAGGTGTACTCCTCTTTGGAGTTTCATACAGTAATAATGTATACAAGTTTAGACGGAAGAAAATGTACATTGTCTAGTAATTAGAGAGACGGACAAAAACATTAAGAGACCAAATTAAAAATTTTCCTCTTTATTATTATATAGATTTATTATTAGATATAGATATAAATATCTAGGTATAGAGAGATATATCGACAACTTTGATGTCTGTTGTGTTGAGCTTATGTAGAAAGTTATGCACGGAGTTGCCGGACTTCAAGGCATATTTTACTGTGGGACGGCTTGCTTTCACCATAGGAAAGTCATGTACGGTGTGGCACCTGACTCTAGCACCACCGGCATCAAAGGTGAGATCTTTCTCGGTAAAACTTCTTTGGGGCTATGTCGGCATTGTATTCTGATTCATTCCATGCCCTTGAATTGTTGTACAATTAATACAATACAAACTCTGGAAGAATCACCGTCTTACAAGGAACTACAGAACAGGTTCGGCAGATCGAATGAACTGATCGAGTCGGCGAGGACCATCATTTCTGGGGACATGCTCATGGCGCCAACTGTGGTGATGGCAGATGATCTAACGAGTCGCATAGAGGCAGCGAAACAAGTTTCTGCCTGTAGCTACGAGACCGACACGAGCTGGGGTCAGGAGGTTGTCTGGGTCTACGGGTCCATGACGGAGGACATCCTGACCGGGCAGCGCATCCACGCCGCCGGCTGGAGATCGGCGATCCTGAGCCCTGACCCACCGGCGTTCCTCGGCAGCGCACCGACCGGTGGGCCGGCCAGCCTCACCCAGTACAAGAGATGGACGACGGGCTGGCTGGAGATACTCCTCAGCCGCCATAACCCGTTCCTTCTCTCAGCGTTCAAGCGCCTCGATTTCCGGCAGTGCATTGCCTACCTAGTCATCGACGTGTGGGCACCCTTTGAGCTGTGCTATGCGCTGCTCGGACCTTACTGCATCATTGCGAACCGCTCCTTCTTGCCAAAGGTAATCTTCTATTCTAAGTTCGATCATCGGTACATGTATCTTTTTTTTTTTTTTGTGAAAACTTCATCTTGTTGTGATGTAGGCGTCTTCGGAACCAGGTTTCGTTATCGCGCTGGCGCTGTTCCTGGCCTACAACGCGTACAACCTGGGCGAGTACAAGGACTGCCGTCTCTCGGCGCGGGCATGGTGGAACAACCACCGGATGCAGCGGATCACGTCGTCGTCCGCCTGGCTGATCGCGTTCCTCACCGTCGTCCTCAAGACGGTCGGCCTCTCGGAGACGGTGTTCGAGGTGACGCGCAAGGAGCAGCAAGGCACGCCTGACCCCGGCAGCGGCGGCGACGACGACGACGGCAACGGTGCCAACAGGGGCGCAGACCCGGGGCGGTTCACCTTCGACTCATCGCCGGTGTTCGTCCCACCGACGGCGCTCACGATGCTGACCATGGTTGCCGTCGCGGTTGGAGCGTGGAGGGCGGTCGTTGGTGCGGCGGAAGGCGTGCCCGGAGGTGTCGGCCCGGGCGTGGGGGAGCTCGTGTGCTGCGGCTGGCTGGTTCTCTGCTTCTGGCCGTTCGTTAGGGGGCTCGTCGCCGTCGGCAGGGGAAGCTACGGCATTCCATGGAGCGTCAGGATCAAGGCGGCTCTGCTCGTGGCCGCGTTCTTGCACTTCGCCGGCGTCAGTCTCCGAAGTACTACACCTCCTTCGATGGTTGGTTGACGTTACGGGATCATCTGGGAATCGGAAACATGTCTGCAGCCCAATCCATCCGTAATAATCCACAACGTTCTGTTGTGCCTAAGACTGTACTGTACCTTGGCTTCTTCCAACGTTTGTACAGAATTCTTGCAGAAGATATTTGGACACACATGTGACATGTCACACCAGCACACGACACGAGCTATGTGGGAATGTGGGATGCATGTCATCTAACTGTTAGTCTCGCGCGCGAGTTATGCGTAGCTTGTGTGCTGGTGGCACGGTGCGCGCTATGCGCACACAGCGAACACGAACATTGTTTAATGCATTGGGCGCATGACAGATGCGCTTCGCAATTTCCTATTTTTTATTGACGATTGTTTCTCCCGGATTACATTCTCGCAATTTCCTTTTTTTGGACGATTGTTTCTGCTTGGAATACACAACATTTATTTATTTGTTTCAATCTAAACGGTCCACAACTATTTCAATTCTCAGCCGTTGAACCCATCAAAAAAAATCTCAGCCGTGAACCGTTAGGGATTCACACTCACCCTCTCCCTCTCATGCAGATCCGGCGGCGGAACCAGGCGAGGCAAGGCTTCTGGCGGCGGATCCAGGCCGGCCACGCGACCCGGCGGCGTATCCAGGCTAACCACACGACCCGGCGGCAGATCCATGTCCTCTGGCGGCGGATCCCGGCTGGCCGCGCAACCCGATGGCGGATCCAGGCAAGCTGCGTGACCCGGCGGCGGATCTAGGCAGCGCCACCTCTTGCCCCCTCTCGGTGCTGCGGCGGCGCGGAGATCCGGCGGCGGGTGGATCCTGCGGCGGCCGCCCATATCCAGGTGACTACAGCCCATATCCATGCCCGGTGTGGGCTTTTTTCTTTTTTTTGTTTTTTCTCAGATTAACCGCAGCGGGCAATGGCGCCCGCTGCGGTCTGGCCACGATTAACCGTGACCTTGTCTTCGCAGCGGCCGTCATTGCCCGCTGCAGAAAATCCTTTTTGTCCGCTGTGGAAGTTCATTTTGGTAGTAGTGCGTTGAGCCAATGAACTCATGCTCTCACTTGTTGGATGACTAGTTCAGTCTCTCTCTTTTTTTCTGACTCATAAA
Organism: Bothriochloa decipiens; assembly: GCA_023333625.1. NCBI lineage: Eukaryota > Viridiplantae > Streptophyta > Magnoliopsida > Poales > Poaceae > Bothriochloa > Bothriochloa decipiens. Next base: position 25,737,312 of record CM041642.1, read on the forward strand.
GCTCCTTATTATACTACTCATTCGTGACAACCCAATCGCTGGACACCGCAGACTCAAGTTCACGAGGTACATCGTGCCAAATAGAATGGGTACCACTTGGCAAGTTGCAACCCAAAGCGAGTAATGTGCTAAACGATTACAGGACCTAGGGACAGCCCTTACTCGGAATCCTGCGAACTCAGTAGCACGCAAATGCTCCTCCCAGCCCATTCCCTCCTTTAGCACAGCAGCCATCTCGTCCCTGATCACAAACCCCCAACCTCCATCGTCACTAGAGCTGAAAAAAGCACCATCAGAGTTCAGTCTGATCTCCCCTGGCGCTGGTTTCTCCCATCTGCTAATCTGACGGTTTTCCGACAACAGGCGCCTTTCTAGCATTCAGCTTGTGCCACATGCGGACCGGCATCAAGGCAGCAACCCAGCAATCCATGCATATGCATTTGCGCATGCATTGGAAGATCAGATTTGCGCAAAATTTACGTGAGGGCCGCAAACAGCAAGGAGGCCGCGGGTCCACCGGAATTACCTGGTCGGGTAGCAAGGAAGTCTGCAACTCCATTAGTGACCAACAAACCACACAGCACACAATATATCCACGACAGGTATAAACTTTAAACAATACTTATTGTAAGAAACAGTAATTATTATACAGTTCGAACCGGACACTTCTTGTCTTGACAATTGACATACAAAACAGTTTAACCGACGACCAAACTTGACACGAATCAGACTCTTTTTTCAGAAACTTAACAGTTCAACCAACGACCAAACTGACATGAACCAGCAGACTCTTTGAGAAACAAATTAAAAGAGTTCGACGACGATCAGACTGAAGTCTTAACATGAAACCATGACGGCGGCAGCATAGCATAGCATCGGATCAGAGCGATTTTTGCATTGGCCTCGATCAAACGTTGTTGATCATCTGCACCATCTCCGACACCGCCAGCTTGAACCTGTCTTCAGCACATAGATTCTCCGGGAAGCGAGCCGACGCGGAAGCCGGATTCACCTGCAGGTCCATCGTCGTCGTCCACGACGCAAACAAAAATTTGTAAGGTCCCAGCCATAGCCCATAGATAGAATAGAATAGAAGCTACTCCAAAAAAACTTTGCAGGTAATGCTTGATGACTTACGCGTGCATGGATGCCGTACATGCGGAAGCCGTCCTGGGTGGAGATGGTGGTGGTGACCACCTCGATGTGGTTCCTCTCGAGCACGAACAGCGCCTTGGTCACGAACAGCGTGCCCAGCTCCTGCGGGCAGTGCAGGTTGATGTAGGCTTCGTTGTTGGCCACGCTCACCACCACGTTGTGCCCGGTCCACGTCTGGAACCCCGTCGCGGGCGCGGCGAAGGGCACCGCGACACGGGGCAGTTGCGTGCCGGCGCCTGCGGTGGACGAGGAAGAGCCGCCCGCCCCGGCCGCGGCCTGCGCTGTCACCAGGGCGTTGTTCGCGGCGGCCACGGCGGCCTCCTGCGCCTGCAAGCCGTGGACCATGTCCGCCAGGCTCGCCTCCCTCGACGACGACGCCGCGGGCGCCAGCGCTGGTGCGGGGTGGCGCGAGGACGACGCACGGCTGCTGCTGGCGGCACCCACCAGCAGCTGCTGCTGCTGCGCCGCCACCGCGAGCTGGCGCTCCATCTTGAGCTTCTTCAGCTTCTCAAGAGTGCGCTCCAGACTCTTGATGTAGATTACAGTTTCCCCAACTATGGTGGCCTTGTCAGCCTGCAACATCATATCAATTTGAACATAAATGGTATGGAATTCATTGTATGCATTCTTTTTTCAACTCCTCAAATATATACGAGTCATTGCAAAATTCCAAGGTAGTAGTTTCCTTGTACAGTTTAGCCCATACAACTGAAGAATAATTGAATTGCTAATAATAAAATAGAAAGAAGAAACATTCCCTGAAATCATCGATGCAATAAAATCCATAATGTGGAAAACTAGGGAGGATGATTTATGTTGCAAAGGAAGATGGCTAAGATGAGAGATTTGATGGAAGAGGCAAATTTTCGAAGGAGACGATTTGAGTTGGTTGGAGGGGGGTGTGAAACAAGGATTAGGGCCAAATATTTTTTTATTAAGGATGACAAAAGGTTTGCCGTGATTTCTATTAAATAAAGAAAAAAAAAAGGCAAACATTAGACATATTGAAACCTCGGTCGTCTGAGATGAGTTTTAAAAAGCATTCTATAATCCAATCTCATCAAAGGATAACATTAAGAAATGTAAGTTGTACTCTAGTGAATAGTAAAAACTATATACCAACAAAATCTAGAATGCCCTTGCTCCTTACTATTTGCATCCAAATTCAAGTTCTAATAAAACCTAACCTAGCCGATGAAGGACGGGAAAGAGAAATTTCGGAATTTCAGATATGGGGAACTCCATAAATGCTTTAGTTATAAGAAGACAAATTCTGACTTCATAAATGTTTTTAATAAGATAAGAAGGCAAATTTTGCTGAAGGACATTATAGAAGCAAATAATTGGCCGGCACATACCACTAAACAGAGATTTAGCCTGTATCATTATAAATTTGAGGTTGTTTGCCAGTGGACACCACGTTAAATAAAATAATCATTTCCACTATTTGGGAGAGAGAAAGCACAGTGAGTAGACGCTTTTGCCCCTGCCTGTCTAACATGCACCGCTATCTGTAATGGTAAAAATAATTATTTTATTCAGCGCAGCGTCCACTGGCAAACAACCACAAATTTGTAATGATGACAAATTCTCTATTTCACAGTGTATGCCGGCCCAGTGGTGTCCTCGAACAAATAACAGCTAATAAAAAATACAGAAGTTCCCCCATTTACTTCTAATGATCACACCATTGCCAAAGCGAGCACAAATGAGTGAAAATCTAGAATTCACGACAACACAAGCAGTACGGGATTTGCATATGAATAGAAAGATTTACTAAAACAGCTAGGGAAAACAAAGGAATGATTTTTTTCAGCTTCCAGGGAGAAAAAAAGGAAAACAATTAGGAAAATTTCATCTCGACAACACTCATGGAAAAATTCAACCAGAAAAAAAGAGTCGTGCACATATACTGACCTTGTCGGGGAGCTGGGGGAGGAGCCCGTGCAGGGTGCTGAACATGTTCTTCATCTTCTTCCTCCGCTTCCTCTCTGTAAAGATGTGCAAGTTGGGGTCCACGTCCTCCACAACGGCGGTGTTTCCCTTCCTACAGCCGCCGCCCACGTCGACCTCATATGTCGGTTGTTCTCTAGTTACGTTGTTCTTTCCCTTCTTGGCGTTGCTCGCACTGGCGTCGACCGCCACTGGTCTGGTGGCATCCTTGGACGACCCAGTGTTGTTGTCCTCGGCATAGGGGTCGGGCACCACTTGGATGGTGAGCTTGGATGTGTTATCCTTGGCGGCATGGAGCGCCACCGCAGCCACCGATCTAGTGAGCCTGGACGACCCGGCGGTAACGCCAGCATGGGGCAACACCTGGATGGCGAGCTTAGTCCGGGCTTTGTTTTCCTCGCCAGCACGAAGCAACACCGACCCTGGGCTGGCAAACTTGGGCCGCCCGGCGTTGCTATCCATGTCCTTGGCATGGAGCGCTGCGGGGTTTGGGAGCGTGAACTCAGCGTTGTTATGCTCGTCGGCATGGAGCGCACTGTTGAGCTTGGAGCCGGTGGTGCTGTTGTCCACGACGGCTTGGGGCCCGACTGGGCTAGCGGTCTTGGATCCACCGTCGTTACCATCACCGGCATGGAGAAACATTAGGTTGGCGAGCTTGGATCGGGCGACTGCGTTGTTGTCCACAACAGCATCAGACTCGGCTTTGCTGTTGTCGCAGTCCTGGAGCATCGCCGAGCTAGCGAGCTTGGGCCTAGTGTCATTGCCCTTCTCCTCGCTGGCAAAGAGCACGACCGGGCTTGCGAGCTTAAACTCGACTTTGTTTTCCTCGCTGGCAAGGAGCAGCGCCGGGTTGGCGATCTTGGGCACGGCGTTGTTGTCCTCGCCGGCATGGAGCACCCCCGAGCTGGAGATCTTGGCCGCGGTGTTGCTGTCCTCGCCAGCATGGAGCACAGCCGGGCTGGCACGCTCAAATGACCCAGCGTTGCTGACAGAGCTAGAGTTGGAACCAGCCGGCATCATGGTCGTCGTTGGCGACCCGACGCCGGCAGGGATGTTACCGTGGGAGGCAATGGCCTGATCATGGCTCCCCTCCACTTCTTGGGGCAAGTTGGCTCCTTCCTGAGACATGGTGCGGTGGATGCAGGAGCAGGAGGAGAGGAGGGTGTGGGGTGTGCAGGGGGGATTTGTGATGGAGAGAAGGGTTCATAAACTACAACAGCTATATAAGGATGCAGTTGGCACACCAAAAAGATTTACACCACCAACAACAATTTTTAGCAGCTTCTGTGCCTCATCATAATGGTTAGAGATTAAAGCGCCGAATATCGGCCAAAATTCCGTTTATCGCTTAACGATATAAGTGTGATATATCGGATGATAAAGAAATAAAAATAATATCAGACATGCTCCACATAGAAAGAAAATCAGGCGATAAATGTTAAAAAGAATAATACTAATGGCAACTTACCTACTATGATATTGCATAGCTTGAAATCTATGGTAGTTTTCTTTGATATATCTTTGTATGTGAAATTTGTGTTTTGATGAGGTATACAACGATCCTTGTTAGGCATCCATGGTTGAATGGTTCTACCAGTTTGAGCTAAAATTCTACTAGGGCAATCATGCAATTTATGGAACTTTCTACACTCCAAAAGTGAAAGTAGACAACTTCAACTTCACCAAGATAACAATGCATAACTCAAGTAGCAACTTGCTTTGCCAATAACAATCCATCAAATTGAAGAAACAACTTTGCTGTACCAAAATGGGAAATGTCTCCCTGAAGGCATTCCCACTTGATAACACCTCAAAAACCCATTTTGTCATGCTAGGAAAGTCTTCAAAATTTGGGAGTTCCAAATTCTACATGCCAAAATCCAAGTTCTTCAAGATAGTATATGAATTTATTTCGTTTCACGTTACCTACTCCACCAACACTTGCATCAACATGGAAATCCAAAAGTTTTATGAAGTGTTTATCATGGAGATACGTCAAGAAGGAAGAAAGACAAAATTGAAGGTGTGTAACACCTGTGGATGAATATGCCTATCACTTGTTCTTCAACAACCCCTTCAGTGTAAGATGTTGTGATTCTCTTGGAATTGGACGGGATCATAATTTTTTTGAACTTTGATGGGATCATAATTCATCAACTTGTCAGCATGTTTCACAAGCAAAGGCCAATTTCAGCAGCCCTTTCTTGATGGAAGCCTTCATAAGGCCATCCTCTCCTTGCACATCATTTCAAATAGTTGCACGAAGTCACTTAAGGTGGGTAGTGACTAGTGAGCCTCATGTCATGGAATGCAACACTCTTTTTTCTTTAATTACTTTATATGTTTGTATTAATATTATCACATTAGGAGATTCCCCTACTGCATTCCTCTCTAAAAAGCGTAACAACATTTGGCAATGGATTGTTCTAACTTGAGTCATGAGCCTACACAACGTACAAACAAGGTAAAAATAGGCACTAAACAGTTAAGTATCTGATTTACATGTTGTGTTCCATAAACATCAAACATCTGATTCACCCATTTCTGATTCAGAAGAGGAACACCTAGACTCATATCCATCTCAGCATCCTCATCTTCATCCACTGAAGGTGGTGTTGAGGACTACTGTTCTTCCCGCTCAATTTGAATCAAGTTTCACTCGGGCTGGGAACTGGGATCGGGCACAAATGGCTCAAAAATAGGCCTGGCCCATGCATAAGTAGGCATAATACCGGCGGTATTGGCCAGATATCGCGCTATTCTGACCGTATTCTTGTATTCTTTTGGTACTGGCAATATGCCACCTATAAATACCTTTTATTTAAAAAATAATAATACAGCAGATAATAAATCACTGCTAGTTTTTTGTATTGTAAGCTGGCTCACCACACATATCTGGCAGGTACCACAGGAGAACAGTAAAAGGCATGGTGGCATGCTGCATTGCGTGAAGGGCTGCCAAAACAATTCCCTTACGGCAGAGTTGCAGTTTTCCAGCTCTTGGAAACGCCTGCCAACAAAAGGAGAGGTTAAAGATAGAGTGATATAAAGTCATTCCAAAAAATACAGCTGATTATCAATTGGCGTGATTAGCCAGTTGTCCTTCCTGATAGACATCACCCTGTTTTCCGGTCCCACTGAAACTGCATTTGCCTTCATATGCAGCCTTCTGCATTTGGCTTCTCATACACCCTTCTTTTCTTTTCGTTTTTTCTTAAAAAGCTCTAACTGCATTTTTTGGCATTTTTTTATGTGCTGCTGGCTGCTGCAGATAGAAAACTAGAAACTCCTTGTCAAAAAGAACAAATGAAAACCAGAAACACAGTGAGCCCAAAGTTGATTCACGGATTCCGTCATCATCAGAACAAAATTCACATGATCCACCAATTCCTGCTTGCAATGTCACAAAACAATGAAGGTCTGATTTTATTCTTAAGAGGAAGACTGCATTTTAAGAAGAAATTTCCTGTTTGCAGGACCCAGAAAATGCCTAGGACACGCCTGCAGTCCATGTATCATGCTGAAAATAGCCATGGCCAGAGGCCGAGAGGCCTTGTTTTTATGCCACGGCTTGTTCCCCCTACTCGGAGGCTTACTGTACCGCTAAGAACATTTGACTCTCAATCTCCACAACAAAACTGCCCTAAATTTAGGTGTTGTCGGAATATATGAGTTTAGGCCCATGAGGCCCATGTTTGTCTCCTATATAGCTACCCTCTCTAGGGTTAGCCCAATAATGATAAATTATTCACTCTAACATGGTATCAAGCTAGGGTTTAGCTTCTCTCTCTCCCCTCCCACCCCTTCCAGCCGCCGCCACCACCTTCATGGCCGGCCGGCATCCTCCTTCCCCTCCCAACTCCTTCCCCCCTCTCTCCCACGCAACGTGGGCCCAGGCGGCCTAGCCGTGGCCGGCGTGGGCGGACTGGCCGCGGCCGGCGCGGGAGCGGCCCCAGGCGGCCTGGCCATGGCCTGCCTGCCACCGGCCCCCGGCGGCCTGTCCATGGCTGGCGGCCTGCCACCGGCCCCCGACGGCCTGGCCGTGGCTGGCGGCCTGCCACCGGCCGGCGTGGGAGGCCTGGCCCCCGGCGTGCACGGCCCCGGCGCTGCAGAAGAGGGCGCTGGCGGCCTGGACCACCTGGCAGCCGGCATCGTCGCCCCACCGGCTCTTTTCCCCGCCCCACCCTACGCGGCGCGCCCGAACTCCGCCCTCGCCGCCGCCCTCGTCGCGGCGCGGGCGGCTGCTGTGGAGGGCCAGGCTCGTGTCCGTGCTGCCGCCCTCACTTGGGAGCGCGAGCGCGAGGCGGCCGACGCCCTGGCCCGTCAGATCATCGAGGCGGAGCAGCTCCTCGCCCCTCCTGCCTCGTACGATGCTGGGGCCACCTTCACCAGCACACCGGGCCACCGCGTGTCCCACACCATGGTACTCTAGCACGACCCGGCTGACCCGCTGGTGACGCAGCTCCACTACCAGGCGGGGGGTGTCCAGACCATCCGTCTCCTTGTCCCGGTCGTCCTCGAGCCGGAGTCACCCTCCTACGCCCGTTGGCGGGGCCTGGTCCTCCTCACCCTCCGCTGCTACGCCCTCGACGACCACGTCCTCGCCGACGCCTCGGTCGCTGTCCAGACCCCAGCGTGGTACCACCTTGACAGTATCGTGCTCTCCTGGATCATCGGGACAATCTCCCTCGACCTACACGACCTCGTCCGCAACTCCGTCGACGCTCGCCGAGCCTAGCTCGCCCTCGAGGGCCAGTTTCTGGGCAACGCCGAGGCACGGGCTCTGCGTCTCGATGCGAGCTTTCGTACTTTCGTCCAGGGCGACCTCTCCGTCAGCGAGTTCTGCCGCCGAATGAAGGGCATGGCAGACTCCCTCGGTGACCTTGCTGGCCCGTGGAGGACCGCATCCTGGTCCCCAACGTCCTCCGCGGGCTCAATGACCGCTACGCCCACCTCCGCACGTGGATCACCCGGCAGCGGCCCTTCCCCACCTTCCTGCACGTCCGTGACGACCATGTCATGGAGGAGCTCACTCAGGGCATCCAGCCGGGTCCCCCTCTGCACTGGGATCCTCGTCTTCCTCGGCTGCCTTTGCGGCTACTCCTCCACCGCGCTCGTCTGCTCCGCCGCAGCCGTCTCGTCTTGGTCCTCCTCCCCCCGGGCCGAGCGGGGGTGGGGGGGCCGTGGTGGCCGCCGTCGTCGTGCGGGGGGGCGTGGTGCGGGTGCCGGCCGTGGGAGCAACCCGGCGCCTGCGCCTCCACATGGTACACCCTGGCCCTCCTTAACAACCCGTGGGCAGGGCGGATCTCCATGTGGCCCTTCCAGGCTCCCGGCGGTGAGTCTCGCCCGCCGGCGGCCATGCTCGCTGGTGCTCCTCCGGGGTTTCACTCAGCGGCTCCGTGGGCCCCACCTCTCGGCGCTTCGTCCGGACCGTCGCTGACATCTCCCGGCGCCTCGCTCGGGCCCGTTGGTTGGGATCCGGCGGCCTTGGCGTCCATGTTCAGCACCACGGCCCTGACTCCACCTGCTGGCCCAACTTGGGTTGCTGACTCGGGTGCTACCTACCACACCACTCCCGACCCTGGTATACTCTCCTCTGTGCACCCTCCTTCTCCTTCTCATCATTCGTCCATCATGGTCGCAAATGGGTCGTTTCTTCCTGTCACATTCGTGGGTGCCGCCGGCGCTTATGACTCTTTTCGTCTTCCTGACGTTCTTGTTGCACCTTCTATGGTTCACAACCTTCTTTCTATTCGTCGTTTTACAGCTGATAATTCCTGTTCTGTTGAATTTGACTCTTCTGGTCTTACTGTGAAGGATTTGGCTTCCCGGCGTCCGCTCCTCCGATGTGATAGCTCGGGGCCCCTTTACACCCTTCGGTTTCTGGCGTCTTCTTCCTCTTCTTCGCCGACTCCTTTGTCATCTGCTTTCGCCGCCACGCCTTCCTCCACTACTTGGCACCGCCGTCTCGGCCATCCTGGACGTGATGCTCTGATGCAGCTCAGTCGTAGCTCCAACATTCGTTGTACTTGAGCTCCCGATGAGCACTGGTGTCATGCCTACCAGCTGGGCCGCCATGTTCGCCTTCCTTTTTACATTTCTACTTCACATGTGCCTCATATTTTTGACCTTGTACATTGTGACCTATGGATATCTCCTTTCATCAGCATTTCTGGTTACAAATATTATCTTGTGGTGGTTGATGATTTTTCTCATTATTCGTGGACTTTTCCCTTGCGTGCGAAATCCGAGGCATTCCCCACTATTCTTCACTTTTTCGCTTGGGTTTCCACTCAGTTTGGCCTTACCATCAAGGCCGTATAGTGTGACAATGGCCGTGAGTTTGATAACTCCACCTCCCGTGCCTTCTTCCTCTCTCACGGTGTCCAGTTGCGTATGTCCTGTCCATATACCTCCTCCCAAAACGACCAGGCAGAGCGCATGATTCGGACCACGAATGACACCATGCGCACCCTTCTGCTCCAGGCGTCGCTTCCTGCTCGTTTCTGGGCAGAGAGTCTCCACACCTCCACCTATCTCCTCAACCATCTTCCTTCCGTTGCCTACCCAGCTCCTACACCCTACCATGCTCTCTTCGGTACCCCTCCTCGGTATGACCACCTTCGTGTCTTCGGGTGTGCGTGTTACCCTAACACCACTGCTACCACTCCCCATAAGCTGGCTCCCCGTTCGACTCTGTGTGTTTTCCTTGGGTATTCTCCGGATCACAAGGGTTACTGGTGTTTTGACCTCACTTCTCGTCGGGTCCTCATCTCTCGCCATGTGGTGTTTGATGAGTCTGTCTTCCCCTACTCCACCACCACCACACCACCCTCTACCCCTGACCCTGACCTTGCCTCTCTGTTTCCCAATGACACGGTGGTCCAACCACTTTTACCGTTTTCTCCTGCAGGTACTGCTCCTCCGTCGCACACCAGTGCTGCTCCTGACCCTGTGCCCTGCACGGGTCCGGTAGCATCACCCTCCGGTGCGGCCCCGGCTCCTCCGCCTGATACGGGGCCGGGGACGCCGGTTCCTGCGGCCCCGGCACGGTTTGCCCAGCCGGCGCTTGTCTACCAGCGCCGTGTGCGGGGGGATCCGGCGCCTGCTGCTCCTGGCCCTGTGCCCTGCACGGGTCCGGTAGCGTCCCCCTCCGGTGCGGCCCCGACTCCTCCACCGTCGCTCTCTGGTGCGGCCCCGGCTCCTCCACCTGACACGGGGCCGGAAACGCCGATTCCTGCACCCCCGGCGCGGTTCGCTCAGTCGGTGCTTGTCTACCAGCGTCGTGCGTGGGCGGACCCGACGCCTCCGTCGCCACCGGGGGCATCTTCTCCGCAGGCGGACTCGACGCCTCCTGTCGTGCCGCCGGTGTACCACCCACCGCTCCTTCACCGCCACACGCAGCATGTTCACCCTATGGTGATGCGGCACGCGGCAGGTACCCTGCGGTCCCGGGCTCTTGCGGCGATGCCCGGCGACACGCAGGTCTCTCCTGTACCCTCTTCCGTTCGCGACGCCTTGTCGGACCCTCACTGGCGCCGCGCGATGGAAGAGGAGTACGCGGCTCTCCTCGCCAACCAGACATAGGATCTGGTGCCCCGTCCACTCGGCTCCAATGTTGTCACCGGCAAGTGGATCTGGACGCACAAGCGGCGGGCTGATGGTACCCTGGAGCGGTACAAGGCTCGTTGGGTTCTTCGGGGCTTCACTCAGCTCCCTAGAGTCGACTACGATGAGACTTTCAGCCCGGTGGTGAAGCCGGCCACCGTCCGCACGGTGCTCTCACTGGCCCTTGCTCGCTCCTGGCCAGTGCATCAGCTGGATGTAAAGAATGCGTTTTTGCACGGGACTCTCACTGAGACAGTTTACTGTAGCCAACCAGCGGGGTTTGTTGACTCTTCACGTCCAGACATGGTCTGTCGGCTCAACAGGTCTCTCTACGGCCTCAAGCAGGCCCCTCGGGCATGGCACTCCCGGTTTGCTGCCTTCCTGGTGACAATGGGTTTTGTGGAGGCCAAGTCAGATACTTCTCTGTTTATATATCACCGTGGAGCTGAGACTGCCTACCTGCTGCTCTACGTTGATGACATTGTCCTCACAGCCTCCAGTTCGTCACTACTCAGCCGCATCATCAGCTCTCTTCATCAGGAGTTTCCTGTGAAGGATCTTGGTGTGCTCCACCATTTCCTCGAGGTGACTGTTGAGCCTCGTCCCGCCGGCCTTCTTCTTCACAGCGGCAGTACACTCTTGATATTCTGGAGCAAACTGGGATGACTAACTGCAAGCCCTGCTCCACTCCAGTTGACACTCCGGGCAAGCTGTCAGAGGCCGGGGGCCCCTCCGTGGCCGACCCCACGGCATACTGGAGTCTCGCAGGTGCACTTCAGTACCTTACCTTCACCAGGCCAGGCCGGGGGCCCCTCCGTGGCTGACCCCACGGCATACCGGAGTCTCGCAGGTGCACTTCAGTACCTTACCTTCACCAGGCCAGACATCACCTATGCAGTGCAGCAAATTTGTCTTCACATGCATGATCCCCGAGAGCCCCACCTCACTGCTCTCAAGCGTCTCCTCCGCTACCTCCGCGGCACTGTCGACTACGGCTTGCTCCTTCACCGGTCTTCCTCCTCCGAGCTCATCGTTTACACTGACGTTGAATGGGCCGGGTGCCCGGACACTCGGCGATCCACCTCCGGCTATGCCGTCTTCCTGGGCAGCAACCTGGTGTCCTGGTCGTCCAAGCGCCAGCCGGTCGTCTCCCGCTCCAGTGCCGAGGCGGAGTACCGCGCTGTCGCTAACGGCGTGGCTGAGGCTTCCTGGCTCTGGCAGCTTCTCGTTGAGCTTCACAGCCCTCTCTCCCGGAGCACGCTGGTCTACTGCGACAACGTCAGTGCGGTGTACCTCTCCACCCACCCTGTGCAGCACCAGAGGACCAAGCATGTAAAGATCGATCTCCACTTCGTTCGGGATCGGGTCGCCATCGGCGATGTTCGGGTTCTCCATGTCCCGACCACCTCCCAGTTCGCCGACATCTTCACCAAAGGTCTCCCGTCCTCGACCTTCGCGGAGTTCCGCTCCAGCCTCAACATCACCGGTGGCTAGTTGCGACTGTGGGGGAGCTCGTGTGTTGTACTTGCTTCTCTTCGTGTCCAGTCTGTAAACTCCGCTGCGCCGGTAGTTCAGACTGCGGGGGGGTGTTGGAATATATGAGTTTAGGCCCATGAGGCCTATGTTTGTCTCCTATATAGCTACCTTCTCTAGGGTTAGCCCAATAATGAAAAATTATTCACTCTAACAGGTGTGATGCATATGTAAGCTACTCAGCAAGCGGCTACAATCTTTCGTAGAAAAGGAGCGTGGCCTCCGCACACAAAACATCCTCCTCTGAAACTTCTGATACATTGCCATCCGAGATGTAAAACCACCGCCCGCCAAGGCCTGCAAGAGGCTTCCCTGGATCATCAAGATCAGGATTTGATGCAACTCTCCTGTAAACTGCATAATGACCTCCTCCAGATTTCCCGTAGTGCTCAACGACCGCCGAGAGACCATATAACTTGCTCATTGATGGCTGCGGTGATGATGATGAACTACTAGACACATCAATATTTGCCTGAAACAAGTGATCAAATTGTTACCATTACCACCCAAATCAGGTAGAAAAATTTAAAGTTGAGTAACCAACCATGTGAATTGAGTGTCCACTATTGTTTGTTGCTTCTTCCTTGCATGGCTGACTTGATACGTACCCACCAGTAGGTAAGGCATTTAAGCTCATTTGCATATTCAGTTGTCGATATAGATGAAGAGCTTGCTGGCCATCTCTTTGCACATTCGTTGCTAAAGGTCCAGCACTCGATGCACCTCCCACAAATGGGGATAGATTGAGAAGTAAAGGGAAAGAAATATGTCCCTGCAGTTGAAGTACTGATCACTTGGTACTCTAATTACATTGTGTGATTGAGTAACCATGTTTCGCGTAAAGCACAGGCTTACCTGATGTTTGATGGGCTCATCATCAAGACCGACTGAAGCACGTAGCAAATGGATGCATAAAATCTGGAAGAGGGGACATATTGGGGTTGTTACTTAAATTTATGACAGTTTCATGTAAGTCTCAACGAGTACTTCAATTTTGGATACCTTCGGGCACAGACTGATAATCAATTGTTTTGTTGCTCGTGAAGATGATGAACCTGGTATTTCCTCTAGGGGGAACATATCCCTGCAACTGCAAGTGCCATAGTTGACACAGGTGTGAAGCTTGCTAACCTTTTCCTGTAACAGTTATCAATGAAGTTGTCATACTCAACATTGCAAAGTCAGATTTTATAACAAAACATGGGTGCCATAGAATTTCCAGTGCAGTGACAATTAATACAAAGTAGAATACCTCATCAACTTCTGATTTAAGAGACAGATATTTGGCAGCAATGATGTGCCAACACCGATCACAGCGATAATTGTCAAGATGCTCCACCACAGTGAAGTACTTTAGGCAATCCACCAAGCTACACCCACTGGTCTAGTGTCATGTCATAGGATTGATGGAAGAACAAAAGTACCATTAGTGCGCATAAAATGCACAGCAAATGAAATAAAGTAAAAAATCTTGAATTACGCAATGAAATTTAGGAAGGTCCAAGCAGTCATACAATATCTCCATATGCATTAAGCACTGGCGAAAGAGGCAAGCAGTGGAAATTCTCGAAGTCCAATGACAGCTGTGTGATATGTAACAAGGGCAGAACATTAAAAGTTAACAAAATAGGACTATTTTAAGCTATCTGTCAAAATACACAAAATTACTTTGATTGGTAATATGAAAACAGAAGCAGCAGTTGTTGGCTAAATTACTTCCAAAATCATGATTCTTTAATTTTACCACACAGCTAGAAAAGGTAGGGTCATGCACTGGAGATTGTGTCAATATCTATGTACCTAGTGGTATAGAGGGAATAAACAGTGACAAAAAAAGAAGCATAGGAATCTACCACAGATGAACAGTTTCTGCAAGACAATATGCTGCCAATTGTCCCATCAAAGGGGCCAAATAGATTTTGTTTCCAGCGCTTGCATTCAGGCAGGTTACCTTCCCCTTGCTTGTACACTTTGGAGTGAGAAAGGGTGATGTCTGCCAGAGAACTCCTATGTGGTACATAACAATTGGAAAATTCATCCCTCAGTGACATCAGAAGATGGAGAAAAGCTTCTGAAGCGTCCTATAAGAAAAATTAGTTCTCATGATGACTGCTCATCTAATATAATACTAAAATATCAAAATAAGATAGAGAAGTAAATATAATACCTGCTGTCTAGTCAAATTGAAGTGACTAACATAGAAACTCAAAGCATGCATTACTCCATGTGGATTCAACACAGTTCTTTCATCCCGAACTATGCTCAAGTCTGCAACATGCAAAGCTCAAGTACAATAATAGCATGTAACCAAAAAGCATTCATAATCAAATGGTGGCGAAGAACAGAGTGTCATACATTTACATTTTGCAGGACATGACTAATTCCAGAAGCATAAAGCGAAAATAAAATAAGTCCCATTCAGTGGTTTTAAATAGAACCAAGAATATATTATGTGGGGCAAAGGATCCAAGCAATGCAAATAACAAGGACCCATCAATTGCCAAGAAGATCAGAGCATAGGAGAAAACACTGTTAAAAATTACAGGGTGTATGTATTCCACCACCAGTGGATGCATTATATTGCATATGCAGCTGAGGACCCTACTTGATATTTGAACTTATAAGCCATGCACTGTATAGGGGTTCACATACAATTCAAAAGATCTCAATAGAAGGAACCCCTGAAATTTACTGCAGTAAAGGGACAATACTTGCAATGGACACTGAATCTAGAGTTGTGACAAGATTTCACAGTGGGGATCTCAAAAATGATAAGAAGTCCAGTAGTCCATAGTAACAATCTTACCTTCCAAGAGAGAACTTAGAGCAAGAAGAAGAGGCATTCTTACAGCCTTTTCTTCAGGTAGCAAGCCATCAGTTGCAAGAAAATTATCTAGAAAGGAAATAAAACCATCACAGCTGGCAAGTGCCTGCCAGGAAAGGCTATCTTATTTAGCATTAAGCCAACTGGATGTCAGTAGAATTACAGTGTCAACATTTACCTGGAGGATGACATTAAGAAAGCAATTGTTGCCAAGATTTCGCAGACCTCCAACATAGTATACTCTCCCTGACCCCAAAAATAAATTCCTTGGAGAAACCCATGTTATGGACAAACCACTATGCAATGCCTTGCACAACCAGGCAACTCCTAGTCCCAACCCGACAGCAACTGCCACAAGACTATACTGACGTCTATTTACTTCGCTCTGAGAAAGAAGTCGATTGTCATGCATAAACTTCCCCATGATTCGCACCTGAACCAGCAGAAATAGTCTTCATAAAATTTGTTAATATGAAAATGACCAAAGGAGGGAATTAACGAAATCAATTCCTGGGCATTGATGTGATAGTACTGCAAATAAGGCAGCCAAGTGTCAACACCTAAATAGTAAAAAAAAAAAATACATGTATGGGGTATCTCTATATCAGTAGGCAAATTACTACACTGATGATCATCAGCTCCTCCTTATTTTTATTTATATTTATATTTATATAAAACATGGCAGTATGTCACATTGAATAGTTATTTCAGCAAAGCCATGTTTTGAGATGAAAATTGGAAGTGCTATCGTCCCAAACTGAAACTTCTTCGAGACTTGATCCTGTCTCATTGCGCTATAAACAGTATATTCAACATCAACCTATGCTAAGGGACTAAGAGCAGGGGCCGACATAGGTGTACACATGTACAAATATATACATGCCTGCTAACTTCCAAGGAAAAAAACGAAGTTAGCAGGCATCTATACAACTTGGACTGAGAACAGATCCGAATGCAAATAAACAGATAGCTTAAGTTAGGGTTCAGGTGCTGTTTCGCACAGCAGGAAGGGAGGAGAAAAGTGTGCATACCTCGTTAGGTGCTCGTCGCCGGCGAAGGACCCGGCGAAGACCTGCGAAAGGTACTGAAGAAGACCTCGGCACCTGGTGAGGGCGTCTGCGGTGGCGGCACCTGGCGTAGGGCGGCGGCGGCGGTCGACCACGAGACAGCGCGCGCGGTACAAGGCTGTTTGCTGAATCTCGGCGGGCGTACAAGGCTGTTTGCTGAAGCGAAACGAGTCCAAAGTCCAAACTCCATTTTACTTCTTCCGTCAAAAAAATATTTATATAATTATATAGTTTAGTACATTATGTAATTAATCTAAATAATACTTATTTTGTATTATAAATGTTATTCCTTTTTAATATATTTTTAGTTAAATTTTAAATCATTTTTGACTTCTTAAAAAGCCGAGATTTTTTTAGACGACGGAGTATTATTGAGCTTCCATTTGTTTTATTCATCCGTCTCGGCTCGTAAGACTGATATAGTGGTATCCAGGAGTGTTGCTTACCTGCAGATCTTTTTTTTATTTTTGGAAAGGGCCTGCAGATCGTGTTAGCAAACCTGAATGAGGTAGACAGCATAAACACGAGATCGAGTTGCATGACATGATTCCAGGTTATTTATAAGTCTGTCACCTTACCCTGCCCTATCTACCTAAATACAACATCAATCATAGTTACAGAAAAAGAATCTAACTCCTAAACTACAGATGGAATGCCTATATATTTCACGCTTCTAGCTAAAATCATGAGCCATTGTCCAAGTACTTCAATTCGTTCTGCTCTCTTAGGGCCACATCATCCTTCGATCTTAATGGTGTAGAGGCAATGTTCTTGATTATTGCAGCATATAGGTCAAAATCGGCTTTGTACTTGCAGCAGCTTGCCTCGATCCACTTCTCTGCGAGGCTTGTGGAGACGCTGTCTTGGCTATCCCTCTCATGCTCTTCAACCGCAGGCCTTATCTCCTCATGCAGGGCGTCGATTTCAGAAACAGCCTGATTCTTCACTTCCTGTGGAATTAGATGGATTAAATGCCAAATGCATCTTAAACTTCACAATTATTTGCCTTAACCTTCACAACTATTTGCCACGACTATACTGTTTCAAGAGAAAGGGGTTTTAATGATAGCAGACAATTACCTCGCAATAAAGTATTTCTTCACACGCCACAGATGATGTAAGCCGGTCACAAATATCTGGAATATCCAGCTGCTTGGGCACAACGCGTTTAGGTTTCCTACCACGACGTTTCGGTGCAGGCTTTACAGGGACCAACGCTGAATGGTTGCTATTGTTTTCAGATCCAGTTTGGTTTGCATGATTTGCAGGTTTGGGCACTGAATTCTGAGAAGCGTCATGAGTGTCTTGTACGCTGTATTCAGTTGACCCATTCTCGACTAAATGATCCACCATTGGCATGGCATTCAATGGCTCAATAGTCATTGGTGTGAATTCATTTGAGCTTGCAGTCAATGGTTCAACATTCATTGGTGCCAATCCATTTGAGCTCGACGTCAGTTCGTCGACAATAATTGGTGCAAATTCATTTGTTCCCGCGTTCCCAGGATTCTCTGTACTCTGGACTGTGCTGATGTTGCTGTATTGGGTAACCATGCCATCACTTGATAAGAGGATGTCCTTGTTAATGCTTGTAGGTTCGTCATCAGCAGAATCATAGAGGGATATTCTCAACAGAAAACCTGCACAGATAAACAGAAATTGCTGTATAATTGGTACTCAAAATCATTGCATCAATAAAAAAATCTTCATGCATCTAATTTACTAGTCAGGATAATTAGATCTCCAAACCAGAGCAAGCATAATTTTCACTAGTAGTACTCCATCGATTCCAAATTTTAAGTTATTTCTAGACATAATGTATATCTAAGTGCGTAACAAAAGCTATTATCTAGAAAAGTCAGGACCTATTTTCTTTCCTCTCTCTGTGATGATAAATCAAGACATGAAGTAGTATTAGTATTGGTTAAAATATATGAAGTCCTGCATTTGCCATTTAATAGGTTTCAGTCTTTCTTCCAGTTTATCTTAACAGGGCAAAGCAAATATGCTGGTAAACAAAATTATTTGCCTATTAGACACAAGCACAGAAAACTCAAGTGAACCTAAGTTTAGAAACTGACTGTGGTAGAATCAAAGATTCTCATCGGTCCATGTCACATAATTTTTCAAAAGAACAGCTCGTTATTACATTGTACATAGACTAACATAAGGTCAAACAAGTGCAACTAACCTGTCATCATCATCTTCCCACAGGTATGTGGCCTCCTGCAACATAGAGATCAACAAAGATACATGAGGTACGTACTGAACACTTCAAATATCAACTTACAAGGAAATGCAAAAATGACCAGATAGCACAATGACTGATAAATAGCACAAAGACTCAAAACATTATGTCAGCATATGAGCAAATGCAGAAAACCAAAGTGCAAACAATCATTCCAGTGTCTGACAAAGAGGATTGCCATATAACAACTAAAAGATAGCAGCAGTTCCTTCTCTTGAGCACTAGTGATAAGCATGAAATAGGTATGTGTTGATTCAGTTAGGAAGCCACATGTACAGCATAAATTTGTTCACCCACCTGGAAACCACGTGATTTAGCTCCAAGAAACCCAGAACAGCTGACAGCTCCACAGAGGCACCGCACCATCACACCACCATACCACTCAAAATTGTAGTTATAGGATAATTCCGTTCTAAAAGGAATGTCTTGCTTTGCAAAAATTCCAACTCTTACTTCCCCATGGACATTCCATTTCCTTGTCTCACAATTCGGTTGGCTGTATGCTTCAATTGCAAACTATTAGACTTAATTTCTCACAAGTCAATGACAGAAAATTTTAATAATTGAATCACATACACAAGAAGCAAAAATGAAATTTAGATATGTTGTGTTTGATACAAACTTTACCATGAATGATTGATGAATCTCGCAAAGTTCCCTTTTCTTGTTGCATCAATTGACTCATCAGCATTGAGGTAAATGATATAGGCATCCTTTAAACCTAACAGTTACAGAAGCTAGCTAGCTAAAAAATGTGCCAGTGTGCCACAATTCAATATTAGAATAGGGAAAGTGTCTGCAGACCCTGGGTTTCATAAGCTTGAGCTCTCCGTTTGGATTCCTTCCATGATATAACTTCTCCACAATATTCAATAACAAATTGACCAGCCTAAAATCATTTTTAGGTCCAAGTTACTTAAGCATATTCACTTCAGTATATTGTAGGATATTACAAAAAAAAATCACCAACATAATTTATTCACCATAATATTCTCATCAGCCACAAGGCCCATCCACGCCCTTGAGTCCTTACAAGTCTTGTCCTGGCATATTGACATTTTTGGAACCGCTACCAACACAGAGATTAAGTGTCAGCATAATTGCCATTAAAGTGTAAAGTAAAGAATAAGCAACATACAAGACATCCTAGAATCTGATTTCTTCAAGGGATTATTTGGACAAACTCATTCCCTCCCAATACATGTGGATTGGAGAAGGAAATGTACTAATTTCCACCCTCAATCCCTCACAATCCACTCAAAAATACACGAGGATGATCCAAAGAAGCACTGAGAGAAAAATGAATTAATCATCTCATATAGAACATTGATGCAGTTACTAGAAAAGTTCAATTGCTCCATCATGCTAAGACATGAATGGTTCAATAGTCAATACTAAGGGCCTGTTTGGATGGTGGCTTGAAAAAACTGCCTGGGCTAGCCAGGCCTCCCAGGCCTCCAATTTTTCGGACGCCTGGGGCCAGGATTTGTTGCCTGGCCAGGCATGCCTGCCAGGCCTCAATCAGAACAGGCCCATGCAGCAAAGACCAGACAGAAATCACCATATCCTAGCATTCCAATTGAGCACCCTATTTGGATTTTGAATACCTACAATTGGGCCTTGAGTTTTGAAACTAGAATTGGGTTCTCAAAATCTGGGTGTTTTGCATTAAAAAAATCTGGGTGTTTTGATGCCACAGGAATCGATACTGGGAGTGCTGAACTGATTCCCGAAGTGTACCCTCCTGCCCTCATGACCTGTTGCTCCTCTTCTCCGAGTGCCCAGTGACGCATCCTACTCTTCCGCTAGGTCACAGTAGCGCACAAGCTGGTGAACAAAAACTAGTCCATTATAGGTGGGCAAATCCAGCTAATGCAACTAATAGTCTAATAGGTGTCCATGTAACTTTTAGTTGGGGATCCAAACACACCATAAATAACGTTTAGCTAGCTTAACTTTAGCTGTCTAATTTTTGGTGTGAACTAACTAGACAAACCCAACCTTCTGTACGAGAGTGAACCCAATGACAGTGTAGATTGGAAGATAATGACCAGTATGCACATGTCCATAATGGTACAAGGGAGTATTGCAAGGGTAAAAGGATAAACTAGGCGTGGACTGAGAGGACTAACCGAGTTCAAAGGAAGATGACTGCAATAGATGGAGAAGCTCACAGAATGCTAAAAAGCTGAACATTGAAAACTTTTGGTGATATGAAAGTGTACCAGAATCTTTTGGTGTTCTATTTCTATACAAAACAAATATCCATGCTTTAAGGCGCCCTATGTTGAAACCATATGCTTTCCCTTCCCAGTGCCAGATTAGACAAATTGAACCATCAATGATACAGAACAAAACTCAAAACTAATGCATCAAACATCACATAACTTCAAAGTTATAGCACTAATACGAAAATAGCAAGGTCCTACCTGATTCTTGCAGTACACACCACAGCGGCAATAGCCAGGTGTGCATTCTGTGTTAGTCAACAAATTCAAGCAGTGGTCTCCACATGGGCTCTCTGGATCCAAGATATCATACTGGCACTCACACACGGCTATGTCCTCCTCTGTCTGCCTCTTGTGCCTCCAAAAGATAACACAGGAAGTCAGGCAGTATAACATTCCCATAACAACAGAAAACGAGAGGAAATGTTGCGAACCAGTCCCATCAAAAGTTGAAACCACATTGGACAGGATTGAGAAAGAACTAACGCAGAGCTACTCGGTTGCTCACTTTCTGTAGGAGAAATCGTTGCTGTCAATGTGGATGTACGATGGTGCGTCCGTGCATTCTTCCTCCTACAATCCAAATAATTGGACGAATTCAGCATACAGACAAACACCAAAAAAACATCTCCCGGGCAGCCTCGTTCAGAAGAGATGAAAAAATTGAGTTCCACGCAGCAGAAACACCATTAGCATTCATGATTCGTCGACTGTGGAACAGCAGGCAGCAAGACGGCCTGAAAAAAGAAGGATTCGGGGTGCAGTTAGACTTCAGAGGTGGTGGACGAATGAATCTTACAACAAAGGCAAGCTCAAGGAAGAGTTTTTCACTCTTCATCAATAATCTGGACAATAATCTGGGAGAGGTGAGGCTAGGGCGTTTTCCTCTAAAACAAAGTGATGGCGAGGGCGTACCAATAACTTCCGGCACTCCGGATCAACAAGAGAGGCTGTGGGAGAGGTCGCACCCAGCTGTGAAGACCGAAGAGACGAGGTGGGCGCCGGCTGAGGCTGGCGCGGAGGGTGGAGAACGGTGGCGGTGGCAGCCGGAAGGAAGAGGCGAAGGATCCCGGACGGAGGGAGGGAGGGAGGCAGCGCGGGGGCGCCAGGCTCGTTGACGAGGGAAAGGAGGACGGCGGCGGCTGAGAAGGGGACGACCGCGAGGAGCCGACAGCCGAGGACGAGAGGCCTGAAGATGCGTCGGCGGCGAGGTCGAGCTGGGAACGGCGGTCAGGGGTCCCACGGATAGATGGGGTTGGGGGTCATGGACCGGGACGGCCTCATGATCAATGGTCATGGGCTCATGGCCCATGTCGGGAAGGGAAGAAACAGAGCTTTTCTTTTTGGACCAAAAAAAAGAGAAAATGAGAGAATTTCTTCTATGATGAAGCGGCTAATGCTCTTCTCGTCGAGTAGTCAAAGATTCTTAATTTTGATCAAACATATATATAAGATATTTTTTCACAGACAATAATGTTTAAAATATTATTATATTAATAATAAAATATATTTTTTTATAATAAACCTTACTAGAGATCTAAATTACTTGTATAAATTTAGTCAATTTATTATTCTGGCTGCGCGTAAAACGAGACTTTTTTTTAGAATAGAGAGAGTGTTGTTTGATGTGTTTCTGCTTCTACTCATGTTTGCCTAGACGACCGTCATTTTAAAATGGTAGACATAGACCAGCCTTGTCGTTTAGGACATTTTCTAAGAATCCTGTCATTTAGACTTGAACAGTGAATTATATGGTTACATCGCTTAAACTCATCTAAACCATTTAAATGGTTCAAATAGATTTGAGTTTGGCATGTGCTGTTGGACATTGGACATTGGTTGGGAGTATGAAGCATATATAGCCATTGTGCTCTGTTTCATTTATATGGATCACAAAAGCTAGAGGTAAACACCAGTGCAGCGCAAATAGACACATGATATCAAGCAAGTCGCATAACAAAAGGGGTGATGGGAGGAAGAACAAAGAGGAGAGGCACGGTTAGATATCAAGCAAGTCGCATAGTCCCAAAACAATTTCTTAGTCCATGAATTTTGTAAGATTGAAAAAAATACATCTTCAATAACTCTCAATCTTTTAGCACTTGGAAAATTCACCCCTGTTGTGTAGATAAATACACATGCTTATCCATCCCGCCGATCTAAGGTGGAAGAATGTGAGAAAGAATAGAAGTAGGACAAGATTCATTATACAAATGTACAAGAGAGAAAGGAAGTATAAAAATGGCGGGATGGCTAAAATAGCTCTGAATTCCTAATGTTGAATGACCTTATATCTATTAGGAGTGACGTTTTTAGAAACTATTGGAGAAACCTATCTTTGGTGCTCCCAATACTTTTTGCCCATTTAAAAAACTCATTGGTTTTAGAAAAAAAAATTAAACATGTGGTTAGTAGGCACAAGAAATTAAAACATTTTGCTTACATGTGGTTGAACCGAACGGGGGCTTAATAAGCACAAAAAAATTTCCCTCGATGAAAAAACGCGTCCCCCCTTGGCCACGTGTAGGAAATCCTGAGAGGGGAGTAAAGCAAAAGTGTACGTGAGCAGTCTGACGTCAGAGTTGACACTGAAGATCGATATTGGAATCAGGACCAAGAGAACATTTCTTTTCTTCAATCAAATAAAAAACGTATCTCTGCTTTCGCTTCCTAGAGAGACAGAGAGGGACCTATATCCAACAGTATATCCACAGCGGCCGACCTATCACTATCAGCAGGCTCGGAGCGTCGCGACTTCTAGTGGTCAAACTGGGAGTGGAGTCATGCTTCCAAAACAGAGGCATTTGTTCCGTCTGAGGTTTCTTCCAAACGAGGAGCAAGAATCCAAAGCGGGCAAGTGCAGGTGCAGCTGATAACAGCTATGGATTGGAAGCGTGTGCGTGCTAGAACACATCATCGTATCCTTAGTCGCTAAGACAGCGTTTAATTTGCCCAGGTCGGTTCCAGGATTTTTATGGACGATCGCTATGATATTAGTATAGTAGCTTCAAGAAGATGGTGAAGATGGCGCGCGTGCCTGCGCACTCCTCGTCCCTGCCGCGGCCTGCTGCTAATCGCATCGCAGGCCTAATCCAAGTTGGCTTCCGCCGCGTCACGACGAGACGACCCAGCGGCGTGCTCGTGATCTCTGCAGCCATTTCTCGAAGGATGAGCTATAAAACGCGGAGCATTCGTGATGCCATGCGGATTTATGCTGGGAAGACAGGATCAATGCAGCAGCAGCAGACGCAGACGCAGACGCAGACAGACGCAGACGCAGACGATGGGGTGCTCGGAGCAGTCGCTGGCGGCGGAGACGGCGGCGATCGTGTCGGCGCTCACGCACGTCGTCGCCACCGGCCGCGGGCCGCCGCGCCAGGCGCCGTCGCTCGACTTCATGCCGCCGTGGAACCGCGCGGCCGCGGACAACAGCGCCGCCAACCATGTCCACCTCGCGGGGGCGGCGGCGCAGGAGCCGGCGCTGGCACCACCGGCAGCGCCCGCGCCAGCGCGGAGGTACCGCGGCGTCCGGCGGCGGCCGTGGGGCAAGTGGGCGGCGGAGATCCGGGACCCGCACAAGGCGGCGCGGGTGTGGCTCGGCACCTTCGCCACCGCCGAGGACGCCGCGCGCGCCTACGACGCCGCTGCCCTGCGGTTCCGCGGGGGGCGCGCCAAGCTCAACTTCCCCGACGACGCCGCCGCGCGCCGCGCCAGGGACGCCGAGGCGGCCTCCGCCGCGGCGAGGGCGGGCCCGCCCGCCGCGCTGCTCGAGTCGCAGTCGCAGGCCGCCGCAGCCGCCGCAGGCGACGACGACGTCGTGGCCGATTACATTGATTACTCGAGGATTCTCGAAGCCGCGGAGCCCAGCGGCATCGTGGACGGGCTCTTCGGTGGCCACGGCAACAATGGACGCTTCCTCGGCTCCTGGAGCATTGGCACGTCGCCGCCGTCGTCCGGCTCCGGCGCCTCGCTTGCCGGTGCCTCCTCCGCTCCTCTGTTCCACCAGACTGATGGCGGGAAGCAGAGCAGCAGTAATAGTGCCGCCTTTTTGGAGGATTAGTTGACGATTTCTTTTTCTTTGTCCCTGCTATACATATTATTAGTGGTAAGTATAAAAAAGTAGTCTAGGTCATTTGTAGCATTTTTGCTAGACTAATAGGCAGTCCATTCATCAAGATTTGCAAACGATGCTATCATAGGGATTTGTTATTTGATTTAATTAGCGTGTTATCGTCAGAACTCAGAAGAGGATAATTCTTTGATGTACAATTATTTTTATAAATTTGGAATAAATGTTGAATTTTGCTATTTGTCTGTCGCCAGATTTTGTGGCTTTTTATCTGTCGAATTTTTGTCCGTTGATTTTGTTCTAAGATCCGTGCGGTCTTTTTGGGCATACACCTGTGATAACGGGTCTAGGAACGAGCATGCCAAACCTGCAAACCCTTTTCTTCTCCCATGCGTTCAGTTTCTTTCCCCAATCCTCTCCGTACGACCGCACGGCTCTCGATTCGCTCGCTTGCGCCGCGCCGGATGGAGCCTTCGGCGGTTGCCGTGTTGTGCGGCAGCGAGCTGTGGGTGGGGTGCCGAGCCTTTGGCAGCTGCCGGGTGTGCTGCGGCGAGCTGTGGGTGGGGTGCGTTGTCCACGCGTTGTGCTTCCCCGCAATGCGGTGGTCGGACTTCGGCACATGTTCTGAGCTGTGCACGAGCAGTGGGTGAGGCGATGTATTTTTTGTTGTACGTGTCCGCTGAGCTGTACCGCGGCCGCGATGGTTGGAGCAGGAGAGGATTCTCGGGTCGCTTCCCGGTGCCGACGGCCCAGAGGACTCTCCAACCACAGCTAAGTTGATTCATAGCTATATCCTTGGGTGCTATTTGATTTTTGTTTTGGAGATTTTGAGGTTGGGATGATGTAAGAACTTGTTTCGTAGATAATTGAGTAATGGTGCTTGCTCAGGTGCTGTTAGGGTTGAGGTTGTTTGCTGGTTCAGTTTGTTGTTATTCTGTAGATTTGGCTCCGCAGATGTGCTAGCTGTTTTTAGTAGTTGTCTCCGAGTACTGATGATGCAATGAGCGCAAAGCACATATTACTTATATTTATAATGTGATGCGAATCTTACCTAGTAGCAAGGCAGCCAAATCAATCCAATTTGCATATCCTAAAGTAATGTTTGCTCTGCTGCTGGAGCCCTATTATTTTTCAGATATTGTTTCCCAAAAGTTCTACTTAATACAGTGCATAAGGAACAGGAATTGAATGCATCAACCGAACTCATCTGAAGTTGCTCTAGTTATCTGTTCTAGTGTACTCTGCTAGTGTGCTCTGCACATCGACATTTTTTTGACAGCAGCAACTGGTGGCTGTTTACTAAATCAATAGCTTTTTGCTAACTTTTTTCTTGTTACCAGTAGCTGATATATGGCCCTTCAGTCCTGTCCAGTGAACATGTATTTTTGCAGTTTCAGTTGTTTGCTTGTTAACTATGAGATTGTTAGCAGAAATTGCTCCGTTCACTTTTTCAGTTCATGAGCAACTATTGCAGAGATTGTTTTCACGATTATGGTGACTTATTTAGTTGAGGATCTATATGCAAACACACATGTGCCTCTATATCCGATAATTGGAGTAGTATCTCCGGTTGAATGACTGAATGCTCATCATACATGTGTTTTATATGTCGCAGAAAGGAGGGCAAGCTGAGGCTAACCGCATCATGGAGAATTACCATGTAAGCCTTCGGTATCTTTTCCCCATGTCCTCTGATTATTTCCATGATAACTTTTGTTCTCATTCAAAGTGGCTTTTCTGTGTGATGTAGGTCATTGTTGAGAAGGCCAGAGAGGAGTGATATTCCAGACATTTACAAGAAAAAGTTCCATTTCAACAATATTTTCTCTGAAAGTTGTCTTTGCAATTTCTCTCATTGATTTTTGTCTAACTCTTCATAATACAAAACTGTAGGCTGTGGGCATTATGTTTGTGCCAATCATGCCTTTATAGCGGCTTATCTCTACTATTAGTAAGTTCCATACACTTAACGTCCAAATCAAGAGTTTGTTCCTTCTGCAAGTTGCCATCTAGAATTTGATTGATGTCCAATGTTTTTTGCTTTCTCTGCTTATAAACCCCATGGACATAGTATTGAACTATGAATTGTCTGAAATATTTTCAGTTAGTGTCATTTCGAATGTGATCTGTATGGTGTTTTATCTATTTGATGGCATTCTAAACTTAACTTTTTTAGGTGAAATATAGGTTGAATGGGGCATGAGTTAAGATGAGGTGGCACTACTTGTCCCCTTCTCGAGTTGGACCATACATTCAGATGATGAGATTGTTCTTATACTAGTTGCTTTGTCATGGTGCCGGTATGGTGTTGTCCTATATATATTTAGTATGAGTAGCTTCACACTAGTTTTGCAAACTATGCTGTTGTTTCTTGTTGTATGAGTTGTAGCTTTGGTGTTGGGAGCTTTGTTTTCTTGCATGTGAAACTTTTTATCTGTATGAGTTGTAACTGTATTTTTTCTGTCATCTTCAGTGCGTGGACTGCTCTATTACTGCCACTTATTTTTTTGTGTGTCTTTCTCTGTATGTGTGGATTCACCATAGGTGCATTTGTTTATTTTGTGTGTGTCTTTTTCTGAGTTATTTGTTACATATGACGTCTTTGGTAGCTGCTGTTGATGAAAGTGATAGAGTTGTTGCTGCTACTGGAAATCGAGCGTGTGGGTGTGGGTGTGTTGAGCTGAGTTATTTTAGCTTTTTTTGTTGAGAGTTGTTTTGGTAGCTTCAATGTGTTCTCTTGTCTTTTTCTCTGTTAGCAAATGCAGTTATTTTGCCTTTTGATAGTGATTGTCTTTTTTTTCTGTCATCTTCAGTGTGGACTACTCTGTTGCTGTCACTTATTTGTGTTGAATTGTCATGGCCAATTTATTTCAGTTGAGCTGAATTTTCTTGGCTAATTTCGTTGAGCTGATTTGAGTTGAGTTTAGTTATTTTAGCGGTCTGCCATTTGAGTGTGTGTTTGTGTTGTTTCTTTTGAGTTGTCATGGCCAATTTAGTTGAGTTTAATTGAGTTGTCTTGGCCAATTTAGTTGAGCTGAGTTGAGTTGAGCTGAGTTTTTTTTTTTTATCTCTGCCATATGAGTGTCTTTTTGCGTGGGTTCTTGTATCTGAGTGTGAGTGTATGTTTGTTGCTGCTACTGAAAAGAGTGCGAGTTTGTGTATTTAAGCATGGCCTGCAGGTAGTCTTCACATTGATGTTTATAGTCGATTATGCCTATGCTTTCTTTGTGGATTCGATCTGTCTGAGCATGGCCTGCATGTAGTCTTTCAGGTTGATGTGCTGATATAATAGATGACCTGCATGTTGTTATATTTTGTCATTGTATTTGTAGTTGTAGGTTGCATGTTGTATTACACCTAAATGATGCCTAGTTTTTCCTCAGTTTCTTTGAGATGAGTTATTTGGCCAATTGAGTTGAGTTGAGATGAGTTGATTATTTTTAGCTCTGCCCCTCTGTGTCTGCTTGTGTTTGACATGTTGTTGATGCCTGAGGAATGTAGGTGACAGCCAGGCTGTCCTGGGAACAACGGACAGTGTTGATCTCGAGTAGATCAGTGAGGGCTCATTCGCTGGATTGGTTGACGATGGCACTCCACTCTTGTCAGCCGTGCAGCTTACATTAGAACATGGCACCTTAGTGTGAGAGGTAACTGAATTTGATTCACAATTTGATTCTTTATCCGTCTAACTAGGAGTCCATGATTCTTTAGATATCCTTTTCCCTTTTTCTGTTAGTAGATGTTCTGTACATCGCTTCCAATTTTATTTGCACTTTGGTTGTCCTTGGTGGTTTGGTGGTCCTAGTTGTGTTACTGGTTCCAAATATATGTTTAGACATTTATTACTCCATATTACTCAGTGTTGCAATCTATGGTTAATTATCTCAGTAATTTATTTTGTCCAACTTGCCCCTGCATGTATGCTGCATGCATATTAATGTTGCCATTTTGCATGTTTTTTCATGTTTTTCAAAGAATGGGTGCTGGGAGGAAGACTAAAACTTTCTATTCTGCAACATCAAGTGCACAAACACAAAATTGAACCAATGAATAGCACGGGTCTTTTTTGTTGTTGCCTGTAATCTTTGGAAAGATGAACTAGTAGGAGTGATTTTTGGGTGCAAACACAATACAATGAATGAATACCTCTCTAACAGTTGTTTGGTTAGTAATTTCCTTCACTTTTTTTTCTTAACTTACAAATACTAGAGCGCCGACCTCGCCGCCAGGATGGGGAAGTACATGGAGCGCCCACAACACTCCAAGGTCGCCCCGTCCAGGGAGAGCCCCGCCGCCGCCCTCCTGGTAAGTCGCGCGGCCATGCCGGCGGCCCGCTCCGACGGCGGCGCCTGGGAGCGGGCGGCGTTGGGGCGGGGGCTTCCGCCCGAGTCACCCCGGGGGGGGGGGGGGGGGGGGGGGGCGACGTGGGGGACGGTCTCAAGTTGATCAAAATGCCGCTCCTACCTTACGCATATGTGTCATACGCATAGTATCAAATCTCGGGTGGCCTGTGCATGATCAAGATTGGTTGTTTGCTATGCGTGCATACCGCACGCCGTGCCACCAGCACACGAGCTATGGTCTCGTGCTCTGTACTGTGTGCCTCCATGCGGCACGCCGCCGCTGCGTATGCACGTCCATTTTAGCCTAGTCACGGCAGTGTGGCTTTCCAGTACGGGACCAAATTATCCAAGGAATGGATGAAAGAAGAATGCATGCATGAGAGAGTGCTGCTGGAGTGGTAGTGCTTCCATTCTTCACCGGTATATAATACTCAGCTCGCTGCTGGACTGGAACCTCGATCGATCTGGAAATGGCCCGCTAGCTGTTCAAACCTGCAGGGCCCAGTTGGACTTTTTTAACTCAAAAAAAATTAATGGGAACCGTCCGGCACGTCCGGACGCCGTGCTCGTGGGCCGACCCAGCTCCCCGGCCCGCCACGCGTTCGATGACACCGGAGACGCCCTCACTCCCAACTCTCTCGTCCTCACTCTCTCCCCACTCTCCTCTCCCCTCTCCATTCCTGAGCTCCCCGACGACCTCCCCGGCCCCGAGCGACCTCCTCGGCCCCGAGCTTACGCGCTCACCCCAGCGGCTCCTCGCGCCCGCGCCTCCCCGCCTCCCCCTCCTTTCTCTCCCCCACTCGCGTCCATGGCGGGATACGCCAGCGGCCATGGCTGGATCCTACACCGGCGGCCGCGGATCCTTCGATGCCGGCTCAGGTAGGCCCCCCTCCTCCCTGCTCTCCTCTCCTCCCCTCCTCCTCCTCCAACTCCGGTTAGGGTTAGGGTTCCGGCGAGCTCTCCCTATTCCTCCAACTCTTTCCCCGGCTATAGAATCTGCCCGGCCGACCTGGCCGTGGCAGTCGACATGGCGGTGGTGGTGGTTCGGCCGGCGGCGAGCTTGGCAGTAGGGGTGCTGCCGAGCGGGCGGGGGCTGGATGGCCGGTGGGTACGGGTAGGCGGCGAGGGCGCCATGGCCGGCGGCGAGGGCGCCGGAGACGCCGGAGGGAGGCGGAAGATGGTGGTGTCGTGGCGAGCTAGGGTTTGGCGGGAGCTCTAGCGAGCTACGGCTAGCAGCCCTAGCTCGTCGGAGCTCCGGCCAAACCCTGACTCGCCGTGACGGGGGCGAGGTCGCCGGAGGCGGGGAGGGGGCCGGGGGAGGGGTAAGGGGAGGAAGGCGGTCGCCGGTGGCGGGGGCGAGGTGGCGGAGGGAGAGGTTGAGCGGACGCTAGGCACGGGGTGGCGCTGTGGAAGGCGTAGGCGTCTGGACGGGGTGCAGCCTCCGGACGTCCAGGCGCTGTGCTCCCGGAAATTAATGCATGCCCTATTGCCCTGGAGCAACATGGCAAGAGCCCAGCCTCTTGTTGCTTATCATGTCGAAAGCCCTCTCCGAATTTGTCTTTCAACACATCAACTTCTGTTCACGTACAGTTGACTGTTGCGTTTCAGATATTGCCAGAAACTCGTCAGCTTGGGCTTGGATGATATACATGCCAGTTCAGACGACAATGGTGATCTCTCCTTTCTCTCACCTTCTTTGCTTGACGAGAGAATGACCTCGTCGCCCCGGCGTACGTCGTAGTGGCTTGGCTGGGCTGCATGAACGCGCGTGGTGCTTCTTCCGGCATAAGACCGCGAGCAGATCGTTGGTGAAAAACGCTCCAACACCCTGAAGGCCTGAACCGGCAGGCCCTGCTAGCTGCCAGCACGGTAGTTGTTGACTCAGCTTGCCAGTGGTTCTCCTTGACTTGACTAGCTGCTCGTTAGTATTTTTCAACAAGTTAGTTAACTAGCGAGTTGGCCTATGGCAGAATTGTTGCCCTACTTATACTACTCACAAATAAACACAATTCTTTAACTTCTGCGACACATGTTTGACCATTCGTCTTATTTAAAAATTTTTAATAAATATTATTTATTTTGTTATGATTTATTTTAGATGAGGAAGCTAGATCTTGGAAGCTATGGTGCACGCACTTGGATCTCGGTGAATCTCCTTTTCTTCTTCTTCTTTTTGAGTGGATGCAATAGTTGCATAGACTAGAATATTAATATATTTCCTTTTATAAAAAAAGCACCAAACAAGCAAGAGAAAGAGTGATCTTGAGCACTGAACTGTCAAGCAAGCAAGAGAAAGAAAGAGCTGAGCATAGCACTGAACGGTTTTGCTCCTACTACTGTCTTTGCAACAGCGACGCTGGCAGGGGTAACGTTAAACATCGTACGTATATTTTTCTAATCCTCCTTGGCCCTCGTACTTTGAGAAGCGGACTGACACACTAGTACTGTAACGAACTTCCACAGCAGATGAAAACGGTTTTCCACAGCCGGCATTGGCGTCCGCCACGAATGAAAGGTCACGGTAAATCGTGACCTCACCACAGTGGGCGTCTTTACCTGCTGTGGTAAATTGATTTAATGTAGCGGACACATTAGAATGCCCGCTACGGTAAATCATTTGAAAAAATAAAAAGAAAAGAAAAGAAACCCTAGATAGGCCCGTCGAGCCCATCCATGGGCCCGACGAGCCCATCTAGGCTGCCGCCTTCGGGAGCTCCTTGCCGGATCCCGTCGCCAAGGACCGGCCGCTCCACCACCAGATCCGGTGCGTGGGGGAGGGATATAGGACCGGCCACCAGGAGGAGTAGGAGCACGACGCACCGCCGGATCGAGGGTGTCGGGCCCTCCACGTCGTCGGATTCGGTTGCTCGGAGTAGAGGCTCCCACGCCGCCGCGCTATGACGTCTAGCTCCAGATTCTGCACAGTCGGAAGAGTAAGTGAGACGATGAGGGAAGGAAGTGGATGAGAGAGAGAGGGAAAGATACTTACCAGGCATGGCGGCGCTTTCCTCACCAAATCCGGTCACGGCCGCCCTCCTGCTGGCCGGATCCAGGCGCGGCGGCCAAATTTGGAGGGAGGGAGAGGAGGAGTGACGCGTAGTCGCTGGCGTCGGGGAGTGGGAGGCGGAGTCACTGGCGTTGCACCGCTGTGCCGAGAGCCACCGCACGCCGGAGGCGGCCCATCCTCGCCGGATCAGGGCTACCGCAACACCCGCAACGTGCGCCGCCGCTACGCTGGGAACCGCCGTGTGCCGGAGGCGGCCTCGCCGATCTAGGCCACAGCGACGTGCACCCGCGCCGGGAGCCGCCGCTGCGCTGCGAGTTGCTGCTGGCGTCGGAAGGGAGGGGTCACGAGAGAGGAGAGGGAGAGACGGTCGTGCGTTCACGGGAACAGAAGGAGACGGAGGAAAGACAGAAGGCTGCTGGAGTGGAGAAGTGATTGTGTGAACAAAAACCCTAACTCCAATATTTATATGAAGGATGGCTATCGGGCCTCGTCTGGGCCCATTGGGCTCCAGCCTTAACCGTAGCGGGCCTCAAAGCATGTCCGTTGTAGTAAATCAATTTACTATAGAGAGCAAAAGTGTCCGCCACGGTAAATAAAAAAAGCCCGCCGCGGTAAATCGTGGGATTTACCGCAGCGAGCAAAAAAAGAGCCCGTCACGGAGTGTAAAAGTGCAACGTTGCGGAAGTTCGATTCTGTAGTAGTGATAGGAACATATAAATTTGCGAGATTCGTTTTTCTCCTTACAACTTTCCATTATTTTAGAAAACCGAGATGCGCTTGGCAGAGTTAGCCATTTGCGTCAAGAGTCAAGACATTTGAATTCACCTTAAAAAAAGACATTTGAATTCATGCACCAGATCTTGGTAATGTGGATCTCTGGCCTCACCATTTGCTGCTATGCGCCCAAGAGCGTGTACCAAGCAACCAAAAGAAACAGAGAGTGAGAGAGTGTGTGAGCACTTCACTGAGCGGTCAAGCTGAGCATGGAGCTCGCCTTGGGGGCCATGGCCGGCCTGGGCCCCAAGCTGGCCGAGCTGCTCACGGCGGAAAATGTCATGCAGAAGGGCCTCAAGCCCGACATCGAGTCCCTCTCCAGAGACCTTGTGATGATGAAAGCCTCCCTAGAGGACTCGTCTCAGGTGTTACGCAATAAGGCAATTTTTATGTCATTTTAATTCTATAAATTAACATTATGACGATGATATATAAAAGATTATTGATAAATAAGAACAAGACATAACACACATTCATGACAATGATGAACATGTGAACAAGAAGCCAGTGAAGTATATATATCATAAAAACAAGTGAGTGCTAAAAAGTTAACGCCCGCCTCGCCATGCCCACGCCCACGCCACGCCCGGCCGGCCGGCGGCGGCGGCGCGCGCGTGTGGCACGCCTTAGTCCTTTTCTTGACTTCTCAAATTAAGTGGAATAATTTCCACCCTTTAAGTCAAGTCAGCGACTCTTGGAATTCCAATTCGGAAAAAATAATAAAGCTTACAATTACATACCATAGAGTTTATTGATTTATTGAATATATATAAATGGGTCTAGCCCATAATAAATTCAACAATCCCCACCAAACTCTAGGGTTTATAACTGTGAAGTGCCAGAACCGCAATCCTTTGATATACCAGTGTTTCGATGGAGACTGTTAAGTTGAACATCCACCTAGAGCAAGAGTTTCACTCTGCCACAACTGAACAATGGACTATGCCTTGAATTGACAGTTTTGTGTGAGATGAGATTCACTCAAGTCCTTTACTGATATTAGGCTGCAAAAGACATCCCTGTTGTTTTGAAATACATAAGTCACACTTCAGGGCCTTTCATGAGTATTTAGAGATTACCCAAATCCCATAGACTGTGATTAGCAGTCGGACTCACATAGGTGTACTCCTCAAAAGATATTGTATAGGACAACATCTTACCTTTTTAAGACTCTTGGAATATATTAAGGTAAATACTATCCTGCCTTATAGATAGAAAAGACATGCATCAGAAATGAGTCAAGAAAGGGATCTTTCCTCTTAATCTACTACTAGCTTGTTTCACCACTCTACTTCACGGGATCTCCGATCACATAGAGCAGGTTACCCCCACAGTAAATTTCACGTGAGTCTCATACCCATTTCTCTCGATGCACTTTCTATCACATTGCGTGACAGACCCTTAGTGAACTGATCTGCTAGATTATTCAATGTATGGACATAATCCACTGTTATAACTCTAGAGGTTTTCAACTTTCTGATAGATTTTAGTATTCTCTTAACATACCTTGTGGACTTTATGTTATTTCTAGAACTGTTAACCTTTATAATCATAGTTTGGTTGTCACAGTTCATGAAGATGGTCGGTATTGGTTTTTCAACCACCAATAAATCCAATAGGAAATGACGTAGTCACTCAGCCTCAATCCTAGCAGTGTCTAATACAGTGAGTTCTGCTTCCATTGTAGACTTCATTAAGATAGTTTGCTTGTAAGACTTCTAGGAAACAACGCCACCTCCAAGCAAGAACATATATCCGCTCATGGTATAAAGCTCATCAGCATCAGAGATCTAATTGGCATCACAATAGCCTTCCAGCACTCTAGGGTTCCCAGTATAACGAATATTGTATGTCATAGTACCTTTAAGATAGTGCAACACTCTCTCAAGTGCACGCCAGTGATCATCCCCAGATTCAAAACAAACCGGCTTAATTTGCTCACAACATATGAGATGTCAGGCCTTGTTGCACTTGCAAGGTACATGAGCGAGCCAATGATCTGGGAGTATGTCAATTGATCCCTTGCTATTCTTGATTCTTCCTCAATAGCACACTAGGGTCATAAGGTGTGGGAGCAGGATCACAATCACTAAAACCAAAGCGACTTAATACATTTTCCACATAATGGGATTATAACAAAGTTACCCCACCATCACCTTCTCTAATAAGCTTAATGTTTAGAATGACATTAGCTTCTTCCATCTTTCATTTTGAAATTGCTCGATAAAAGATTCTTGACTTCCTCAATCACATTGAGATTTGATCCAAAGATTAGGATGTCATCAACATAAAGGCACAACATAACAGCCTCACCCCTACCATATCTATAATACACACACGTGTCTGCTTCATTCACAGCAAAGCCAGCAACAGTGAGAATATTATCAAACTTTTCATGCCACTGCTTAGGTGCTTATTTTAGGCCATACAATGATTTTAACAGCCTGCACACCTTGTTCTCTTGACCATTGATAATGAACCCTTCTGGCTAATACATATAGATCTCCTCGTGCAACTCTCCATTTAGGAAAGTTGTATTAACATCCATCTGATGAATGATAAGACCATAAGAGGCTGCCACGACAATCAAAGTATGAATTGTAGTCAATCGAGCAACTGGTGAGTAGGTGTCAAAGAAATCTTCACCCTCTTTTTGGGTATATCCTTTGGCCACAAGCCTTGCCTTGTACCTCTCAATTGTACCATCAGGCCTAGGCTTTTTCTTGAAGATCCATTTGCAACCTATAGGTTGACACCCATAAGGACGGTCAACAACCTCTCAAGTTCCATTAGACATAATAGAATCCATCTCACTCCTTACTACTTCCTTTCATAAGTCAGCATCAGGAGAGGAATATGCCTCTTTAATGGTGGATGGTGTGTCTTTCACAAGGTACATTATAAAGTCATCACCAAAGGATTTTTCAACCCTCTATCTCTTGCTCTTTCGAGTGAATATAGTGTAATCCTCCTCAGGGATGTGCACATGAGAATCCTCAGCATGATTTATAGAAATAGATAGTTCTTGCTCATGGGGAATTATAGTCACATGACTTGTTTCACTAGGTGTATTCTTCATGGGAAACTCATTCTCAAAGAATATAGCGTCTCTTGACTCCATGATAGTATCAACATACGTATCAGACACATCAGATTTTATAATTAAGAACCTATATCCTATGCTATGAAAGAAATAACCAAGAAATACACAATCAACAGTTTTAGGCCCAAGTTTACGCTTCTTGTTGATTGGCACATTCACCTTGGCTAAGCAACCCCAAGTATGTAAATGTGAGAGATTTAATTTTCTCTTTTTTCATTCTTCAAATGGTGTGATCTCTTTGTTCTTTGTTGGAACTCTGTTCAGGACATGACACGCTGTCAATAGCGTCTCACCCCACCATTCCTTGGATAATTCCATTGGATTGTGGTGAGAATGGTGGTGTCCTTTCATGAACAATACCATGTTCCATGCAGAACTCATCGAACACATTAGAGAAATATTCTTCACCTCGATCTGACCTTAACCGTTTTATTTTCCTTTCAAGTTGGTTCTCAACTTTAGCTTTATAGGCCTTAAAATAATTAAATGCTTCATCTTTAGTTTTTAAGAGATACACATAGCAAAAATGTGTAGAGTCATCTATAAAATTGAGAAAATATCTTTCACTGCCTTTGGTCAAAATTGTAGGGTTATGAGGGTGCTACGCTAGCCAGAAACAAAACTTTTCGACCTCATAAACCAGGATCTACTGCTAGTTATAGGTTACGGGATTACCACTAGACGCGCAGGTGCAGCGAAAGACGACTCGATGTAGTCGTACGTGTCGCAGCAGGCAGTG
The DNA here is from genome assembly GCA_023333625.1 of Bothriochloa decipiens. Classification (NCBI taxonomy): domain Eukaryota; kingdom Viridiplantae; phylum Streptophyta; class Magnoliopsida; order Poales; family Poaceae; genus Bothriochloa; species Bothriochloa decipiens. The sequence goes on from CM041642.1 coordinate 25,773,963, forward strand.
CAGTTGCGTGGTCATCCGTCACCTCAATCCTCTCGCCCGGTTCGTCCTTGCGCTCCAAGTGCAGCGCCTCCAAGGTATCCACACGTGCGGGGAAGAAGCGTCGTGCCTTGGACTTCTAGGTCCGCGAGAGCAACAGGGAGACGTCGGCGTGAGGTGGGCGGCAGCTGGATTAGGGTTCCCCTTGGGCGCCCCCACCCCTTCTGGTTATATAGCCCTGCTAATGGGCTTTTCCCAGAAAAGGCCCATTAGCATCCCTCCTTTAGGGTTTCCACTAACGCCCAACGTTTGGGCCCGTTAGCAGTCTCTAGGGCATATCTCCAACAATCTCCCACTTGCACTAGAGACAATCTCTAAGCCAAGTTTCAATGCTTCATCCCGTTAAGTGTGTGACCCTATGGGTTCACGTGTAAGTAGACATGGTCCGAGTACTCTTACTCAACCAATAATTGATAGCAGCCTCTAGCAAGATATATCAACCCCTAAGTACACATAAAGATTATATCTGATGAACCACCACAACATTAAGTCCATGCTATTCCCTTTGGCTCACGATATTTGGTCTAGTTCCAAACCGACCACTCTTTCTCGATCTGTGACTCGAAATTCCAATTGGTTAACTCTTTAACCTTAGCACGGCCATGCATTTCTGGATCCAATCACTCGAGGAGCCCAGAGATATCTCTCTTATGAATAGAGGGGCAAATTCCATCTTGACAAACCATTACTTGCAGCATGCTTCCCATCAAACCCAAAAACTACCTTTATAACTACCCAGTTATGGAGTAGCGTTTGATAGTCCCTAACTAAGATGTTTCACGTCTCAAGCGCATGCATCAGCCTCAGGTCTAAGGACATAGCATACACGTTTGTGTATTGTGAGAATACTTCACACCTTCTCACAGTTGGGTCAGTCCAGCACCATATCTCCATATGTGCCCACATTATTGATGACATCGCCATGACCTATGACTTGTGAAACATAGTCATCGACCAATACATGTGCTAGTCATTAATATCGACCAGGGACATTTCTAGAATAACCACACAAGTATGAGTTTCACAAATAATTCACATAATTGTTGATCAATACAAGTTGCCTTTCATATGGATATTCAACTGCACAAAATGCTCAAGGCATAAATCATGAATACATAAATTAATCATCTCTATGATTGTAGGTATCTAATACCCATAGCCCTCATGTGTGCCTCATGCTTAGGCTGTGGAAGAGCCTTTGTCAAAGGATCTTCTACATTCAAATCCGTATGTATTTTGCATAATTTAATCTCTTCTCGTTTCACAAAACTCTCGAATGAGATGAAACTTTCAGAGTACAAGTTTGTTCTTCTGGTGATCCCTAGGCTGCTTAGCCTGTGTAATCACCTCATTGTTATCACAATGTAAATGCAATGGGCCCGACGCATCCGAAAACACACCAAGCTCAATGAGGAATCTCCTCAACCAAACACCTTCCTTTGCAGTGCCAGAAGCTGCAATGTACTCAGCTTCTGCTGTAGAATCAGACACCATCTCCTGCTTGGAACTTTTCTAGCTAACTGCACCACCATTTATTGTGAACACAAAACCTGATTGAGATAGTGAATCATCCCCGTCGGTTTGGAAGCTAGCATCGGTGTAACCGTTTATAACGAGCTCCTCCTCACCTCCATAGATTAGGAACACATCCTTAGTCCTTCGTAAGTACTTTAGGATGTTCTTAACAAGCGTCCAGTGAGGTTCACCCGGATTAGCTTGGTACCTGCTCGCAACACTTAGAGCATGAGACATCTGGGCGAGTATAAATCATGGCATACATGATGGAACCAATGGCCGAAGCATATGGAACCTTACTCATGCGGTTGCGCTCTTCATCTGATGAAGGACACTGCTTGTCACTAAAGTGCATACCATGTGACATAGGCAAGAACCCTTTCTTGGACTGTTCCATGTTGAATCATTTCAATACCTTGTCAATGTACGTGTCTTAGCTTAATCCTATTAGCCTTCTCAACCTATCTCTATAGATCTTAATTCCTAAGATGTATGCTGCTTCTCCTAAATCCTTCATAGAAAAACTATTATTCAGTGAAGTATTTACATATTGCAACATAGGAATATCATTCCCAATCAATAGTATGTCATCCACATATAAGATCAGAAACACAATAGAGCTCCCACTTACCTTCTGGTAAACACAAGGTTCTTCTTCATTCTGACGGAAGCCAAACCCTTTGACTACCTCATCAAAATGAATATTCCAACTCCAAGATGCTTGCTTTAACCCATAAATAGATTTCTTAAGCTTGCATATCTTTCCAGCATTATTAGGATCAACAAAACCTTCGGGCTGTATCATATACACGTCCTCTTCTAAATTCCCATTTAGAAAGGTTGTTTTAACATCCATCTGCCATATCTCATAATCAAAATATGCAGCAATTGTTAGAATGATCCGAATAGATTTAAGCATCGCTACCGCCGAGAACGTCTCGTCGTAGTCAATTCCTTGAACTTGTCGAAAACCTTTTGCGACAAGTCGAGCTTTATAGACGTGAACATTTCCGTCCATATCCTTCTTCTTCTTCGAGGCTCCCTGTTGCTGCGCCAAACTGTTCATTTTCGAGGCTCTCTGACTCTCCGTCGCAAGACACAGTTCACTGTTCTGGTAACAATAACACCACCAGCGTCCGATCAAACGTCCACATGATCACAGCCCTCCACGCCACCCTCCCTCTCGCGAACATTCTCCTTTCCCTTCCCGTCTCCTTCCGTGCAACCCCACGAGGCCACCACTTCCGCCGCCGGTCCATCCCCGACGCCCGACCTCCACCACTTGTCCATCCCCTGCCTCTGCCCCCCTTACCCCCAACCCCCGCATGGACGTGGCCGCCACCGACGTCGTCGCAGTTGGCGGCTTTGACCCCATAACCTGCTTGTAACAACCCAAAAATTCGAACTACAAAATTTTTCGACAAAACCCTGAGTGATGTGGTGCGACATGTCATCATCTACCCCTTACATATGCATCAACCCTAGCATGTCATGCATGGCATTCATACGTTGCAAATTAATTAACAACTCATAACCATGCTCTATGTTCACATGCTACATTTTAATGTTTCATTTGTTTAATCATCATGTTGCATTAAAAGAGTGAGTTGGATTTTTATTTGGTTTATGAGTTGGATAATAAAAATAAAAACATAATATTTATTTTGACAAATAAATATTAAGGGAATAATACCCTAGAAGTATTTGGGCCATGTATGCTCACTATTCTGTTGCACAAAATAAGCACACCATATATATATAAGTATATATAAAAATATATTTGAAAATGAAAAAGGAAAAGAAAAGGAAAAAGAAAAGAAGGAACCGGCCCGAGCAGCCCAACCGGTCGGCCTGCTCGCCGCTCGACCCCCTGCTCGCCGCTCGACCCCCTGCTCGCCGCTCGACCCCCTGCTCGCCGCTCGACCCCCTGCTCGCCGCTCGACCCCTGCTCGCCGCTCGAACCCCTGCTCGCCGCTCGACCCCTGCTCGCCGCTCGACCCCCTGCTCGCCGCTCGACCCGGCGCTGCGCGGCCCAACCAGTCCGACGGCCCAGCAAGAGCCGCTCGTCCGCGCGTCGCACCGAGCCTCCGTTGCCGAGGAGTCGCTGACGATGGGGCCTCGAAGTGGAACCCACGTGTCATCGCTCCCGCTGAGGTCACCCGACCGGCCGGGCGTGCTCGCGTCAGCACTGTTCCCCGGCGTCGCTCCTAAGCAACCTCCTTCGACCGCTCGATCCAGTGTCGCCCCACATCGACGCGCGCCCGCAAGCCACCTGGACCGACCAGCCCGCGTAAAGTTCCCACGGCCGCAGGCAACATTCTCCGCGCGCGCGCGCGCACCTACGCTGTCACCGCAGTGGAACGCTGCCGCCGTAAAGAACTTCGACACCCAGCGTTACCTAGCCCCCTCTCTCTGTTCTCTGGACCCAGATCGAGCCTCAGCTGCTGACTTGGACATCCCTTGACCGCTCGATCAAGCAAAGCTGTGATCGGCCGTCCGTCTGCTACCTACCACCGCGTCTGCCCTATAAAACAACACCCCCGGCACCCTAGGGCTCCCAGGCCGCCGCCATCGCTCTGGTGGAGCCCCATTCCTCTTTGCCAGCCTCGAGTGGAGAAGAGCTGAAGGGAGGAGGAGGAAAGGAGTCGGGGAAGAAGAAGAAGCCGCTGCCGGAGTTGGGGAGGAAGACCGTCGACTCGGAGCCACCGCTGCTGTGACGGGAGTAGGAAGGAGGAGCAGTACCGCGAGCCGGAGCTGCTTGGACTTGTACCGCACCTCCATCCTCTTCGACCGTCGGTGAGCACCGCCATCGCCGCTCTCTCGAACCCCCCGCCGTGCTGTTGGCCATGGCGCTCCGCCGTGAGCGCGTAGGCCCAGGTCACTACCGACCTCACTGGACACACCTGCACACACACACGAGACTAGCCGAGCCTCTTGGACCACGGCATCGGGAGGATGCCAGAATGGAAGCCGCCCAGTTCATCACCGCGCGCCAAGCTCCGCCGTGGCGAGATCACCCAGCCGCCTTTCCGTTGAGCCTCGACTTCCGTTGTTTCCGGATCCACGCTCGCCTTGATGAGACGGACCCCGTGCACACCCTAGCTCTGCGTTTGCCTCACCAGAGCATCGACCCGAACCACCTTGTCGTCGACGTGTCAGTACGTTGCCGCTCCAGAACGTCGTCGTTCACCGTCGTTCCTGCCACCATCGACCACCCTCGAGGAGCAGGAAGAAGCCGGGAAGCTCCGCCGTGACGAGCTGCATCGAGTGGGCAAGATGGAGACCGTGGACCCTCTCGGAGTGCCGTTGCCGTGCACCGAGAACCTGTCGAAGCTCCGCCGTGGGAGTTGCTGCCCGCGCGGACTCCGCCGTGTGTTTTGGTCACCGCCGGCACCTCGAGCAGATGTTGCGTGACTCCAACCGTCCATCGACGCCACCAATTGGACCTGTAGTGACTCGGTGTGAAGTGTACATCGAGCACCGTCGCCATCGAGCCACCGTCTGCCGTCGAGCTCGACACGGAAGTGAAGCTGTCGCCCTGGAGCCCATCGACGTGACCGTCGTGGAGTCCCGAAGCCGATGGGCGGGTTAATGGCACCGGAGATCCTTTGTGGCACTAGGAATCGAGGGTTCTTCCGCCGTCGATCGCCGAGGAGGAACTCCGCGTTCGAGCCGATCTCGTCCGAGACGGATCACGCGCTCGAGCTGAACCTCGAGTTCGACCCTTCGACAACCGACCCTCGAGTTCGACCCTTCGACAACCGACCCTTGAGTTTGACCCTTCGACAAACCAACCCTCGAGTTCGACCCTTCGACAAACCGACCCTCGAGTTTGACACCTCGAGCACCGTCACCCTCGAGCCGCTGTCCGCCATAAAGCACGTCGCCGGAACCAAGCTCCTGACTTGATGACCACCTTCGTGTTCGCCTTGGCGACCCGAGGACGATGCACGGGTTAGCGAAGTCTTGGAGCAGCCCTCGCCGGATCTTTAACCCCGTCGTAACCAGCCGAGCCCCGCTGTCGAAGCAGAGCAGTTTTTCGTCTTCGAGCATGCCCTCGAAAGCATACCCCCTCGAGATCTAACCCTCGAGACCGTAATCCTGAGACCGTGCCCTCGAGACCGTAACCCCCTCGAGTTCTAAACCTCGAGACAGTATCCTCGAGAGCGTACCCCTCGAGATGGTGTACCTCGAGAATATACCCCTCGAGTTCTACCCTTCGACACCCCAGCCCTGTCCGGGAAAGGATCGCATGCTCGAACCGACCCTCGATGTTCGACCACTCGACACATCGACCCTCGAGCTTCGACACGCCAACCTCGATCGAGTCAGACCATGTCCCTCGAGAGCATACCCCTCGAGATCGCATCCTCGCGATCGTGTCCTCGAGACCGTGACCCCGAGACCGTGACCCCGAGACAGTACCCCTCGAGACAGTACCCCTCGAGATCGTAACCTTGAGACCGTAACCCCTCGAGCCCTTTCTCTTTTCAGAAAATGGTTAAATCTTTGAAAATTCATAACTAATTCATACGAGCTCAGAAAATTATGATCCACATATCTAAATTTTCTATAAATCGAGCCCTATCTATCTAGGCTATGTTTGAGTGTATTTGGATCTTCTATTTTGCATTCGTTCTTTGTGCTAATCTATAGGGGTCGCTTCTGCGACCGTTAAATCTCGTTACAGGCTCGAGCGAGGACAAGCTTGACGACAGTGACTACCAGGAGAAGTCCGACAGCTACGTCAGTGAAGGTGCCACACACCATCCAACCTCGTAGATCCCATTACGCATGACAATTATAGTATGGCTAGTGCTTTAAATTCATGTTGCTATAATGCTATGCCTGTGCTAGGACTGCATGATAGAGTATTTATTTGATGAGCCCTACCTTGTTGTAAACTATCACCTGCTTACCCGCTGTTATGATAGCCACCTGCTTATCTGCTATACTTATAATTCTATACTTCACTCGCTTACATTTGATGCGACGTGATGAACCCGGGGAAGGCCTGGAGGGTGCCAGGCTGGATGTGTGAGTTGATGTTACAGATGAGCATGTGAGCTAATGATGTTATATCCGGGTTGGGGTGGAGCTTACGGCAGGGAGTAGGGTGAGGGTTGAGTCGATCGAGCCGGGATCTACGACGAGCTTTTGGAGCAAGTCTTGCCAGGGAATGGTTCTGGACATTCCCATGAGAGGAGCCTGTGGCGGGCTAACTGAGATGTGATGGTGGTCCTTGGGTGTGATCCTCGGAAAGGTGGAGCCCGGGATGAAGGTGCCGTGGTAGCACGTTAAAGATAAACCCTGATGAAGATATCCCGGTTTGGTCAAATCTAGGAACTGTTGCGCTGGTATCCGGACCTAGGAATCTCTTGCTTTCCACTCGCTCTCCATGGGGGGGAGACGGCCGAACCGCTGGATAGGTCGATGCCACTACTGCTAGGCAAGAAGTGATAGGAAGGTATATGCATGGGATGGAGCTAACACCCTACCGAGACGATCATGGCACCCCCTTCGGGAGTGGGTACATGGCATGGCATCCTCTTCAGGAGCGGATACATGCTCTCTTCACAGTTCCAGTGATCCAGTGCTGGATGGTAGAGTGGCATCACCTATGGCAGTAGGCGCCCGGAATCTGCCTAGGTGCGCGCGTGCATCGATGATGGTTATCTGGTGGATTAGTGAAACCTCTGCAGAGTGTATGGTTGATCGATCGATACATATGCCGAATCTTCGGCTATGGACCTTTCCTATGTTTCCCATGCACCGGACTAGTGAGTGGAGTGTTCTACCTTCCTCTGAGTGTGTTTTCCGGTCGTGAGCCAGTTTGAGGGCTGCGGGCCGCTGAGGCAAGCCAAGAGGGAGTTGGCTTGTCGACCAGAGTTTGAGAGGGTGTTGGAGATGAGATGAGATGATGCTACAATTATGGATGGAGATGGATGATGGGAATGGGTTTGTGTTTAAAACTTGTTTATTATACTTTTGTTTTATATACTTGAACTTGCATAGGAAAACCCAGCCTTTATAGGTTCCTTTTGAGATACCCTTATTTTTGCACCCACTTCCACAAAGCAATGCATAGGGTGGAAGTGTGGCCAGTACAAATCGTACTGAAAATTTGGTTTCAGGTTCAAGGAGTGAGTACTCATCTGGGGAGTACAGCGATTGAGGGTTTCGTGCCTACGCTCAAGTTGGAGAGAAGAAGATAGCTTCCGCACCTCAAGCTTTTATTGTTATGCTGCATGAACTCTGATTTCGCCCTGTTGCGATGTAATAAGTTATTGTAACTCCCTCTATTTGCACTCTTTTGTTCGATGTATGGATTATGGAATCAACTGTTATCGGGTAATGTGATTTAAATGGTCATATTACACTCCGACACTGTGGATTTCCCTTCGCGGAAATCAAGGTCGTTTCACTGCTTGCCAACGCCCTATGATCCAGGCTGCTGTTTGTCGGCGCGGTTGGCGCAACTCGGCGTCGCCGACCTCTCTGCAGATCTGCATCGACGCCCGCCACCGGAGCTGCACCCCTGCACGCGCCTCTCCGTCGCTGGCCTCTCTGAATTTCCACATCGGCGTGGTGCCCGCCGCCAGAGCGTGCTCGGCGCGACTAGCCGTTGTCAGCCTCTACGCTACTCAACAGCAGTGCTCGGCAACTCCAGAGCCAGCAACCCCGGCTGCTTCCATCTCCATGGTTCCTGGGTAAGTTGCTTTTCGTTCGAGGCTCTCTAACTCTCCGTCACAAGACACAGTTTACTGTTTTGGTAACGGTAACACACCACCACCGTCCGATCAAACGTCCACATGATCACAACCCTCCACGCCACCCACCCTCTCGCGAACATTCACTTAATGACCATGCTTTGTTCTGTAGGAAAATATATTAGCTTATCCTCCTACTGATGTTTTGTTCTCTAGGAAATTGAATTTTGTATGTGCTAAGATTGAAACATCCTTAATTTTTTACGAAGGGAAAATACACAGAATGGTGAATAATATAATAGTTCAAAGCTCAAACCATCACATTATCGAGCAACAGTCGATACGGAAATCCATACTTCGAATAAAAGAGTACAATTAGAAGAGATTATATAAATAGTCCATCACCACACTGATGGAATCATCAGAGTAGCAGCAGCTTCAGAGACAGCTGCGGTAAGCGGAAGTACAACACAATCTCCAAAAGAAGCCTGAGCGTAGGAACGAGACGTCTACTCCTCCTCATCACCGTAATCATAGTCGGGCTCACCTGCCAAATAAGTTTAAGTACGATTTGTACTGGCCACTGGCTCCCACCCTATGCTTTGCTTTTGCTATGTACTATTTGGGTGGATGCGAAGGATATAATCAAAGAGTCTTATATATAGCTATGGTTTCCTATGCAAGTAGTAATCATCATGATATAATAGTAATTCATCAAGTTTTAACCCATCTCATCCACATATCTTTCCCATCCCTATCATCACACACTTCTCACCCTCTCGCACTCAGTCGACAGATCCAACTCTCTCTTGGAGCCTGTCTCAACGGCCCACGGCCGGAGGGGCAATCACCAGGGGGAAGAATAGAAGGACTCATCTCACTACTCCCGAGAAGCGTAGGTCGAGGGAAAGGCCAATCCGAGGCCACAGACTATATATAGATTCAAAACTCTGCAGAGCGTGTACTCTCGTAACCACAAGATCACCATTATTGGCGGTGCTCCGCCTAGGCTGATTTCTGCTGCTTTCTAACCAGTGCGATGTCACCCTACCACTCAGTACTGGGACATCCCGGAATACCACCAGCACACTGAGACTGTGATACATAGTACCGGGCCCCCGAGGTCACTATATTGTCTAAGGAGGGTGTGGGTCCCAATGCCCGTACCTCCCGACACTATCTGCTAACAGCCTAGTAGTAGTGGCACCGTCCTAGTTAGTCAGACATCCGTCCCCCGCCCATTCAGGGATGAGCGGTGAGCATGTAGGTCCCAAGGTTCTGGTTCTCAAGAGATATCAGGTCCTAGTGGGATCAGACAGGATCATCTTCTCATAGGGACTACAACAGTCTGTGCTACAACAGCACCTCCTACCCGGGGCCTCAATAGCATGCGTCTAGCCTATCAGCAGGTGTGCAGGAGTAAGGTTGCAACAAGGTAAAGGCTCATCAAGCAATTCTATCATGCAACCTATCATAGGTGATATTACATAAAATAAAGCACTCGCAACTAGTAAATATGCCATGCGTAATAGGATCTATGAGGTTGGGTGGGACATGGCACCTGCGTAGTTGTCACCGAGCTCCTCGTAGTCGGGGTCGTCCTCCTCAAGCGGCTCCTCCTCTGAAACGAAACATAATAGTCGCGTTAGCGACTCCTATAGAGTTAACACAAAGAACCAATGAAATCCAATAACTCCAAATGAATCATACATAAGCCTATGACGTAGAGCTCATTTTTATAAAAATTTGGACACTTGGTTCATATTTTTCAGAGTTTGTATGAATAAATTATGAATTTTCGAAGTTTAATCTATTTTTCTAAAAAAGAAAAAGGGCCGGATAAATCTGGGTGTGACACGTGGCAGTTTCCTATTGGCCAGGGGCGGAACAGTCACTAACAGGTGGGTCCCGTGGTTAACGGTCACTGACATGTGGGTCATGGTCAACGGTCAACGTGGACCGGGCCTGACTGGACCTGGATGGACTCGGGTAGGGCTGGGTTGGGCCGGCCCGGCCCGGACGCGTGTCAACAAGACAGGTAGGCCACGTGGCTATCTGGCTCCTAATGGGCTGTGGTCTACGGCTTGCTGGTGCACGGACTCGGTCCATGGTGGACCAAAGGCAGAGAGGCCAGCTGGTGGCCACCGATTGGTTAAGGCCGGTCCACATGGTGGGCGTGGTGCACAGGGGCAGGGGAAAAATTCACCATCCCCTTCTCTGCTCGCGCGTGCAGCACGGTGGCGCTTGGCCGGCGACGAGCGGCGTTGCGCCTCTGGCCGGCTGGGGCGGCTAAAGCAGCGGTCAGGGCTTAGCAAGGCGGTGGCGAAAGCGGTGACAGCGGCGCGGCGAGCTCTCGGTGGCCAGGCTGGCCGGTGTGCGCGTCGTGGCGGCGCAAGGCGGCACGGCCACGGTGGCGGGTGGCTACGGCACGCGAGGGCATCTTTGACTAGCGCATTAGATTCGCGAGACCGAGGCGAGCGAGCCAGGGTACTTTAATCGAACCGGAGGACCCTATAACGGCGGCGAGGACGCGGCGGCGGTGGACGGCGATTCCCGGCGGTGGCGGCGAAATCTCCCATCAAAGCTTCGATTGGGTCACCATCTTCTTCTTCTCCTACCGATTGGAGAAGCTGGGATCTCCATGAGCTAGTTCGCGCGGCTAAACGGGCATGGCAGGGCGCACACGACCGCGGAGGTCACAACTGCGCACTGGCGGCCGGTGTCCGGGGAGACCGGGACCTGCAAAGCGCGTGGGTCCCTATTGTGGTCCATATCGGCTCCCGAAACCTTGCCATCTACATGTTCTAGACCTAGGCGGACACGGTGGAGGAGTTAATGAAGGCGACAGTGCAGTGGAGAGCGGGAATGTGGGCATTGCTCTGTCGGCGGCCATGGAGCTCGGTGCTCACCTCGGTGCGGCGCTACTGGCGGCTTGCGGTGTAGCTCGTCGACCTGGAAGGAGGGCAGCAGCGTGGTGCAGAGGAAGCAGAGCGGCGTCGTGGTGGTCGAGCGGGGCCGCCGGGTCCTCCTCCGGCGAGCAGCAACGGCGGCGGATGGCGACGGTGCCCCGGCTTCGGCCTCCCTTCACCCCGCCTCCTACTTCTCCTACCTCTCCCCCTTCCCCAACTTGGATAGACGAGTGGTGGTGCGGGTGCGGCCAAGATGACTGTGCGGGCACGGGAAACCCTAGCACGCCGTGCAAGCTCCCTTTATAGCCATGGCCGGCGATGCAACATGCTCATCTAGCGGCTGTGCGTGGCTCCCGACTAGGTTTAGGGTTTCAAGGGCGCGCAGCGTGGGCAGGCGGCGATGGACGGCATCACGGGGAGCTCACTGGTGCGGTTGGATGGTTGTGGGACGTCGTTCCTTTTCTGGTGCGGCGGGCGGGACGTCTGGGCGGCCAGAAGTGGAAGCTGACAAGCGGGGCCCGGCGGTCAGTGGCAGAGGGAGAGAGACACGGGCGCGCGGCGCTAGTAGGCCGCCTTGTTGGGTCGGTTGGCCACTTGCGCTGCGGTGCGGGGAAGGCAAACGCGGGGTGCAGGCAGTAGGCCGGCGGGCCTGGGCCGCTACGGCTTCGACCTAGCAGGCCGTGCGCAGCGATGGCTTGGCCCGCGGGGAAGGCAGACCGACCTGATGGCTTGCTGGGCCGGTCTGGCGGTTTGGGCTACTTTGCCTTTTCTATTTTCTCCCGTAATTCTTATTCCTTTTTTATTTCTAGTTCCAAGCCTTGCCATGATCAATTAGTGGAAGTGGTTAGTGCTAATGAGTTAGTGACCATGTCATGAGCTCCCCTAGGGTCTCACAGGGCATGTGGGGTCCCTATCCAAGGTTAGTGACACATATACATGTATATCTTTACATGTGATAAAAGGTTATTTGATTTTATTAACCATTACATAAAATCAAATAAGAAGCAAATCAAACCTTGTGATTAAAATGCAAATGCTCAATTGACATTAGGTGCTAATTGTGCAACAACTAGTAGGTTTCTTACATGACACTCACCAACCATAGGTTATTTTAGAAAAAATTTGTTGTTTGTGATTTTTGGTGTTCGAGATTTCTAGGGTTGTTACAGTCCTACCCCTTATGAGAATCTCGTCCTCGAGATTTAAAAGTGTAACTTACTCTTCAAACAAGTAGGGGTAGAGCTTCCTCATATCTGATTCCTTGTCCCAAGTTGCTTCTCGTTTTGTGTGATTGCTCCACTGAATCTTCAAATTGGGTATGTTGGTGCTTCTGGTTTCTTTGGTGGCTCTGTCCAGAATGCGGATGGGGTGCTCTCTGTACTCAAGGGTGTCCTGAATATCAAATGCCTCTGTAGGGATCGGTTGCTCTGGCAGCTTCAAACACTTGCGCAACTGAGACACATGGAATACTGGATGCACTCCTGCTAGTTGCTTAGGTAACTCCACCTTGTAGGCAAGCTTGCCAATTCTAACACAGATTCAATACGGTCCCACATACCTTGGTGCTAGCTTTCCTTCACATGGAATCTGATGGTCCCTTGAAGTGGGGAGACCTTGAGATAGACATAGTCCCCGACTTCAAACTCGAGGTCTCTATGCCTCTTGTCAGCATAGCTCTTTTGACGACTCTGGGCAATCTTCAGATTCTCTCGCACTTGGGCGACTCCTTCTTCAGCCTCTTTGATGGTGGCAGGGCCAAAGAACGATCTTTCTCCTACTTCTGACCACATCAGGGGTGTTCTACACGGTCTTCCATACATAGCCTCAAATGGTGACATCTTGAGACTAGCCTGGTAACTGTTGTTGTAGGAGAACTCAGCAAAGGGCAAACTCTTCTCCCAATCAGTTCCATATTTTAGAGCACAAGCTCGAAGCAATCTTCAAGGATTTGATTCACTCTCTCCGTCTGAGCATCTGTCCGAGGGTGATAAGCGGTACTGTAATCTAGCTTGCTTCCTATGGTCTCATTCAAGGCCTTCTAGAACTTGGACGTATACTGCAGTCCACGATCAGATATTATGCTCCTCGGGGCCCCATGCAGCTTGACAATCTCTTTAACATACAGATCAACCAAATGTCCAACTCAGGCATCGTTCTTGATGGTGAGAAAGTGAGCTACCTTAGTCAAACGGTGGACTATCACCCATATAGCATCATGGCCCTGCGGGGATCGAGGCAGCCCCACGATGAAGTCCATGGATATGCTATCCCACTTTCATTTAGGTATCTCAAGTGGCTTCAGCAATCCTGTAGGTCTCTTGTGCTCGGCTTTGACGTGTTTGCAAATGTCACATCTAGCAACATGTCCTGTGATATCTGACTTCATGTTCTTCCACCAGAACTTTCTCTTCAAATCAGCATACATCTTGGTATTGCCTGGGTGGATACAATACTTGGAGTCATGTCCTTTTGATAGGATCTCATTGCGGATAACTGGGTCTGCAGGCACACAAATTCTGTCCTTTTACCAGTAGGTACCTTGCTCATCTTCACTGAACTCTGGGCACTTGCCTTGCGTCAGGAGCTCGTGTATCTCCCAAATCTCTAGGCATTGGCGCTGGGCTTCACGGATCCTGTCCATGAGGGTGTAGTGCACACGATGCTCATTCAACAGGCCATGGGATATCACCTCAAGCTGTAACTCGTCAATGTCTTGTTGCAACTCTTTGGGCAAAGCTGTGGTGAACAAGGCATGACAATGGCTCTTGCGGCTAAGAGCATCAGCGACTATATTAGCCTTTCCTGGGTGGTAAAGGATCTCCACATCGTAGTCCTTAATCAACTCTAGCCAACGACATTGCCTCATGTTCAGATCTTCCTGGGTGAAAAAGTACTTCAGGCTCTTGTGATCGGTGTAGATCTCACACTTGTTCCCAATCAGGTAGTGTCTCCAAATCTTCAATGCATGGATCACAGCTGCAAGCTCGAGATCATGGGTAGGGTAACGCTGTTCGTGCTCCTTAAGCGGACGGGAAGCATAGGCAATGACTCTCTCATTCTACATCAGAACACAACCAAACCCATGGCGAGATGCATCGCAATAGACCACAGAATCCTGGTGGATGTCAGGCAAGGCAAGAACAGGCATAGTGGTGAGCTTCTCCTTCAGGGTCTGGAAACTCTGTTTGCATTGGGGCGTCCATTCAAACTCCTTGGTCTTGTTCAGGAGGTTGGTCATGGGGCGAGCTATCTTGGAGAAATTCTCAATGAATCGGTGATAATAACCAGCCAATCCCAAGAAACTCCTCACCTCTATCATGTTTTGGGGTTGTTCCCACTCCTTCACTATCTCAATCTTGGACGGGTCAACAGCTACTCCGTCAGCATTGAGTACATGGCCTAGGAAAGCAACCTCCTCAAGCCAGAACTCACACTTGCTGAACTTGGCGTAGAGCTGATGCTTTCTCAACTTCTCCAACACTATCCTCAGATGTGTTCATGCGTCTCAGCGGTGGTAGAATAGACAAGAATGTCATCAATGAAAACCACCATAAACTTATCCAGCTCCTGCATGAACACTTTATTCATCATGTTCATAAAATAAGCCGATGCGTTCGTAAGACCAAAAGACACGACGATGTACTCATACTGCCCATATCCGGTGACAAACGCTATCTTGGGAATGTCCTCTTCTTTGATCTTCATCGGATGGTAGCCTGATCTGAGGTCAATCTTGGAGAAGTACTTGGCATCGCGCAGCTAGTCTAGCAGGTCATCAATCCTCGGCAGGGGGTACTTGTTCTTGATGGTCACAACATTCAGGTTCCTGTAATCAATGAACATCCTCTGCGAACCATCCTTCTTCTTAACAAACAGAATAGGAGATCCCCAGGGCGAGTCACTGGGCCTAATGAACCCTTTCTCGAACAACTCCTCAAGCTTTTTCTTAAGCTCTTTAAGCTCATCAACTGCCATACGGTAGGGTCGCTTGGATATAGGACTTGTACCAGGCAACAAGTTGATCACGAACTCAACATCCATGTATGGTGGCATCCCTGGTAGCTCTTCAGGAAAGATGTCAGGGTACTCATGAACTACAGGCACTTCCTCGAGTGACTTCTCTCCAAGGGCACACAGCATGGAAACATCTGTCCCTTTGTTCGGCTCACACCTGATCTGGCGACCATTTGGATGGGTTATATCCACAAATCTAGGCGAGCAAGGTATCACTCCCATGTTCTGTGTTAACCAATCCATCCCTAGAATGACATCTAGGCCTTCAAAGGGTCGCAAGGTAAGATCGGCTAGAAAGGTAAGACCCTCAATCATGATACTCCCTTACATCTCTTGGTACAATAGAAGTTGCCCAAAGGTGAACTGGTGTATAAGGCTTCTTTTCATGGAGTAACAGGTATATGGTGCTCTCGTGCAAACTTGAAGGATATGTAAGAACATGTAGCACCTGAATCAAACAGCACGGAAGCCTTAACTCCATGCACTAAAAACATACCGTACACCACGTCGGGGACAGCCTGGGTGGCCTCTGCTGTCAAGTTGGCGAGGCGGCCACGGGTGCTCTAGTTGGCACCTGCTTGTATGGGGTACCCTTATTCTGCCTGGCGAAGCTGGGGTAGCTGGTGCAGCCTTGTTCGGGCACTCGGCTGCCTTGTGACCCGGCTGGCCACAAGCGAAGCAAGTGTAGGTCACGCCGCCTGTGGGGGTTGGTGCGGCAGCCTTCCATGTGCTATCACCTGGTGCGACACGAGCATACGCCTGGTGGTCCTAAGCAAGGCAGGGGTAGTTGTTGGTGTTGTTACCACCGCCCCGACTTGAACCGTGTACATCTCCCTGGGCGAAGTGAGAGCGGGGAGGCTGAGACGCCTCACCACGCGACCTCCGTGGGGCAGGTGCGTGGGAGGTGCCCTCCGCGCGATGCTTCTTGGTCTTGCCAAGCGCCTCCTTCTCCGCATAAACCTCATCACGGTCCTTTTCAATCTCCATGCACCTGTCGATCAAGTCACGCAGGGTGTGGCTCTTGGTTCCTGAGAGGGAGAGCCTGATGTGGCTAGACAAGCCCTTGCGGTAGTAGTACATCTTCTTCCTCTCAGAATTCACTACTGACGCAGGTGCATAGCGCAACAGGTTGGTGAAGCGGGTGGTGTACTCATGCACCTTGTCAGCTCCCATGGAGATGTTGCGGAACTCGTTCTCCTTCTCCAGCACACCCTCGCGAATGAAGAATGCGCGGAACTCCTCCACGAACTCATCCCAGGAGATGTTAGCAGGGTCCTGGTGAGTCTCACAGAGGCTGTCCCACCAAGATCGCCCAGCACCCACAAGCTGGTGAGTTACCAAGCCAACACACTCCTTGTCAGTGTAAGTGGTCAAGTCCAGCTTCTTCTCGATCTCCCTCAGCCAGTCATCAGTAGCGATGGGGTCGATGCTGGTGCCATCGAACGTTGGGGGCCTCAGCTTGAGAAAGTACTCCAGCTTCTTGTAGTAGTCATCGCGTGGCTCCCTGTGGTAGGGGCGCAGCATGTTCTCACCTAAGACTCGAAGAAGCTCGGTCTGCTGAGCCATCACATCCACCAAAAGTGGCGCGGGTGGTGGTGGCGGAGCTGCATCTCCTCCAGTGGCAGGCTCAGGCTCAGGCTCAACAATAGGCGGTGGTGGCCCTCCAGCCGCGCCTCCAGCAGCTGGTTTCGGCTCAACACTCGGCGGTGGTGGTGGTGGGTGTGCAGGCTGTGGGGTGGCAGCATGGGGTGGCTCCTCAAAGTTGAGGGGTATGTGACCAACACATCCACGACCATGACCCTGACCACGATCGCGCCCACGACCCATGGGGGGCGCAGGTGAAGGGGAGCGGTTGTTCAGGCGGTTGGAACGACGGGTGGACATCCTGCTTAACACATATAGGATTAGAACATGAGTGCAAGTAATATAACTTGACATTAATTGGTGTAATAATTAAAATAGCTTAAATGATTTAAAAGCATGTAAATCTATCCAACACTCATAGAAAGAAGCATGAAGATCCATAAAGATGCGATAAAATCCGAAATCCATTACATCAAGTTATTACACGGCGATGTCTCTAATAACTACGCTAGTAGACTCGCGGGAAACGTACTACACGCATGTAGTTCTAACAAAAGGGGTGGACAATCTACTCAACGCCATGGTGAGACTGGTCATACGGCCACGCAGGGCCCAACATCACCCCTGCTCCTACAACATTGCTAAACCAACCCTGAGGACTAGCCCAAACTGTAAGCTGAGGTGGGAATACCGATGCCAGAAGCTTGGATTTGCTCGTCGGTCATCTGAAGGTGGGAAATGTAACGACGGGCCTCCTCGAGCTGAGGAGTGGGCACTGATTGTCTGCTGAGTCCAGTGGTGGGGCATCCACTCAAGTTGAGGCGAGATTGCCCCAGCTCAAATGTCTCAACCCTGACCTTCTTACGGGCTTGCAAGGGAAGCTCGTCCTGCAGGTCCTAGAACTCTCTGACTCTCTTGCGATATGACCTCTTCCAAGCCTCCATGCTAAGATTGAGCTTGTCCATGAGGTATGTTGTTTTGTGGACGTAGTTGATCAGGTGTGCCTGGTTGTAGTTAGCAAGAGTGTATTCCTGCAGCAACTTCTCACATTGAGCCTTACACTGCTCACAAAGTTTGTCCCTATAGGCGGCATCTTGACTCTGCTTCTGGAAACTCTTTGCAATGTCTTCGTTCTTCTCAGCTATAGTGGTCTCAAGCTCACCAATTGTCCTGATGAGACGGCTGTCATGGTTCTGAAGCTTATCCATCTCGTTCACCAGACTGGTGATCTGGTCCTGGTGAGAGTGCTCCTTGCACGCCAACTCACGCTCTAGGTCTGCAATCTTCTGCTTATATGCTGCCTCCTTACCCTCTGACTTGCAGACCCTCTCGTCAACCTCCATCAGGTAGTGACAATCGCGGCGCCCCTTTTGCTTTAGCTCAGTGATATACAAGTCCTGGCACTGCAGGTACATCTCGAAAGTACGGAGGCAAGGGTTGCACTCAACTCTGGCAGGCTGCTCGGCGGCGATCTCCTCCCAAGTACCCTGGTGGGCGAGGGCACGAGGCAGTAGATGAAAACAGCTGTCCTTCAGGTAGTCAGCCGCGTTGCGAAGCATAGTGCGAAGTGCCTGGCGTGAAACGGCCTGAACACAAATGCTGGTCTTGTTGTCGAAGGCAAAGTCGGTGAAGGCAGCAACTCCAGTCAGGTTCATGCTTGCAGGCACGTTGATGCGGACTGCCTTGTAGCCCTCGATGCCTCCTCTAAGGACGGGCTTGCCACGACAAAGGTACTCGATGTTCTCCACAGGAACACTAAGCTCGGTGAGAACCTCGCGAAGCACGTGAGCGTAGCCTCCATACTCTACTCCGTCGAGTCTGTACTCAACGATGTCCATCGTCAATAGACCCAGCAGTGAGTTGGGGTCCATCTGCAGGTTGACACTAGAATGGGGTCAGAAATGTTGCAGAGAGAGGTAAGCCATGCATAAAAGCGTATACAGGAATCGGTGTATAACCGAAAGAGATCAAGGTTCTCCTAATTCTATCGTCCAAACCTATGGGTCTCGTCCTAAGGTCAAGTCTGGCTCTGATACCAACTGAAACATCCTCAATTTTCCACGAATGGAAAATACACAGAATGGCGAATAATATAATAGTTCAAAGCTCAAACCATCATATTATCGAGCAACAGCCAATACGGAAATCCATACTTTGAATAAAAGAGTACAATTAGAAAAGATTACATAAATAGTCCATCGCCACACTGACGGAATCATCAGAGTAGCAGCAGCTTTAGGGACAGCTGCGGTAAGCGAAAGTACAACACAATCTCTAAAAGAAGCCTGAGCGTAGGAACGAGACATCTACTCCTCCTCATCACCGTAATCATAGTCGGGCTCACCTGCCAAATAAGTTTTAGTACGGTTTGTACTGGCCATTGGCTCCCACCCTATGCTTTGCTTTTGCTATGTAGTATTTGGGAGGATGCAAAGGATATAATCAAAGAGTCTTATATGTGGCTATGATTTCCTATGCAAGTAGTAATCATCATGATATAATAGTAATTCATCAAGTTTTAACCCATCTCATCCACACATCTTTCCCATCCCCATCATCACACACTTCTCACCCTCTCGCACTCAGTCGACAGGTCCAACTCCCTCTCGGAGCCTGTCTCAATGGCCCACGACCGGAGGGGTAATCACCAGGGGAAAGAATAGAAGGACTCATCTCACTACTCCCGAGAAGCGTAGGTTGAGGGAAAGGCCAATTCGAGGCCGCAGACTATATATAGATTCAAAACTCTGTAGAGCGTGTACTCTCATAACCACAAGATCACCATCATTGGTGGTGCCCCGCCTAGGCTGATTCTGGCTGCTTTCTAACCGGTACGATACCACCCTACCACTCAGTACTGGGACATCCCGGAATACCACCGGCACATTGAGACTGTGAGACATAGTACCCGGCCCCCGAGGTCACTATGTTGTCTAAGGAGGGTGTGGGTCCCAATGCCCGTATCTCCCGACACTATCTGCTAACAACCTAGTAGTAGTGGCACCGTCCTAATTAGTCAGACATCCGTCCCCCGCCCATTCAGGGACGAGCGGTGAGCATGGAGGTCCTAAGGTTTCGGTTCTCAAGAGATATCAGGTCCTAGGGGGATCAGACAGGATCATCTTCTCATAGGGACTACAACAGTCTGTGCTATAACAGCACCTCCTACCCGGGGCCTCGCTCCACGAAGGCTCTCACCCCCAGGATCACCATATTCCTCACAATGTACCTGCCACAGGCACCTCTCATGGGGGTGCCCAGAACACACACCCCCGGCAAGACTCGCCCCAAGGCTTGTCGTAGAATCCTGTCCAATGGACTCGACCCTCGCCACACACCCAAGACACACGCAGCACTCTCCCCGAGTAAAGTGGCACCACATGCCTTATCCATATAACCATACTCCACCACGCATCACATCGCAGATATAAAGCATAGTAGAAGTAAAGAAAGTATAAGTAAATAGCATGCGTCTAGCCTATCAGCGGGTGTGCAGGAGTAAGGTTGCAACAAGGTAAAGGCTCATCAAGCAATTCTACCATGCAACCTATCACAGGTGATATTACATAAAATAAAGCACTCGCAACTAGTAAATATGCCATGTGTAATAGGATCTACGAGGTTGGGTGGGACGTGGCACCTGCGTAGTCGTCATCGAGCTCCTCCTCGTAGTCGGGGTCGTCCTCCTCAAGCGGCTCCTCCTCTGAAACAAAATGTAATAGTCGCGTTAGTGACTCCTATAGAGTTAACACAAAGAACCAATGAAATCCAGTAACTCCAAATGCAATCATACATAAGCCTATGACGTAGAGCTCATTTTTTATGAAAATTTGGACACTTGTTTCATATTTTTGGAGTTCGTATGAATAAGTTATGAATTTTTGAAGTTTATTCTATTTTCTAAAAAAGAAAAAGGGCCGAATAAATCTGGGCGTGACACGTGGCAGTTTCCTATTGGCCAGAGGCGGAACAGTCACTGATAGGTGGGTCCCGCGGTCAACGATCACTAACATGTGGGCCATGGTCAACGGCCAACGTGGACCAGGCCTGACTAGGCCTGGATGGGCTCGGGCAGGGCCGGGTCTGGGCCAAGTTAGGCTGGCCCGGCCCGAACACGTGTCAACAAGACAGGCAGGCCACGTGGCTATCTGGCTCCTAATGGGCTGTGGTCTACGGTTTGCTGGTGCACGGACTCGGTCCATGGTGGGCCAAAGGTAGAGAGGCCAGCTGGTGGCCATCGATTGGTTAAGGCCGGTCCACATGGTGGTTGTGGTGCACAGGGGCAGGGGAAAAATTTGCCATCCCCTTCTCTGCTCGTGCGTGCAGCACGGCGGCGCTTGGCCGACGGCGAGCGGTGTTGCACCTCCGGCCGGCTCGGGCGGCTAAAGCGGAGGCCAGGGCTTAGCAAGGCAGTGGCGAAAGAGTGACAGCGACAGGCCGAGCTCTCGGTGGCCAGGCTGGCCGGTGTGCGCGTCGCAGCGGCGCAAGGCGGCACGGCCATGGCGACAGGTGGCTATAGCACGCGGGGGCATCTTTGACTAGCGCACTTGCTTCGTGAGACCGAGGGGAGCGAGGCAGGGTACTTTAATCGAACCAGAGGACCCTATAACGGCAGCGAGGACGCGGCGGTGGTGGACGGCGATTCCCGACGGTGGCGGCGAATCTCCCATCAAAGCTTCGATTGGGTCACCATCTTCTTCTTCTCCTACCGATTGGAGAAGCTGGGATCTCCATGAGCTAGTTCGCGCGGCTAAACGAGCACGGCGGGACGCGCACGACCGCGGAGGTCACAGCGGCGCACCGGCGACCGGAGTCCAGGGAACCGGGACCTGCAAAGCGCGCGGGTCCCTACTGTGGTACTACCGGCTCCCGAAACCTTGCCATCTACACGTTCTAGACCTAGGCGGACACGGTGGAGGAGTTAATGAAGGCAACGGTGCAGTGGAGAGCGGGAACGTGGGTGTTGCTCTATCGGCGGCCGTGGAGCTCGGTGCTCACCTCGGTGCGGCGCTACTGGCGGCTTGCGGTGTGGCTCGTCGATGGGGTAGGGCAGCAGCGTGGTGCAGAGAAAGCAGAGCGGGGTTGCGGTGGCCGAGCGGGGCCACCGGGTCCTCCTCCGGTGAGCAACAACGGCGACGGACGACGACGGTGCCCGGGCTTTGGCCTCCCTTCACCCGCCTCCTTCTTCTCCTACCTCTCCCCCTTCCCCAACTTAGGCAGACGAGTGGTGGTGTGGGTGCAGCCAAGATGACTGTGCGGGCACGAGAAACCTTAGCACGCCGTGCAAGCTCCCTTTATAGCCATGGTGCCGGCCATGGATGGCGGCGATGCGAGATGCTCATCTAGCGGCTGTGCGCGGCTCCCAGCTAGGTTTAGGGTTTCGGGGGTGTGCGACGTGGGCAGGCGGCGATGGACGGCATCGTGGGGAGCTCACTGGCGTGGTTGGACGGTGGTGGGACGCCATTCCTTTTCTGGTGCGGCAGACGGGACGTCTGGGCGGCCAGAAGTGGAAGCTGACAAGCGGGGCCCTGCGGTCAGTGGCAGAGGGAGAGAGACGCGGGCGCGTGGCGCTAGCAGGCCGCCTTGTTGGGCCGGTTGGCCACTTGGGCTGCGGTGCGGGGAAGGCAAACGCGGGGTGCAGGCAGCAGGCCGGCGGGCGTGGGCCGCTGCGGCTTCGGCCTAGCAGGCCGTGCACGGCGGTGGCTTGGGCCGCGGGGGAGGCAGACCAGCCTGATGGCTTGCTGGGCCGGTCCGACGGTTTGGGCTGCTTTGCCTTTTCTATTTTCTCCCCTAATTCTTATTTGTTTTTTATTTCTAGTTCCATGCCTTGCCATGATCAATTAGTGGAAGTGGTTAGTGCTAATGAGTTGGTGACCATGACATGAGCTTGGTGTGTCCCCTAGGGTCTCATGGGGCATGTGGGGTCCATGTCCAAGGTTAGTGACACATATACATGTATATCTTTACATGTGATAAAAGGTTATTTGATTTTATTAACCATTACATAAAATCAAATAAGAAGCAAATCAAACCGTGTGACTAAAATACAAATGCTTAACTAACAATAGGTGCTACTTGTGCAACAACTAGTAGGTTTCTTACATGACATTCACCAACCATAGGTTATTATAGAAAAAATTTTGTTGTTTGTGATTTTTGGTGTTCGTGATTTCTAGGGTTGTTACAAAGATCTTACTGTTCGATTCAGTAACCATGCAGAGGTTGTAGGTGAACAACCAATCCAGATCATTCTTGAGTTTAAGTTTGTTGGAAATAGCTATAGACACTATTTTATCCAACCAATCCATGTCTTACATACATGTCCAATTGGAATATAAAAAAAATATTACCCACTAAATTTGCAGTGCCTAACTTTGCCTATGTTGATTGGAAGACTTTCTTGAGTCGTTTCAACATAGCCGGTCCCAAGCCCAGATAAAGGAGGAGGGTGTGTTAGGTCCGGCTAGCCAACATCTCAAAACCAGCCACTCTCATGGATATGAAACCCACAAGAGATTCGTTGGGGCGTAACCCTCTTAGCGACGCGCTACATCGGAACCCGGGTGTAGTGTCTAATGGGCAAGGGCTGGGTCGTCATCCCCTTAGTGGCGCGTCGTATCGTGATCCGGGTACGATGATAAATGAGCAAGGGTTGGGTCGTCGCAGCCTTTGTGATGTGCTACATCTGCGCCCGGGTGTAGTGAAAAATGAGCAAGGGTCTTCGCACTTCCCTCGACGGGTGCGAAGGG
Source organism: Bothriochloa decipiens (assembly GCA_023333625.1). NCBI lineage: Eukaryota > Viridiplantae > Streptophyta > Magnoliopsida > Poales > Poaceae > Bothriochloa > Bothriochloa decipiens. The sequence continues at coordinate 25,797,480 of CM041642.1, forward strand.
TAAGGAAGTTAGCCGAGCCAACTAGGATTCATCTAGGTAGCTGGAATGTAGGGTCCCTAACGGGTAAGTTAAGAGAGCTGGTCGATACAATAATTAGGAGGCGTGTAAATATTCTATGCGTTCAGGAGACTAAATGGAAGGGCGAGAAGGCGAAGAAGGTGGAGGATACTAGCTACAAACTTTGGTACACGGGGACAACATCGGGTAGGATGGAGTAGTTGATGTCCGGAGGCAAGGCAACCGGATTATCCTAGTCCGGTTGTTAGTTGGAGATTCGGCTCTGAATGTAATCAATGCATATGCCCCACAGGTAGGTCTTTGCGAGAGCACCAAGAGGCAGTTTTAGGAAGATCTCGATAGCATGGTTAGTATTATGCCTATCAGCGAGAAACTCTTCATAGGTGGAGACCTCAACGGCCATGTGGGTGCGACTAATGTAGGTTTCGAGCAGGTACATGGGGGTTTCGGGTATGGTAGTAGAAATTAAGAGGGGGAGGATGTTTTGAACTTTGCGTTGGCCTACGATTTGTTGATAGCGAACACCGTCTTTAAGAAGAGGGAATCCCATCTAGTGACCTTTCGTAGTGGACAACACCTGAGTCAGATCGACTTTATCCTTACAAGGAGGGGAGATAGACGTGCTTGCTTAGATTGTAAGGTGTTACCTGGGGAGTGTGTTGTCCCTCAACACAAGCTTGTAGTGGCGGATTTTCGCTTTTGGGTACGTGGCCATGGGACAATCGGCCCAAGATTGTGAGAACAAAATGGTGGAAGCTTAGAGGGGAAGCAGCACAAACATTTAAGGAGAGGATGCTAGATGAGGGGCCGTGGGAAGAAGGAGAAGATGCTGACGACATGTGGCTAAAGATGGCCACATGTATTCGAAAGGTGGCTTCGGATGTGTTTGGCGTGAGTAGGGGAGGCAAACGGGAAGCGAAAGACACCTGGTGGTGGAATGACGAGGTGCAAAGGGCTATTAGGGAGAAGAAGGAGTGGTTCAAGTGCCTCCATCATGACAAGAGTGCAGCCAACATTGAGGGCTATAAAATAGCGAAGAGGGCTGCAAAACGAGCGGTGAGTGTAGCAAAAGGTCAGGCGTATGATGACCTTTATCAGCGGCTAGGCACGAAGGAAGGGGAGAAGGACATTTATAGGATGGCTAGGATCCGTGAGAGGAAGACGAGGGACATCAACCAAATCAAATGCATCAAGGATGAGACGGATCGACTTTTGGTGAGGGATGAGGAGATCAAGGACAGGTGGAGAGAGTACTTTGACAAGTTGTTTAATGGGAAGAATGAGGGTCCTACCTTAGAGTTGGATGACTCATTTGACGATACCAATAGACGCTTCATGAGGAGAATTCGGGAGGCAGAGATCGGGGAGGCTTTGAAGAGGATGAAGGGAGGTAAAGCGATGGGCCCTGATCGTATCCCCATTGAGGTGTGGAGATGCCTAGGTGCCAGAGCGATAGTATGGTTAACTACGCTTTTTAACCTTATTTTTTGGTCAAACAAGATGCCTAAAGAATGGAAAAGTATATTAGTACCGATCTTCAAGAACAAGGGAGATGTTCAAAGTTGTACTAATTACCGTGGGATTAAGTTGATGAGCCATACAATGAAGCTCTGGGAGAGGGTTTTCGAGCATCGTCTAAGAAGAGTGACAAGTGTGACCCAAAATCAATTTGGGTTTATGCCTGGTAGGTCGACCATGGAGGCGATTTTCTTATTACGACAGTTGATGGAGAGATATAGGGAGCAGAAGAAGGACTTGCACATGGTCATTATTGACCTCGAGAAGGTATATGACAAAGTACCGAGAAATGTCATGTGGTGGGCCTTGGAAAAGCACAAAGTCCCGACTAAGTACATCACCCTCATCAAGGATATGTACAGGGATGTGGTGACGTGTGTCCGAACATGTGATGGCGATACCAGTGACTTTCTAATTAAAATAGGACTACAACAAGGGTCAGCATTGAGCCCTTATTTATTTGCTTTGGTGAAGGATGAGGTCACAAGGGACATACAAGGTGATATCCCTTGGTGTATGCTCTTTGCTGATGATGTGGTGCTAGTGGATGAGACTAGGGCAGGGGTTAATAGGAAGTTAGAACTATGGAGGCACACGCTAGAGTCGAAAGGATTTAGACTTAGTAGGAGCAAGACCGAGTACATGAGGTGCGATTTCAGCGCGACTGGGAATGAGGAGGGAGACGTTAGCCTCGATGGAAAAATGGTGGCCAAGAAGGATACTTTTCGGTATTTAGGATCCATGCTACAAAAGGGTGGCGACATTGATGAAGATGTTAGGCATAGAATTTCAGTCGGTTGGTTGAAATGGCGTCAGGCTTCAGGCGTCCTCTGTGACAAAAGGGTGCCTCAGAAGTTAAAAGGTAAATTTTATAGGACAGCGATTCGTCCGACAATGTTATACGATGCTGAATGTTGGCCTACAAAAAGGCGACATATCCAGCAATTGAGTGTAGCAGAGATGCGTATGTTACGATGGTATTGTGGACACACAAGGAGGGATAGAGTCCGGAACGACGATATTCGGGATAGGGTTGGGGTGGCACCAATTGAGGAAAAATTGATTCAACACCGGTTGAGATGGTTTAGACATGTCCAACGGATGCCTCCTGAGGCGCCGGTGCATAGTGGGATTCTAAAGCGGATCGATAATGTAAAGCGCGGTAGAGGTCGACCTAAACTGACTTGAGACGAGTCAGTTAAGAGAGACCTTAAGGAGTGAAATATCCATAAGGATTTAGCCATGGATAGGAGCGCTTGGAGACTAGCAATTAACGTGCCTGAACCGTAATTTTTTTGCTTGTACATTTTATATGTTCTTTGTTCCATGTCTCTTTCAGGGTTTCATCTCTAGCCTATCCCGACTTGCTTGGGATAAAATGTTATATTGTTGTTGTTGTTGTAAATTTGCAGTGCCTATATTTAGCCTTTGTGCTTTGCTTAATTCTACCCACCTAATCATTTGTTTTCCATATTAAAGGTTCAGAGTGATAAGTAAATTTATCATTCCGAAGAAGGGCATTAGTAGGTCGATTTCACTGTTGTACCAAGCCTGACTACGCTCTACATTTTGTTGTGCTGAAAACATTGCCATGACAACCCTTGCCTGCCAATTTGGTTAGCAACCGCTTTTTCTTCAGTAGTCACAAACTTTTTGCATATTGTCATAGATTGTTGCATTTGGACCATTGCATTGTGGTATTTACAAACACCAGTGGTCAACTTATCACTCAAGTATTACTTTCTTTCTCCTGAATACAGGTCCATGGCCTTACCTTCATGTATGTACATGTTACTGCCAGCTTGCAGTTCTTCTAGCAGGTTTGTCTTCTTTCCTTATTTTCTTACATCATTAGTAGTTGTTCCCAGTATTATTAGCAACATAATTTCCTTTCTAAAAAAAGGGTCAACCGTCATCATGTTTCCTTTGCATAATTTAGGAATCAAATTTGCAGTTCAGCATTGATCTTTTTGTTACTTTCAAGATACTTTGGCCATGCTCATTACACCTCAACTAAAATAGAAATATATATTACCCCCTGAAAACAACCAAGTAATCTCTTTTTCATTTGCAATGATATTGTTGCATAGTTCTGCCACCCCTCTTGCCATTTAAATTTCTGTGCTTATTGTTTGCTAATTGACGTTTACCTCATGCATTTTCCTTTTATCCTACAGTTTCTACAGTTTGCCGGATGTTTCACGTGGAATACAACCAAGGTTGCCAAAGCATAAGCAAGAATTTAGACTTCCTTAGTTTGAAATAACCACATTGTACTCTATGTTGACAACATTGTGAAATGAGATTAAATCCCAGAGGTGTCTGAATCTAATAAGAATACTAATGTGTCAAATGTCAAATTTTTCTATGAGCCTGAGCAAAATAATATGCTTGCCCGCGCATATTCTGGAGCCCCAGTCAAGTGGTGCTCGTGCACTTGGCAGGTTGCGGTGTGTGTACTGGTGCGTGCCGAGTTGGCGGCTAGCCCGCCTAGCGTCGTCGTCAGGCATATGCATATCTGAGTTTTGGATTCTTCCTCTCGCCTTTTGATTGAAATAATTGAATCGCCGAAAGCCTCTCGAGAAAAAGGGATGGGTTATCCTGCGGGCTGCTGTAGGATCTCTCGTACTCGTTGCAAATCTTCAGCTCCAAGTGGTCATCACAAGGTCGATCCCATCGTTTGGGGACCATTAATTGGACGAATATGCACATTCTGGAGCTACTAGGCAAAGGCCCTGTTCAGCTGGACATAAGTCGATATATTTCGGTTTATTTTCTCTCACATAATATTATTAAATCAGCCGAAATCTGCCGGTTTATTCACCAGCCGAACGGGGCCGAAGCACGAATCGAACTGGGAGATGCTGTACGTGCAGGCAATATGCAGAGAAGATCCATAATTCCATATATGACCGCAACTGACTTGACACTTGATTGCATAGCCTTTCCTTCATGCATGGGAAAACACGGACACGCACACGAAGAGGATTGCGTTTCATCATTGAACTAATAAGAAGAAGAAGAGCTCAAAATACAAAGGGGCCTTAGGCCAAAAATCAAAGCAAGCGAAAAGGCTGAAGAATGTAAGAAAGCTACTACTTGCGCGGCAGAAATGCTAATTTTTTTCTCAAAATACACAAGAGGAATACATTTCATTGAACTAAGAAGAAGAAGAACAAAACTCAAAATACAAAAGGGTCTTAAGCCAAAAAATCAAAGCAAGAGAAAAAAACAAAAAAATGTAAAGCTACTACTCTCGAGGCATAAAAAAAAAACTCCGGTTTTGTCGCCCTGGCACGTGCCTATTGATCGGCCTCGGCTTTGAGCAGAAATGCTAAACTGACAACGCCGCCGGATCCATCCAAACTACGTACTGCATCAGCTAGAGCGCCTACCGCTGGAGCTGGACTAATGATGCCTCATGGGCCTGCCTCCATTATTTATCATATTATTCACTGATACTCGCTGCTGGACTAGAGCCACGAGTTGGAAATGGCCCGCTGTCGTGTATAGTGCACAGGCAGCCTTTTTTGTTTTGGACGATTCAAGGAGATGGATGGATGATGACAGTACTGAACAACGGAACATGACGGGCGTCGGGGCCGCTTGACCAAGAAGTGAAGAAACTAGTTGCTCAAAAAAAAAAAAAAGTGAAGAAGTCAAGAAACTATGATGGGTTTCAATCAATCAAACAAGAACATGTTTGTACCTTCTGTTCTTCGCTTCTTGCAATGGAGACCAATTCTTCTTCTTCCTTTCATCGCAGGTTCTGTGGTGAAGTTTTCTCCATGGAACTATTTCCCCCCGTCCTCCTCGATCCGCTGGAGAGAAAAAACGTGAGTTGCGAAAAAGCAATATACACAGCGACGAAGCTACCGGCCGGGCAACACGGGCTTCAGCCCGGCCTACTGATCCAGGGAACGTGGAGCCCCACGTAAGCCCCAGCGCACCCCCCCCCCCCCTAATTTATTGTGTATAGTTGTATAGATTAGGAGGGTCATAGTAGAGTTTAGTAGAGTTAATACGCCTTAGATTTGTGTTCAGCCCGACCTAATTTGTTTTTGGCTTCGTCGCTAAATATACAGGAGATGAAGATTGCAGCTTCCATCGCCATGAAGAACGACATCATCGTCGTCAGTGAACTGCTTGTCTCTGACGATGTTCATGGGGAGAACTGCCTTCGGCCTTCCTATTAATTGGTGATAGTCGAGACTTGAGACTCGAGAGGCATATGTGCCTCTGTTCTCTTGTTCCTTGCTCGTACAGCAAAGTGCTGATAATATGGTAGAAGTGAAGTGGTGTAAATGAACAAGTGATTGGAAGATTTGTTATTTTTCATTGATTTCCGAAGACGAAGTCTATCATTCAACCGGTTGATTTGGCTTTTTGTTCCAACCGGCATTTTTGGTCTGTCGGATCTGGCTTGTGCGGTTGCCCTGCCTTTCTGTTCATCCGTCATTCTTTTGTTTCGCTGCCATGTGGGTCCCATCTGTCGCGCTTTTTTTAAATTTTTTTGGGACTCGCACCCAGTATTGAAGGGGGTCCGGCGGCTTCATTTCGTCCCCATTTCATTTCTCCTGCTCGCCTTCCTTTGTCTCGCTGGTGTCTTCGGCGACGGTGATTCTTGGGTTCATCCATTCTTCCCTCTCCTGATTTGTTCTAGTTCTTTCAATTCTTTGTTGGTATGTTTGATTTCATGCTAATCGAGTTTGTGGTTATGTTTCCTTGTTTGTCTATTGTTTGCCCCTGCGGTGTAGCCGGTGTCATGGGCGTTCTAGGGTTTGTCAAGGTTCATCCGATTTCTCCCTCTTCATCTAGATTAGTGGCTGTTAGTCAGTGGTTTGGGTTTGGATTTGGGTTTTGTGTTCATATCTTTTGAATCGTTGATTTCTGGTGGGGGTTGATATCTTGTTCATTTGCGGTTTGTCTCTGGGGTTTTGATCCATCGGGGATGGCAGATCTGCATCGTCGTGTTAATTATGGGAATGCTGCTTTTGTCGATTTGACAATTGTCGCCATAGATTTGCTCTAGCGCTGATTAGGCCTCTGTCTCCTTGTGTTCTGCGGATGCGCCTTGTTCATTCAGTATTTGTCATTGTGGTTTTGCTCCAGCACGGATGCGGGTCTATGTGTCGTCCTATTCCATAGATGTGCGTTGCTCATGCTGGGGTTTGACGTTGGTGTTTTGATTCATGCATGCGTAGTATTTGCCGCCATGTTCTGCGGATGTGGTTATGCATGCGGTAAGGAGATCTGGTTCTTTGGTCTGTTGGTTATTTTAGTGTCCTTTGTTGGCCATGCAGAAATTTTGTGTTAGATAGATGAGAGCTTGTGAGTTAAAGGAGAGGCATGGTGACCTTTGCTTAGCTGGTGGATGCCTAGATCCGTTATTTTTTCTCTAATACTTTCCCTATACATGTTGAGTTGTATCTCAGTTCAGGCTGTCGAAGTTGCAGAATGTATTGTGTATACTTGTTCTTGGTAGTTCTGTTAAGGCCGTGATTATGGTGTGTTTCCAGTATGTAATTATTGCATTTTTAAAATGATGCTACTAGGCATTATATTGTTAGAGATGGCAATGCCGGGAAAAATGGAAATGGTGTGGAGTTTAGTGCATTTCAATTTGTAACAAGAGATTGCTTCAGAAAACGAAACATGAATGTGTTTCTTGCTGTGAAAATGAGCTTCTGTTTTATTTTTGGCAATTTGCAACTGAAAAGATATTGTTGGAATTCAAAGTACCACTGATTTTGCCTTTGCCAAGTTTTTCATTTATGCTAAATTTCTATCTGATGTTTGCTTTCCATAGAAACTATTTGTATAGCTTTTTTTTTGCATTTGTTACGTTTTTCATTTCTTTAAAATTTCTATTTGATTTCTGCCTCCCATAGAAAACATTTAAAATTTTCTTTTATTTTGATGCTAAAGAATTTGTTTTTCAACCTTTTTGAAACCGTTTCTGTATCCTAGTGTGGAACGAAGAGTGCTATGAAGTATACCTAATTCCTAAAAGTTATCTGCATATCTTTTTTGCGGGTTTTTACTAGTCTCTCGTTTCTTCTATTCTGAAAAGAATGTTTGACATTGCCATCATGTGATTAAGTTACAGACATTTGACATCTGGTAATGCATTATATGAGCCCTCAATTTATGTGTTTATTGTTGTTAAATGTCAGCACTGAAAATAGCTACTTGTTTGCTTTGTTCATGTACTGAATTCAAATTCAGTGGCACTTGTTTTGCATTTACATTGTCTTTTACACTATCATATTTGTGAACTTATACCAAATTGACTAGCGTAAATTTGTTGAACTAGTGGTGTAAGTTTTGTATGAATTTGATGTAAGTTTATCCTATACTTGTTGCTTTTGTAGTTTGCTATAATCTTTGGTAGGCATAAAAGTAAGTAGTAAATTTTATTATATTAATAGTGGTAAGGCAGATATGGGTAATTATGTAGGTTAGTTTGAATATTTGGTTTGGCATTTGTATAGTTTTTCATTTATGTTAATTTTTGATTTGATATTTGCCTACCATAGAAAACATTTGAGAATTTTGATTTTCCATTTGTTAAGTTTTTCATTTCATTTAAATTTCTATTTGATATCTGCATTACATAGAAACCATTTGTTTTTGAAGATTTTGATCTGGATCATTGTAATTTTGTTTCTTGTCATCAATATTCAAAGTTTAATATTGATCATTGTTGCATTGATATAAAGATTCTTAAGACTCAAGGTAGGATAGTTGGTTTTTCTCTTGGGCACCCTAGCAATAGCTAGGTGTTCCCAGATTCACTGGTGTATGTGGTCCTTATCATAATTAGCAAATAGTGTTGGTTGATTGCTACAGGGCTCATCAAGAGAGTCCAGTAAGGTCTCCAAATTTTTTTAAATTATGGTTTGTTAGTGTCACTTCAGCCCTTATTGCTCAAAGTGATACGATTTTTTTTGTTCTTGGCTTGTACCCAGCTTCTTGATTTTTGTTTTGTTTGAGATAGATGCTACAAGTTGGCAAGTTGGTAGATGCGAATGTAGGATAATAGCTCTCTATGGTGTGCCCTTGTTGCTTGGCTTCCTTATAAGTGGATTTGGCAGATGAGCTTGCCGTGGTGGATGCCCCACGCCTAGGCCGGCTCATTTTGTGGCAAACTTCTTGTGCTAGTAATGGTAGTTGTATGACACTAAGTTTGATCGTGCAGCCTGACTTTGCATGTGTTTGGTCAACTGCACCCAAGAAAGTCTGCTATAAAAAAATGATTTTTGTTCTCTATCAGTGGATAGTTCTTTTTCTTGTTCTTGATAGTTCTGCTATTTCAAATTTGTCAAACAACCTGCTTAATCAACTTGCTGGTTAGCTTTTGTTCCTGGTTACAAATTAATTGATTTTGCCATATGTATTGCTTAGTATTCTAATGTGAGGGTTATTGGTGCCTTCTTGTTTTTTTCCTCAAAAAACACATGTAGTATATACAAGCAATCAGTGCTGTAAAACTTACATTTACTTTTTATGAAATTTACATTGCATTGATAAGTGTAAATTATTTTACTTGATGGTATAAGTTGGGTATAAGCCACTGGTTTGACCTTTTTTGCAAAATTTTTTATTTCCTTAAAATTTTCTTTTGTTATTTGCCTACTATAAAAAAATTTTGGAACATTTGATTTTTGCATTTGGTTATATTTTCATTTTTGCCTAATTTTTCAACTATTTGGTAGATGAAGCCAAATCTTCTGATTAGAGTTGATCTTGATATCTGTCTCCTTATAACCCACAGGTTTCAAGTGGTCTCTTTGCCGAGGCCGATGGACAAGAAGGCCCTGGTTTCCTCCTGTGCTTGCATGCCTCTAGGTAGTTTTAGAGTATGGTCAATTTCAGCCTTTTATTGTCTTTTATTGTTCATTGAAATTGTGATTTGCCTTTTATGTTGGATGCTGGGTCAGTGAAAGACTAATGTGAGGGTTATTGGTGTCTTCTTGTTTTTTCCCTCAAATAACAGCATGTAGTACGTACAAGTAACCAGTGCTATAAAACTTACACTTAATTTTTATTAAATTTATACTTCATTAATAAGTGTAAATTATTTTACTTCATGGTATAAGTTGGGTATAAACCACTGGTTTGATATTTTTTGTAAAATTTTTTATTTCTTTAAAATTTTCTTTTGTTATCTGCCTACTATAGAAAAAATTGCAATATTTGATTTTTGCATTTTGTTTTATTTTCCTTTGCAATTTGACGACTATAGAAAAAATATGAAGATTTTGTTTATTTGTATATGCATCTGTGAAGTATCCGTTTAATTTCCCTTTGTATTTTGGCAACTGTAGAAACAATCTGAAGAATTTTTGTCATTTGCATATGATTTTGTGAAGTATCAGTTTGATTTCATTGGCAAGATATTCATTTGTGATGCATGATATTGATTTATGTATGGTCTGGTGAGACATTTCAATTTAGAGAGGCATCATTTCCTGGCTATATGTCTTTTGATTTTTTTTCCTTTTGTATCTGTCTTAATTTAGGCCTGCATGTTGCTTTTGAAAATCAATAGTAATTTGAAGTGTGTCCTTGAAAAATTATGGAGCTGTATATAAAGTGTGCTCTTGTAAAATCCTATAGTTCATATTAAATCTGTAATTGCTGTATAAAGAGTTGGATTTCCTGCTTATAGAGTATTTACAGTCTCCTATTAGTTTATTTATAGTGACGTGTGCATTGTAAATTTACTATTATAGTGGTGTAATTTTGTCACACCCTGATTTAGAAGGAATGAAACCAAGGCAAAAGCTCATGTGCGCCAGGAATAATTTACACACATGAACGACAAATTACATGGTTCAAAAGCACAGTGTTCGAATAAAACATAGTATAACGATTACATCGTACCATTATTACATAACTGTGATCAGAGTAAAGCAGAATATAAATCACATCGTCCAAAGCGAATAATAACTAAACAACGTAGACGTAGCGACTCCATCTCGCCACAGGAAGGTCGACGGCAGCATCACGACGCCTAGTATCCGGATAGTTCTCAGGAAAGTCACCATCCGAGTCATCACTCGAGCATCCTTTGGTTGGGAAATAGCAAGGGTGAGTTCCATGTAGAAATTCAGCAAGTACAGACGAAAAGTAATGACATGCAAGGCTAGTACAAGGTAAAACTGATAGGTAGATTGCGGTAGCATTTTAATGTAACATTAAGATTTAACTTATAACAACCTATTCTCTAATCATCTTGGTTGAAACACCCAACCCTTTATTAAGGTTCAAATAGTATTAATGTGTCATTTAGCAACATAGATATAAACATAAGTCATTAACCACATTAAGCATGAGATAGCCATCTCAAGGGAACACAAGGTAGCCACCCTGATAAAACCCGAGGTAGCAACCTCACAACATCACCGCGATTTAACAACTTAAACCATTTGGCTAATCATGCGAGGATTTGGGTTGCTCGTGACCGTGAGCACGGACGATATATCGATTTTAACTCTGCGCAGAGGTGTACACTTTCACTTTAGATTGTGATTACTCTTTATGCCCGAGGCGGCCAACCTCTTAGCCCATTACCGAGATAGGCCGACAGAGGTCACAGCAAGGCTTTTCACAGGGTCATAGGTAGTGACAACTCGCCAGCCTTGAGTCCAAGCGTATGGGCAACTTCCCCGTGAGGCCGCCCCCATCACGGATCTCTAGCCCTCCCATACTAAATACTTGTAAATAAGCCCCAGCGACCACAGCTATGGCCACCCATCGGTAAGCTGTCTATCCTGCCCATGATGGTCCTGCTAATCGACCAAGCCAGAGCCCATTAGCCTGGAGATGCACAGAAGCCCAGGTTGCTGCTCCACGAAAGGACCACAAGGGAGAGGAGATATGGATACCCTCATCAACACGAGTCCCCCTAGCATCTGTTTTCCCCGTCTTTCACCACCAACCAATGATGCAGATCAGCATCAACTTCTCCAACGGCCGAAGCCAAGAGCCCACGGCTCCAACATATTTTAAGAAGCAAGTTTTATCTTCATTAAACGGTGAAAGGTGAGATAGAGCACTAGCAACCTAAAACCTAACAACTAATACCCCCATAGGATATCTTTGGGTAAAGTGGCTAGTAAGTCCTATGGTTTGCTGATTTAAGACACATGCAGTGAATTTACTTAAACATGAATATGCGCAATATGTTCAAAAGAATGCCTACACTTGCCTTGATTGATATCCTGTTGCACGTAGTCCTCTAGGTTCTGCTGATCCTCGTTCACTCACGTTTCGTTCTTTATACGCCACAATCATCACACACGCATAATACATGCAAGCAAACATACTTTAATTAGAGCAATACACCAAAACATCTCAACAGTAGCAAACAATAGCATAGAACTGTTTACTCTTCAAGACGATTCCAAAAAGTATAAGTTTGCTAAAATTGGAGTTAAAACGTGAAAGTTATAGCCTATACAAGATTAGGGGCTAATCTGCAGAAAACAAGACTATAATCTAAATATTTTTGAACTGCGCAGGGCTAGATTGTAAATAAAGAAAAGTCTAGGGTTTTTCTATAAAACTGGCAAGGCTGTCGGCGGCCTGACCGCATTGACGCGGTCAGCACACACGTGGCGCTGACGTGGCGCCTGCGTGGCAGCCACGTCGGCTGGCGTGGGTCCCTGTTGACCCATGGTTGACCGGGGGTCAACAGTCGATCTGAGCCGCTCGGCTCGGATCCGAGGGCTGGTGGAAGTCCGGCGGTCTGGGTCGCCGGAGCGGCGGCGCGCTCTCCGGAGTCGGCCGGAACGGCACTCTGAGGCACGGCCGATAGCGCGGAGGGTACGGGAGGGTCGAGATCGGCTTCGCAGGTTCAGCTGCGGGGTCAGTGGCGGCGGAAGATGGCCGGAGGTGGCGGTCCGCGCGGCGGCGCCATGGCCGGTTAGGGTAGCTTGGCGGGGAGGGTGCTGCGGGGCATGGGAAGGCGTGCCGAAGGGCTCCAACGGTGGCTCACCTCACCTCAAAGCTCGGAGCGGAGCTCTTGTCGGCGGGGATGGGCTAGTGGCGGAGGTCGACGGCGGCAGTGCGAAGCTCGACGGTGGCAGCTAGGAATTCGCGAGGGCGAGGGCACCGGGTGGCGGCTAGGGTTAGAAAGGCGGCGCAGGGAGCGGCGGACGCCTTTTATAGCACTGTGCGGGGCGATTTCGGGTCCGCCCCGGTGTCCGTCTCCGCGAGGGAGATGACACTGTGCGGGTGGGCCCCACTCGGGTGAGCCCCACCTGTCAGCGGCGGTGGGCGGTGACGCGGTGCTGGCGCAAGCGGCTGACATCAGCGGCGCGGCGCGACGCAGGCGGCGCGCGGCGGCCGAGCGACTGGGCCGCTTGGCCCTTTACGCGGCGCGGCGCTGGGCTGCTGGCTGGGCCGCGGGCTAGCTGGGCTGCGGTGCGTGGCCTGGCTTGCTGGCCGGGCTGCCTTGCGGCGGCCCGCTACGCTGGTGGCTGGCCTGGCCGGCTGTGGCCAAGCCTGGCCGCTGCGGGCCGGCTACTGCAGCTGCTGCCTTGGCCATGGCTGGCCAAGGTTGGCCATGACCGGCTATGGCTGGCTATGCTTGGCTAGGAGAGGCTGGGGTTGGCCAGGATCCACTAGGGACTGGCCTAAGCTAGTTAGACTAGATTTTGTTAGTTTAGGGTTAGAGGGGACAAGTTAGGACATGTTAGGAGCTAGAAAACAAAACAAGAATTATACAACAAGCTCAAGCAAATCCATCTGAAAACTGTGCAGCAGCATGAATGCAACAATGCATGTTTTTTAACGTGCTACATCATTTTAAAGTACTTCATAAAACATTTATAATTGGCCTAGGAATGTAAAACATCTATGCAGATATAAAATCAAATTTATTTAAGATTTAAATTTTAAAAATCAGGGTGTTATAAATTTTTATGTATTTTGAGATGTAATCTGATTTGAACTATACTAAATTGATGAGTGTAAATTTCTTGAACTGATGGTGTAAGTTCTTTATAATTCAGATTTTTGGCTTTGTATTATCAAGTTGACGTCATTTGATTTGTAATGCAGTGGTATAATTTAGATATTTTACTATTTGTCTTTATTATATATTATATGTAAAGCATTTTATTTTTTTTGCAATTATTATTCGGATAAATTATGTGTATATATGTATTTTGGTGGAGTCGGTTGATTTGGCATCAGTCTCAACCGATTGAGAGATTTGATAAATCACCTGGCTTTGCTTTCTAGCAAATGCCGGTTGATTTTTGTGTTTGTCTCAACAGGTTAAGGCCATTGCCTATTTCAACCGGACGTGAGGTAGACAAGCTCTTTTCGAAAGCATTTATACAATTGAAGGGTGTCCAAAATTCAGGGCACGACTATTCTAAATGAGAACCATCAAACATAAAGACAATTCCCAAAGGACATGTCAGTAAAACTAATCGTACTATTAATCTTGTGGTCGAATGGACGAGATCATCTCGTGAAAAGATGACATTACACAGCACCCTTGACGTGTTGGAGTATACCATACCAATGTGCCTAATAACCTGCACTACCACGACAAGTAACGCTACCCCACGGGGCCCCACCACCCGCGGATCCCATCTGACCGCAACGCGGCCGGTCAGCGAGAGCGCGACGACGAAACCGTACGTAACCCGTAAGGACGCCAAGACAGCTGGCTCCCTTTCTAGCCGTGTGATCACGAACCTACGGCCGCGATCGGTCCTCCCCTCCGCCTGGGATCCCCCGATTGGGCAACGAGTCCCGGTCCAGGACGCGAGGCAGAGTCCCCCAGGCCCCACCCAACCCAACCGGACCAGAACAGAGCAAGGAGCCCAACCCAAGCAAAAGCCGCCGACCGGACGGCCGGCCACCCAACCCAACGGCGCGGGCGCGGGCACGCGGTCGGAGCGTGCCGGGCCGGGACTCCCACGCCGCCGACGCGGTGTCCCTGTCGGACCCGCTCGGACCGACCGACCTAAACCCTATCCACCCCGCCGCGGCGTCCCTCCCTCGGTCCTCCCCTCTTAAAACCGCCACGCCACCACGACGGCGCCTCTCCTCGTCGGAGAAACCACCACCAAGTCCGTTCAACGCCCGCCACCGCAACACACCCGCCTTCGCCTTCGCCTTCGCCTTCGAGCCCGCGATTGCTCAACTCAAGCGCGGAGGAGGAGCAGAGCCGTCGTCGTCGCAGATGGATCGGTACCACAGGGTGGAGAAGCCGCGGGAGGAGGCCCCCATCGGTGCCAACGAGATCCGCATCACGGCGCAGGGCCGCCCACGCAACTACATCACCTACGCCCTCGCCCTGCTCCAGGTTCCACCCTCTGCTTCTTGCTCCTTAGCTTCCGCCGCCGGTCAACCTATATTCATCTAGGATTCTCTTCTAGGCGGAGCAAAACAACCGCGGTTTTTTACTTTTTATTACATATTAACACCGAGGATTGAAAAAAGGCTAGGGTTTTAACCAAGTGCGGGTTCGGCGAGGGTCTGGGGTTGTCTCGATGGTTGGTGCTCCTGCGGTTACGGCTTCGAATTTGAATTATTTACTCGGTTAGGGCTTCGAATTTGAACTATTTACTGTTATTATAGGGCTCAGATTGCGGTTACGCTTATTATTGCCCCGATGGCGAGGAAGGGCCGTACCAACCACCTGCAGCCGTTGGTTGCCGAGAACTATTAATTTCGTTCCGTTATTAGATTGTGTTTGTTAGGCAGGAGTGGCTTATTGGTTTTCAATCATCGTTGTACTTGGTGGATATGTGGGGTGTCTGTCTGCAGATGCATCTTTTACTGTTTGATTAAGATACCCAGTTTCAATTTTTGGATTAAATATATGTACTCAATGTATGCGATTTTCACATGGCTTGATTATATGTTGAATTATTTTGTCCATTAATGACTCTTCGTACTGTTTGCTAGTTGTGATGATGTCTTGTAGGTTGATTTGAATTTTACAACAATTAGTGTACCACTAGTCCAGGGTATATCGACGTGTCTTGATTACCTAGAATGTCTATTGCTGTTTGTGTCTAAATGTTTTGTTTTCTCGTTCCTCATCCATTACAGGACGAAGCAACAAATGACATTGTCATCAAGGCCATGGGAAGGGCGATCAACAAGACAGTTGTCATTGTGGAGCTTCTTAAGGTGGAATTGCCAAACACCACTTGTTAATGAATGATACCCTTTGTAGTTATTATATGCCAATTATTGACCCATGTATATGCTATATATGTATCCTGAGCAGAGGAGGATTGCTGGTCTCCATCAGAATACCTCTATTGAATCCATTAACATAACCGACACTTGGGAGCCATTGGAAGAAGGCCTTGTCACGTAAGGAGCCCTATAATTGTCTTCTGTTTCTGTTTTCTCGAAAACAGATACAGTGTATTTTATCTGACCCCTTCATGTTTCCATGACAGTCTTGAGACCGTTCGCCATGTGTCCTTGATCACTATCAAATTGTCAAAGAAGGAGCTGGATACTTCATCCCCAGGGTACTAATTCCCTTCTTCCTCATCTATTCAAAATTTCACAGGAGAGTGTACATCTCAATGTTTTTGGCTACAATTGTTTCATTGTTTAATTTATCTTCTATTATCGTACATTGTTTCTGCTAGAATAGAATAAATTTGTATCACCTATTTTAAGCGCATTCATACTTTTGTAAGCATAAAAGGTAGTAGATTTAGTTACAGAGGACTTTCCTCCAAACAGCTCAACCCTTTTCCCCTACTTTTGATTTTGAGAAGCCTGGCATTGGTTTACCAGATTTGTGATGTGCTGACCATAACTGCTTCACTTAGCAGTTAGGGTATTCTTTTTTGTTCACTTTTATTAAATGGATTCTAATGTATTATTTCTCTTTGTGAAACATATGTAATGACATGGTCATCTTTTGCAGTTACCAGCCACCTATACCAGCTGACCAGGTCAGGCCAGCAGCTGAGTTCGATCAGGATGCAGGTGAGTTAATCAGGAGTCTTTGTAACATTTTCTCTTGTCTTGTCCACGTGACCAAATATTTTTATTTAATTTCTGCAGAGGCTGTACCAAGTGGTCGTGGAAGAGGACGTGGTCGTCGGGGCAGGGGCAGGGGAAGGGGAAGAGGTAAGTCTGCCTCTTTATGCTTGGTTATATTATTGTAGGTACAGTATGTTTCTGTAGAATATATGATTGGACTTACTTGGATATATCTCTGATTTCCTCATTGCATTTGGATCACTGCCGTGTAGGGTTCAGCAATGGGGGAGTAGACTATCATGATGAGTTTGAAGAACCAGAGGAGGCTCCCCGTGGATATGGTGGCAGAGGGAGGGGCCGTGGAGGGCGTGGATCTTTTGCACCTGGAAGGGGCTATGGTGGTGATAATTATGCTATGGAAGAAGCTGGTGGATATGATGATGGATATAATGCACCACCTATGCAAGGATATGGTTAGTTCTGTTTAGTGTTCTGTGCCGTCTCAACTTCTTGATATAGTTGCTTCTAGGATCATCTTAGAAAGTAAGGTGGTTTTATAACCTGACGTTGAGTGAAAGATTTTTTCCATTATTTTCTACCATCTCTGATAACTTTAGCAATCATGATTCCTTATTGGACAAGAAACTATGGAATTAAAATATTATTATTAAATGTGCAGTAACTTTATCAGCATCCTATTTCTTTTCAAGCTATTCATGTAAATAGGAAAGAATTGCCTTTCTTTATCTTCAGTCATCTGAAAATTTCCCCCTGGGACGAGTACTGAATCATTTGTTATCTAACTGCAGAAGGTGGCAGAGGAAGGGGCAGAGGGCGTGGACGCGGGCGTGGGCGCGGAAGGCAAGGCCAGGGACCTCCTCCACAGCAGTAGATTGGGTGGCGCATCAACTCTGGGATTCCATATCTCTTTCCACAATTACCGTCCATTGTAACTTTTATATCTGGCTATTAGGTTTTTGTTGAAAGTTGACATAGTGACTCCAGTGTGGGGATGAGGCTAGTTATGATTTTGTAGCTAGGCTGTTCGTCCATTCGCCTATTTATTATTATCTCAGATCAGACTTGCCGTTCCAATTGTGCATTGTAGCCTACATTAAAACGAGTTATCTTTAAAGTTAGTTCAGAAGATTCTTTTATGTTGCAAAAATCAGACTGAAAACGATGTTTTCAACTTGAATACCGTCGTTCTGTGAACATTAATAGTGAAATGCACTTAACAAGTTCAGCGTCTGCCCAAGATGTAAGCTAGCAAGTCTTGCTCATGTCTGGTTTCTTCGGAAGTTTTGTGGTTTCTGATGAGTTTGCGAGTGTGTCCCTTGTTTGTAAAAGCTGTTGGCTTCCTATATTGTCCTAGCTACATCGCTTTTTCGTTAACCCTAATTGAGTATCTTGACCAACCTTAGCAATCTGATAAGTGTTAGGGCTTGCTGCTTCTTTTTGGGTAGGTCTTTCCATAAACATTAAAGTAGACGTTCATATGTTACTTAAAACACACCATATAATAATAATTAATAATACATATCAAACACTTCTAAATAAAAATCAGACTTTTGATGGCGAAATAAGCGACCAGCTGATGGTAACACGCAATGTGCAGAATCCAAGGTAGAGACTGCTACCACTTGCACCTTTTTTCTTAGCACTGAAAGGTATCTCTTTCTCCACATCAATTTTATCAACTTGCAATGCCTAAGCACGAACCTTGAGCTTTCCAAGAGTTTCAACAGATACAACACAACGTGAAAGCTTAATAGTCCTTCCATAATGATCATCAACAAATCTGGCCATGATCCTTTGGTGATTTGCAAAGCAATTGTTGCCTCCACTGAACTAACCATAGAGCCAAGTTCAAACTCAAGTGTGCTAAGTCTGCTAGTGAAATCCCTTTTAAGGTGTGTGAGTCAAGCTGAGAAAAATTGATGTAAGTTGCAGCTAGAAAGCTCAAGCATTCATCCTCAGGTTCAGTAGTGCCCTTAACTTTCAGATCAATCTCAAAGATCGCAGTGTCCAACAACACAATAGCACGCGTAGGACCCATCAGTTTCAAATATGGGCCTCAGACAATACACCGTTGCCTAGCCTGAAAAAAACCTTCACTTGATGTCGTCAGATATTACTCTATAAAGTCCAAAGAGTCCAGTAGTAGATTGTCTGATTCAATGAGACACAGGAACATAGTAGCGGTGGCTTCAGTTGTCCTTTGGACTTTAAGCTCCAACAATGGGACTGGGAGCAGGCAAAACTAATGGGTTGGCCTATGACTACACCAGGTGAAAGTGTGAAACACTACCAGACACAGCAATCCGACATCCATAACTGCCTGAATGGCAGGAAGCAAAACATACGAATCTGAATCAATTAGGCATCATCATAACAGGAGTATCTCACTTAGCCACTTCTTCAGATCATATACTTTGCTCGTCGGCAAATAGGGAAAAATACCATTAATCTTACACATCATCTCCTCTACCTTACACATCTACCACTGCCATGATGAATGAAGTTTGGGAATATACTACCACGCACTACTTCTTCTATAGGATAAATACAGTCAAGTAAACTACATAACAATATGCGTTAAAGAAAGCACCTCATCGGCAGCTTACTACTACTTGGAGCATCCGAAGATGGCGGCAGCCTGAGTGTTCTTGTAGGTGTTGCAGCCGGTGAGGTAGAGGATGAAGACGACAACGCTGGAGACGAACAGGGCGATGTTCGTGCTGCGCTCCTAGTCCCGGAGCGCCTCCAGGAGGCCGGCCTTCCAGCACTGGCACTCGTAAGAATTTTTGCAACCGGCGAGGTAGAGGATGACGACGGCAACGGTGGCGATGACCAGGGCGATGTTGGCCTGGTGCTCCTGGGCCTTCAGCATGCCCGCCTTCCAGCACTCGCACTCATAATAAGGATTTAAGGCATGGTAGCTAGTGGTCGTGGGTGTAGGGAAGCGGAGCAGGCGGAGGCAGCCCATCAGTCAGCACTCGTCCATTCATGCACCTGGATTTGTAGCGGCGTCGCCTCAGCTTTCCATGTGGATGTGCACATGAATTTGAAACAAGCATCGCATCAGCTTTGCATGTGAATGTGATTCGTGTTGCAACTGAAGGCAGATTGTTGGACATAGGGTGATGACGTGGCTTCACGAAATTGCAGGAAATCTGCCGGTGAGGATTTCCTATTTAGTCATAGTAGATTAGCACAACAGAAAAGACTTACAAAATTATTTTTTCAAACAAAAAACAACATATTGGTTATATAGTCATGCATGTACCGTGGTTCATGAGCTGTACGTTTCGCATATTTGGTTGCATAGGGTCCAAAGATTTTCAAGACACCAGAAACTCAAACACAATTACATATTTAACTCAGGAAACATGACACATTAGTTCACAACAGATTGATGGGAAGGAGGCATGTAGAAGTTTGCATGACACACAACAATACAACATGCATGTGTTCCCTAATATTATGTAAAGTAATTATTCTCAAAAAAATTATGTAAATAATTTGTTCAGTCTAAGAGTATGCCAGTTTGATTAGTAAATACTCCCTCGATCCAGATTATAAGACGTTTTGGTATTTCTAGATTCATAGCTTTATTATTTATCTAGACATAACATATATCTATGTACGTAATAAAAGAAAAGAATATAGAAATAACATATATCTATGATTATAAATTTAATTTTATTTTTTTGACAATTATAAATTCATTTTATATTAGTTGGTAAAGGTTCTTACTATACTATCGACTACGTCGTATTCAGAGATAATAGTATCTCAGCTAGAAATCTCCTTTTAATTTTTGTTCTCATTGTTTTCGAGTAAATCAATTTTTTACAATGTCGTCTAATGTTCATATGCTAACTATATTCCACTAAAATGGTGATTTGTTTTTGTATTAGATATTTCATTCAAGCTTTTTCTCATCTTTTAACTCGTATACTCTGGGTTTCCTTAAAAATTCTTCTATTGAATTTAATATTTTGCTTGTGGATTTGACCTTAAAATATTTGTTTTCTCTTATTCAATTGTTTTTCCGATTAAAGGACTTTTTTTTGAGAAAGTCCGATTATAAAGGACCAAGGAGGAACATATTACATATATGAGTTGTAGACTTTTTTCCTAAAAAAAGGGGAAGAGCACCCTTGTATAAAGATTGGCCTGGATGGCCCATATCCTCGTAAGTGGGCCGTACGGGAGAGCTACAGATGCAAAAGGAAGCTGCTCCGAATTCACACGAGTCCGCAACAACAAGAAGACCACAAATCCCCCAACTCCAAAACCCTGTCTCCGTCCCGTCCAACCCCATCGCCGGCGATCTCCTCTTTCGACGCCAATGGACTCTCCGCCGTCCAGGCCGCCCTCTCCGACAAGTCCGACTCCGCCCTCGCCCCGCTCTGCGACGAGCTCCTCCTCCAGGTACCCTTCTCGCCTCTCTCTCCCAATCCCATCTCACTTCCGCGCAAGGGTTAGCGCCCCGATTCACGCGATTCGTCTCGCAGGCCGCGTCCAAGGGAGCCACCACCGACGAATGGCCCTACTCCGCCCACCTCCTCGCCCACCTCTACATCAATGACCTGTATGCGATCCGCCGCCCTTGCCCTCGTTTTTTTCCCATCTTTTTTCTCGGTTTTGGGCTAGGGTTTGTTGTTGATGATGATGCCTTGCTGTGGATGGGAATTGGGAGTGAGCAGGAACAGCGCGCGGTTCTTCTGGAAGTCGTTGCCACAGGAGGTGAAGGACACGCGGCCGGAGCTCGCCGCGGTCTGGAGGATTGGTCAGTGCCTCTGGAACAGAGATTATGCTGGTGTCCATACGGCTGCACAGGGGTTCGAGTGGGGTCCCGACCTCGCTGATTTCATCACTGCCTTCCTAGGTATCTGGATTGCTTTTATTTCTATGGATGGCATATAATTTTGCTATGGCTGTGTGCAAAGTAGTGAAGTGAAACTTGAATTGTTTGCAGTCATGGAGATTTGGTAGTCTAGTAGCATGGGTGGGTTAGGCTGTTGAACATATTATTGTCACCATGGATTGGTAGTGGGAGAATTTATCTGTTGAATTGGGCTGCACTGAACATCAGATATCCTCTGTGAATATGATGATGGAGAAGTTCTCAAGGGAACTTCGTGGTTGTTCTGTCAAATTTATTGTTTTCTGAGCTATCAACTGGCAATAGTGCCTTGTGTTTCAGTAAGATGGTATTTTTCATGCCAACAACTACAAATCAGGCACTGATATTGTTGTGCTACATAGATATCATATCAAAAGCTGGCGTAAAATGCACCTTTTGACGTAGTATGTTGTGAACCAATAGCCCATTGCTATCTGTTGCTTGAGAGGAAGTTATGACCGTAATCCTTGCATCTTTTGTTAAAAAATTGTAAAATTATAAGTGCGCCTCTTAATTTAGTCACCAGTCAGAATTTATTAAAAACAAAACTGAGACATTCAATAATTTAATAATATTCTTCCTCTGGTGTTCTCTGTACAGAAAGTATGTCCAGGGTGTTAACATGGCGAATGGTTTTGTTTTTCTAGCTTGATTGTTTTTTTTATATAATGTGAGTTTATAACTAGTTAAGGACTTGAGGTGGATATCTGATCTTCGTTGTAATGCAGAGAGCTACAGACAGAGGATATTCAAGCTGTTGACTTCTGCGTATTCCACAATTAGCGTTGCTGATGTGGCTCATTTCATGGGGATGAGTGAGGAGGATGCTACAAACTGTATGTTTTGCAATCCACCTATTTATATATTTTTTTCTAGTTTCAACGTGCTAGTTGTACCATACTCAATGTTGCTTTAAGTTGTAGTGCAGTGGTGCACTTTTGGGATATGTTGAATTCTTTTTCCACTTAACACCCCATTAACTTATTTAACATATAGATGACACATTTGATTTCATCTACCTATTTATTCACTTTATAAGCATAAATTATGAGTTTTCTACATGTTTTATGATATTGAGAGATTTTGCTTTGTATTACCATTGAGTCTTATTTGAACTGAACATCATCTACTTATATTTAAATATATATAAGAGGTTCTTGTGCGCAGTCTCATTTGTCCCGATCTGATATGCCTTACTTTATGCTTATAATAATAGCTCCAAACTTGTTTTGGCCAGCAACTTTTACTAGTATACTTGGTATGCTACAGTGATTTGCCTTCTATTGATCTAAGGCTATCTGATACTAACACATCTCTCGTAGTTAGCCTACTTAGTTACCTATTACGAAGTTTCAAATCTCAAAAACAGTATAAATAGGGAATATTTAACTATTTTCCATTATGTTGAGGTGAGTGGAAAAGGATTTGCCAGTTTCTGAGGGTATGAATGTGAGAGGCCAGAGCGTGACCTCTCCAAATAATGGCAAAAATGTCCCATTTTGGCTTACTGTTGACCAGTGACTTGCATGGATAATAGCCTTGAAACTGTTGGGTACTACATAGAGTTTTAGTGTTACCATTTTTCTGGATTTCTATGTTGTGCATCAGGCCATCAGTTTCCCCCTACATTTCTTCAGAATGTTGTGTAACTCAGTTTGATAAGAACTTCAGTTAGCTCTTTGCACTATTAATTTATCTGGATTGTCAGTCTTGGGAAACATTTTTGTTGCCTATAAATGTGTGGTAGCTGCATGAACTACTTTGGCAGATGGGCCTGTGCAGTTGGTGTGCAGATAGCTATGAAGAAATTTCGCTTGCACTGTTGCAGTTTGGTGTGCAGATAGCTATGCAAAAATTTGCCTTGCACTGTTGCAGTTGATCTTTACCTGCTCCAGAATTATTAGATTAATAACAACTTCTGTCCCCCCCCAATGTTTTCAAGGCGTCGCTTAATCGCCAAGGTGCTCCACACACGACGCCACAGCAGACGACTCGCCTTAGATTCGTATGGCGTCCGCCTTAGACCGTGGCGTCCAGAAATCGTCGCTTTGGCGTCCGATTCGCGCAAATCGTGAGTGGCGGGCGCCATACGGGGAGGCCTCTGTTCTGGGCGGAGGGGAAACACGGGAGAAAGGGCGGGGGAAATCGCGGGCGCGCGGAAGAAAGAGGACCGCACAGAGAGCTGGTGCGCGGGAGAAAGAGGAGCGCGCACAGCGCGAGACGCGCGGGAGATCTGGAAGGGGACGGCGGCGGCTGTCGATCTGAGAGCAGAGGAGAGAGAGGAAGGGGAAGCAGAGGGGCGGAGGGAAGAGCAGAGCAGTGCATCCGGGGGAGAGGGAATCAGAGCAGCCACTGGTGCCGTCGTGCGGACTGCGGGGGAGCGGCGGCGCTGAAGGGGTCGAGAGACTTCGATGCAGCAACGCTAGGAACAGGGGAAGGAGCGTATGGGCTGCCTAGTGGGCTGGGTGAGCCCACTTCTTACTCGTCTCTTCATTTTTTTTATTGTTTCTTTCCTTTTTTTCTTCATCTAGTGTTCTAAGCTGCTATTTTTAATTTTTAATTAATTTCTTAAGGCTTTACTCACTTAAGCGTAAGGCGGTAGTCAGTTGCCACGCCTTGCCTTACCACCTTAAAAACATTGGTTCCCCCATTGCAGATGCTGTGCAAAACAGTTGGAGCTTGGATGCAACGACCAGGATGCTTACTGTCAAAAAGCCAAAGGTTCAGACCAACCAGAAGCTTGATGCGAGCAAGCTGCAGCGTTTGACCGAGTGTGTTTTCCACCTGGAGCACTGATGCTCATTGTCAATCGTGTTGCATCCCCACTACTTCTCTACTCCACATTTTAAGAAACATGTTTATGCGATAGCTAGATGCCTGAACGACTGGATGCTTTTGGCTGAGAAGTGAGATCTAAGTGATGAAATTACCTCTGTAAGTGGTTTCTGATAGCACGCTAGTGGTAACTGTGCCTATTGGTTGTTCATATGGTGGCCCTTCCTGCCATATGCGCATTGAAATGTCTAATTATTCCTTGTGTTGATTCTCTGGTCTAAACTTTAGTTGTCTAAAGTCGAGGACAAAAACTTTAGACCACCTTAGCTCACTTATGTGGTCTAAAGTTTAAGGTGGTCTAAAGTTTTTGTCAGGTGGTTTAAACTTTAGACAACACTTACCTCATAAAGTGGTTTAAAATTTAGTGGTAGTCCATGAGATCCAAACAGGACAATGTAAATAAAAGTTTCTTGGTAACTTGCATTGTTTCACACTGAAAAAGATTTTAAACAATGGTATTTGATAAATATGGAGCTTAAATAATTGCCATTAAATTTATTCTTGCAGAGAGCTCAATGTTGGTAACGTTGGGATAGTTCGATTGCATGAATTGGACCGCATTGGTAAATTGTGGTATGAAGCAACAGCGCACATATAGGTGAGTTCCTGGTGCCTACCAATCCTGGCCTGAGCGATTCCCATTTCTTCCTCCCTCGTCAGCTCGCCCCATGTCCTTACCCCTCTAGCCTCTGCATACCATGCCCTTGGGTCTCTTTGTTTCCTTTTATAGGCACAAATATATTTGTTTTACTTCTGCCTAATCATGCAATTGTGTAGCAAAGGATTTAAGAAGAGACATGCACTTGACTGCAGCGTGTAGCCACCACAACTCATATAATCACACTATAGGTATTGAAGTCTGATCTACCTTATGCAATTACGACTCATCATGGCAGCCATTGCGTATTTCAATCTCAAACTTACAGTGCAATTCAACAACCACCAAAAGTTGAGATGGGGTTCATGGGCTTTTCGTACTTGATTCAAACTCTGAACGACTTTAGCACATACCCAAATTATCGAGCTAAGTTTTGATCTCCCTGATTTCTTAGTCCATAATATATTTGATATCCTTAAAGTCATGATTTTTAGATGCTATCTTTAACCTGTAGTTTCCTGTTTTGAATTTTACCAAGCAAGCAAACAGACATGGGAACAGGCCATGGCCAGAGCTAAGGAACACAATAGGTAAAGTGACCTGTTGGCTGTTTTATAGTCCAACTTATATTTAATTTTGGCCAAAAAGCCTACACCCCATCGTTGTGTCAACGCACAAAGCTAGCAGGTTCCGCCTGGTGGAGGAATCAACCCATGACTTGTTATAGTTCCCACTTGAGGACAAGAGGTGACTGGCAAAATTGAGGCTCATGGCCTATCAAATCACTATTCTGCCTGACTATTTTGGACTTGATCCACTATGTTGACACCGGCCAGATATAGTTGAGTTCCTCATGCCTACCAATCCTATATGGCTTAAGCCATGATCCTCACATTTCTGAACGTCAGATGCTATCCATCTCAATTCTATCTTCTCTTCGGCTCTTCCAATGTCCTTACCTTCTGCTGGCTCCTCTCTGTTGCCTTTTATAGCCGCAATACATGTTTGTTCTATTTAATGCTGCAATCATGTTATAATACAGACTCTACCATAGAGTCTAAAGCTATTAATTACCTCAAACATTGTGGACTTAGAGTCTAAATAAGACTTGAAGTCTTGTTTTTTTTCTTCGTCTTCTTCAATTATTATGCTACCACATCAGCAAAATATTATAAATAAAGGGCAATAAATAGTCTTGGACTCTGTGATAAAGTCTTGCACTTTGAGTGTCCTAATCACAACTCATATAAGCGCACTAGGATATGTACTTGATCCACACCTACCAGCAGGTACTACATTTCATGGCAGTGTATACTAGTGCCTATATATATTGAAGGACTGGATGATGGATGCATTTGCAAAGGATGTGGACGTTGGATGGTAGATGATGTGGCAGCGTTGCTAGCTTATTATTAGAACCTGTTTAGAATAGTTTTTTTTTAGCTCCGGCTCCTACTGCAATAGCAACTGTATCAACATTGCTAATAGGAACCATTTTTCTCTCTCCTTGGCGATATGAATTGGGAGCCATAAGAAGCCACATTTTTGTGGTTTCTCCACTTCCGGCTCCTCCAGTTCGAGCCAGAAGGAGCTCGGCCAAATAAGGCCTTAGTCGTTACATTTTGCATAAGTACGACTCCGTTTCTGAGTAGCTAGGGATAAAAGTGTTGTTTGACAAACTGATGGAAAAGATTGAAATATTACATAATTCTACGTTACCTCGCCACTGAATCCAAGTTCTAATAATTGCATGTATATATTGCTCTAGGTTTATCAGTCCTTGCTTCATCATGAGTGAGGTTTTAGGCTTACATTTACTTGTGTCTAGCCTACATATATACTGACCAGTTGCTCATCATGCCCACGGGCCAACATATAATTTAGTGAAATTCTTTCACTTTTGTAAAATATGGTTGATAATTGCATTCTTTCACTCGAAAAAAGGGTCAACCAAATGTCCAAATGACATGGAACCGAAACAGGAAGTAGTTGCCATTAAATTTGCCAATATTCTTGCAGAGAGCTCCGATCGCTGATCATGTCGGGATAAGCACTACGTGTTCTTCATTCTCTAGCTGGATTGGATGCCTAGAGTCTGCGCGTAATCCACCGTGCACAGCATTCCAAACTGCCTCCATGCTGCTCCTGATTGCTGATTTCAGCTGTTGAAGAGACATCAACGGGAAAGTCCAAATCAGCTTGGCACATGATCATTTTTGGCTCCGAGAGAGATCAGATTTGCCCCATTCATTTCTGGGTTATCGCAGAATTCTTGGACCCTTCACCATCGTTGTCTTGGTAAATTGGTAGAATCAACATTGTAGTCATAATGGAGTTCCTAATGCCTGCCAATCCTAACCCATATGGCCTGAGTCATTCCCATCTTTATCTCCCTCATTGGCTCGTCCCATGTCCTTAACCCACTACCCTCCCTCTGCTGCATATATAGCAAGCCCTTGGGCCTGTTCCCTTTTATCGTCACAGTTTTGCCTTTTGCGGCAAAGTGACCTGTCACCTGTCAGCTGTTTTGGTCCAACTCATATTTAATTTCGGCCAAAAAAAGCAGCGTACTCCCTATACGCGCCATGTTAGTTCACGAAGTTATGGACTGTTTGGAACACATCAATTCCATAGGAATCGTGCAGGAACTTCACACGAATCAGTTCTGTTTCGCAGAGAAAACACAATAAGGAAATTTTCCACGTTCCAAAAATGCCTTCAGCGTTTTCACTTGTTAGACTTTGCATTGTTCTATTATCTCTTCCTACATCGCTAATTCGCTAGACATGACTGGGAGAATTGAGGCATATCTGTCTGACTATTTTGGGCTCCATTCACAAATTTATTGACTCACGGATACAGTTGAGTTCCTCATTCCGGTCAATTCTACATGGCTCGAAGAATAAGCCTCACGTTTCTGAACGCAAGATGTAGCATCCGTCCCCATTTTATCTCCATCCGATAGCACTAACTCATGCAGAGGTGTAGGGCTGGGTAGGAGACATGCGAGGGAGGCCGGGAGCCGCCTCATCGTGCGCGCGCGTCTCTTCGTTGTGCACCAACCTCCGGCTGGACCTCATCTGCGTGCGATCACCACCCTCGGCAGCTGCGTCAAGAATGTGCTTATCACCACCGTGGACAACACAACACCGGCTGCGAGGGGGCGGTCATTGAGCGCACGGCATCGTCGGAAGCCGAGGTGGGAATGGCAGCATCGTCAGGCGCCGCCAGGAGCCTCTTTTTTTTTTTTTCTTTTTTTTTTTTTGAACGAAAGGCGAGACAGTGCCAATTTCTATTTATAATAGAAGAAGAGGAGGTACAAGGTTGCTAATCTGGAAAGTCTAGCAACCAGCTAGGCAAGTCAAGAAAGGTGAAAAAAAAAGAACCTATACTCTACCAAGGAGAGGAGCAAGGCAGAAGGCACGCACCCGCCATGAACCAAGCATCTGCGTCTCCCTTGATCTGTTTTTGTGCCTAAATACTCTTGCATTCATCTCATTCCACAGTTCCCACTTCCCACACAACAAGCAGCTGGATTATAGAACGAATTCCTTTCTTAGGACCCCATAGGGGTTCCTGACAGCGATGTCCACCATTCAAGCACAGTGTCAGAGGGAGACCAAGCGATTGGGTATACTTGCGGCCAAGCGCTCCATTCCGCAACCATCAATGCGTCTTGCCAGGTGGCAAGTGCGCTGTTTCCATGTCCTAAGAACATGTCCATCTAAAAGCTAAACATGTCCATCCACCACTTGATGTGTTGCAAAATGAAACGAAACACCACTAGAAACAAACACCACAATCACTAAGGCCCGACTATTTTGTATTTGATCCACAGTCTTGCTGAATGCTGATTCGTGGAGATAGTTGAGTTCCTCGTGCCTGCCAATCCTATATGGCTTGAGCCATAAGTCTCACTCTTAACGCAAGATGCCATCCCCCATTTTATCTCCTCTTTCAATGTCCTTACCCTCCTGATGCTTAGAGCGCTCTTCGGCCTATCTGTACCTTTTATAGCCACAAGACATGTTTGTTCTATTTAATGATGTAAGCATGTTGTGCCAAATTGAATTAGAAAAGAAAAGGCACACCATTTTTCGAAAGGACGGCAAAAGCTTTGCCGTGATTTCTATTAGACAAATAAAAAAAAGGCAAGTGCCAGCCTAGTTTTTTGACTGAAAACCGGGCTAGAAAAACCATACAATTGAGGAGGGTACCCTACTCCACTTGCACACCTAGGTACCAAAACAACTCAACTCAACTCGCGCCACAAGAGCGCCCACGCAACTCATCAACTCAACTAACAACTTGGCCGAAGAAAACAACTTCAAAGATACACACACGGTCGTTGATCTCCCAGCCATGAACCATCGTTGGCAGACAAAAGAGGGGAAGCCCACGACACCCCACCGAAGAGGCCACTGCTATGCAGGACCTCTCGCCGAAGAACCGCTGTTGTACCAAACCACCCCAAAACAATCGAAACTCAGCACCGGATTACAGACCTCCAAGGCAACTCAACTCAACTCGTGGAGGCCTTGCCTCACCCACCGTAGCACCACTCTTGGACAACTCCTTGGATTCACCACCTTGAAGCGCACAGGGGCCTCGCCCAACCCGTCGCTGGACTCTCCGGAGATCCGAGCCTGCTTCGCCGTCGGGGGCAACTTAGAACCACCGAGCCACCCCAAAAAGAAATCCACCTTCGACTGGCCACCACCGGAATCCGCTGCACCGTGAACGGACCTGAAGCTGCTAGAGATACAGATCATTGCCCTTGTCCTCGCACTGCTGACTGTACCACCACGGCGCAGCCGCCGCCCTACAGCAACCGGCCGAGTGGGGGAACATACCTTGATAACGCCTCCAAGGAGGGGAACGACACCCAAAGGCGCCGCCGTCATCATGTCGGCAGGTCCAGCCTGGCTTTCGCCGGTGTATTCCACCATCCAGCACAGTATGGTAGAGAGACCAGGGGGGCCGGGGCCGCCGGTACCGGCGACCAACCCACCATCACACCGCAGCCGCCAGTCCAGTCGCCGAAGAGGCCCTCAGACCCTCTGAGTCGCCAGACCCCATCCGCCGCTAGCTACCCCACCACCACCGGACCACTGGGGACCGGATCCGGCCACCTGGGCACCGAATCCGGGTCCCCGTCGCGCGCCTCGCCGGCCGCCGCATCCCGCCCGGCCGCGGGCGCCGCCCGACAAGCCGTCGGAGACCCGCCGAGCCGCAGACGCCCCTGGCCCCAAGCGACCCGATCCACCCCCTCCCTCGCCGGATCCAGCCGAGGGAGCCATGGATCTGCGCTCCAGCGGCCGGGGGACGCCGCCGTCGCTGTCGTCCGCCGTCAGCCGGTGGCCTAGTGCCCTCCCCCCACACAAAGCCGCCAAGGCCAGACCGGAGCAAGTAGCCCCGCCGCCGCCCTCCCGGAGAGCCGCACGGCCTCCCGGCGGTGCCCTCATGCGGCAGCGAGGGAGAGGAGGAGGGTGGGGGCGACTCCGGGCGGCGGCTAGGGTGCCGCCCGAGTCGCCCGTGCAGGGGGGCGACGCGGGGGGAGGGGAATTAACCCACAATAGTTTGTTGAAAAAAAGGCACACCATAGCAGCATGTTACAACTCATATAACCAGACTACATATTATATTCAATCCACCGAGGCTACTATGTATACGTATCATGCCAGTGCCTATATATTGTAGGACTTGATGTTGGATGCATTTGTAAGGATGCGGTGATGGCAGCACAGTCAGCTTACCAGCTTAGGAACCATTTCGTACAACCTTTCGTGGTTCTGGCTCCTCTTACAATAGCAACTATGACATTACTGTATTGCCGATGGGCATTTCTTCAAAAAAAATAAAAAATATAAAAATATAACATTACTGTTTATAGAAGCCGTTTTCATCTGACGAAATGAACTAAGAGTTTGAAGAAGCCACATTTTGGCTCCTCCGTCTTTGACTCCTCCAGTACCTGCAATCAACCGAAGCCAGAAGGAGCCTGACCAAACAGGTCTTTACACTTTGCATCAGTATGGCTCTGTTTTGAGTAGCTAGCAAAAAAAAAAAAAAGAAGAAGCTTGTTAGACAAACTGATGGAAAAGATTGAAATATTACATAATTCTAGTTTACCTTGCTGCCGGATTTCATATATTATAGTAATGAATCGAAGTTCTAATAATTGTGTGTTGCTATTCTAGGTTTATGATAGTCCTTGCTTCAATATGAGTGCCATTTCCTGCGGAAGAACCTAGGATTCGACTCCCCATAGGAGTGAATTTTCTAGGATTTAAAGAAGTATACTCTCAATGATAGGCGATGTTGCCATCGACAACAAGAGACTTATGGTGACATAGTCAATCTTGTGAAGGATTCTTCCGGCCAAGTCTTCGAAAGAGCTCGTAGGGATAGGATAATTTGTGTGTGTATATTTATAGAGATGAGTATGCGTACATTGTGAGCGTCTGCGGTTGTATTTTGTAATCTCAAAAGCATGTTGCTGCTATTAACAACAGAGCAATAGTTCCAGAAAGGAATCATAAGCCTTGCGTTTCCCCACGCGATATGCCATCCCCATATATCTCTCATCCCATGTCCTTCGCTTTTCTGCTCCTGCTCCTTATTAGAACACCCATTGGGCCTCTCTTTGTCTTATATAGTCCCAAACATATTTGTTCTACTTAATGTTGCAATCGTGTCGTCCGGCCTATATTTATGGGTGAAAATGCAGTCTGCAGTGCAGCAGGATGTAATAATCAGAACTCATATAATCACACTATGTGTTGTATTCCGCTCCACTTATGCATCATGGCAGTATGGCAAGACGATGGGTGCATTTGTAAAGATGTGGATGCTGAATGTTAGATGGTGGCAATGTATTTAGCTCAGTCATGGCACTTTGCACGAGAATGACTCGACATCTGAGTAGCTAGGGAAAAATTGATTGTTTGGTAAACTGATGCAAAAGATTGAAATTACTATTATTAGTTAGATAGAATAGTTATTTTTGTCCATACACTATTGCTCAAGGTTTAGTTTGGTCTCTGAACTTTAAACTGTCCAATTTGGTTTAACAATGGATTCGTAGGTCAATGTTATCCATCCCCGTTCAAGGCTTGCCACGTGGCTAGCAGTACATGCAAATTGTTGCTCATGCCCTTCGCTCTCTCCTTTACTGGCTGGCGAGGCTCATGGTGTTTCCCTCTCTCCCGTTTCGATAGGGAACTAACAGGTATGCCAATTTATGCCGATCGACAGAGAACAAAACAAGAAATGCGTGCACTGAAACAAAATTAATTTACCATATCTTATGCTCATGTTTGCAGAGGTACATCACTCTCTCCAAAAGATATAAGTTCTCTTATGGCCAGAGTGTATAAAGCAAAGTCAATTTAGGCAAACATTCAATTTACTTGCCGCTGTAGCATGGACATGTCATCATTGTTTACTAACCTATATAAATGATGAATACTCAGGCATCTTACTCTTACCGGATAGTGGGTAAAGGAGAGAAAGGGGGGCATAAGCGACATTTCATATGTGCTACTAGCCATGTGGCGAGCTACGAAGGGGGATGGACTAGATTGAGCTACAAATCAATTGTTTAAAGACTAAAGTGAACAAATCAAAAGTTTAAGGACAAAATTGAGCCTCAAGCAAAAGTTTAGGGACTAAAATGACTATTTTACCTACTAATTAGATGGCTCAATGGAGAAACCACATTAATTCTCACTTGACATGCTAGGAAAAAAATTAAACCCTAGAGGTTACAATAATTAGAAACATTTGTCCTTTAATTTTGTAGACTCTAATACTCATCATAAAAGATAGCCATAAAAAATTATCCACATGTGCCATTATGAAAAATAAATAAAGTAACCTCTAATTTTGTATCTAAATTATCCACCTCTACAAATATAATTCAAAATAACCCTCAAAGTTTGTATACCCTAAATCTAAACCCACATCTATCATTGTGAAAAATTAATTCAAAATAGTTTTCCATTATGCTAGCACCAACATTAAGAGAAATTTTACAAAGTAGCAAAAGTAAAAGCATGTGTATCTTGTATCAATAACAAAACAATAGTGCAAGAAATGAATCACAATACTTACTGTGAATTTTCTCTGCTGCCAAAGTAACATGGCTTTGATGGGTACTCAGATTTAATTCAAATTCAGAATGAATTGAACACAAACTTAAAACCAAAAATCGAGCTGAGTATTGACCTTCTTGTTTACTTTGTTCGTATCATAATTGATATCCTTGAATAAAATTTATTTATAGATGCTATCTTTAACTTGTACTTTGCAATTTTGAATTATGATAAATCCAGTCATATGCCACGCACTGCCAGAAAGCAAACAAAGAGTGCTGCGATGTAGTCACGTGCACCACTTCGAAAAATGTTAACTTTATTTGCTCCTCCCCACGGGACAACATATTTAAAAGTGAAGTCTATTGATATTTGTGAAAGATTGTTGATAACTTGCATTCTTTCACAATAAAAAAGGGGCTAAAGAAATTACGAGGAACTGAAACAAGAAGTAGTTGTTATTAAATTTGCCAATATTCTTGCAGAGAGCTCCGATCATTGGTAACGTCGGGATAAGCATTGCGTGTGTTTGATTCTCTAGGAGGATTCGATGACTACAATCTGCTATGCATAATCCACCGTGCACATTGCACCTTGAGGCTTCATCTATGGCAGAAAACATTGAGAGGGAAACCTCCAGCACCTCTGAGCTTCAATCTATGGCAGAAAAATATGAGGGCGTTATGGGGAGCTCCGCGCATGAAAGCACCCACTACCTCCATGTTGGATCCGCTCCTGATAGCTAGATACCTGAACGGCCGGTCGCTTTTGCTTGACAAGTAAGATCTCTCGGTGCTGAATTTGTCTCTGTAAGTGGTTTCTGATAGCGTGCTAGCGGTTATTGTGCCTATTGGTTGTTCCAATGGTGGCCCTTCCTGCCAAAGGCACACTAAAATGAGTCGTAATTCATCGTTACTCTGGACCTTACTGAACCATATCAACTTGCTAGGGAAGTCTTGGTTGCAGAAAAATGTTAACAGTTGCTCATGCCCACGGGCCAACATATTTATAAGTGAAAGTCGTTTGACATTTGTAAAAGCTGGCTGATAACTTGGATTGTTTCACAGTAGATGCTGGTTTCTACTAATGCTGTTTTGTTGTGGGAGAAAAATATTGTATCATGGCAGATAAAGATGGGCTGATATAGGTTCATGTGAACTTGACATGGAACTGAAACAGGAAGCAGTTGTCATTAAATTTGCCAATATTCTTGCAGAGCTCCGATCGTTGGTCACATCGGGATGAGCATTTCGTGCGTTTGTTTGATTCTCTAGCTGCATTCAGTGACCTAGAGCATTGCGCGTGTCATGGGGAGCTCCATTGGCTCAGAGGGCGACGGCTCGTGATGATTTCATTGTTTGAGGAAACATTCAGCAGGTATGCAACTTTCCGTATAATCATCTTTAGCTCCTATGGGTATCAATTTTGGCCTGTTCATTTCTTGTTTGTTGCAGAATTCTTGCAACATTCACCAATATTGTCTTGGTAAAATGGTAGGAAGAAACAGTGTAGATATAATGGAGTTCCTAATGCCTGGCAATCCTAATGTTAGAGTAAATAGGAATAGTACCTTATTGTCTAACCACGTCCTATGTACTCTATATAATCAGCCCATGAGGCCCAATACAATATATCAATAATTTCACCAATTATATTCTCCAATACTAATAACCCGCCCTGAGCCACTCCCATCTTTTATCTCTATCATCGACTCGTCCCGTATCCTTACCCCTCTGCTCTCTGCTGCATAGCCCCTAGGCCTCTTTGTTGCCTTTTATAGTCACGGATGTATTTGTTCTACCTAATAATCATGCAATAGTGCAGTCTCGAATTTAAGAAGAGAACATGCAATTTGCGGCAGTGCAGTAATCACAACTCATAATCACACTAGGTATTGAACTCCGATCTACCTTCTACGCAAGTAGGCATCATGGCAGCCAATACCTATTAGGCCATTACCTATATATGCATTTTATAACTAGGCTTGTAAGGACATATAACACTACAAATCATGAAAATTGACTATAATCTCGTGGCTGAAGCATGCTGCCGGCACCAACAAAAGAGAACAATAGCACAAACAAATTGCCCCTAGTTCCAATTCCAATTCAGTACGAATTTCACACAAACCTAAATTCAAGATAATATAGCTAAGTTTTGATCTTATTATTTTCTTAGTCCAATATAATTGATATATTTTAGGTCAAGATTTGTAGATGCTATCTTTAACTTGTAGTTGGAAGGATTGCGTACGAAGTCCAGCCATCACTCATATGCTACTGCAGACAAGGAAACAGAGGTGGCGGTGGGCCATGACCACACAACATGTCTTCACTATTCAACCCATGATGCTTATGATTCCGAATACTGGATGCATTTTGTAAGGACATGAATGCTGAATGTTAGATGATGGCAGCGTAGCTAGCTTAGTCGTGACACTTTGCATAAGTTTGACTCCATTTCGAGTGGATAAGGAAAGAAAAATGCTTGTTTGGCCAACTGGTGGAAAAGATTGAAATATTACACAAAATTCTACCTTGTCGCCAAATATCATGTATTATTGTAATGAATCCAAGTTCTGTTAATTGTGTATTGCTCATCTAGGTTTATCAGTCCCTGAGTGATATCCGACTCCGAGATATATCTTGGGGCTATAACAGAGGGGGCAAGACAGTCGGAATTCCATTTCATTTCACCCTGCTTCAGCCGAGTGCAGTTACAACTTTCAAGCTTACATTTGTCGCCAAAAAAAAAAAAAAAACATTCAAGCTTACATTTTATTGCGCCTAGTCCACTAAAAATCAAGAAAATGGAATGTATCACCTTGTGGCTGAAGCATGTTGCTAGCACCAACAAAAAGATTAAAAGAGGACACTAGCGAAAGTAAAAGCATGCTGCCTCTATCAACAACAGAACAATAGTGCAAGAAAGGAACCACAAATACTTGCTGTGCGTCTTCTCTGCTGCCAAAGTAACATGGATTTGATGGCTATTGGAATTTAATGAAAATTCAGAATGAGTTTCACACAAAATAGAAACCAAGATAATTCGAGCTAAGTTTTGGCCTTCTTGTTTTCTTAATCCATATCATAATTGATATTCTCTAAGTCAAAATTTATTTATAGATGCTACCTTTAACTTGTACTGTGCAGTTTTGAATTATGACAAATCAATTCGTGTCATTGCCAAGAGTGCTGTGATGTAGTCCACTATTTCTAACTGCAAATTTGCCCCCACAGCGAATTGCAGTGACACTGTTTCATCCCATGGCAAACTGCAAATGTAGATCAGATTCAGTATCTGAGCTCTATACCATAGGAAGAATCTAATCCTCACTATTTAACCCGGCCCATAATAATTTTTAGCTCACAGACATATAGAAATTATGCCCGACTCTCTTTGGGCTTGATCCACGATTTTGTAACAGCATAGATATAATTGAGTTCCTCATGCCTGCCAATCCTATATGGCTTGAGCAATAAGCCTTACATTTCTCCACGCGATATGCCATCCCCATTTATCTCCTCTTCCCATGTCCTTTGCCCCTCTGCTCATGCTCTTTAGAACTCTGTCTTATATAGTCACCAAGATATTTGTTCTACTTAATATTGCAATAGTTTTGTCCTACACTTAGAAGAATGCACTCCGCAACAGGTGTAGTAATAAGAACTATGTACAATCACACTACGTGTTGTACTGATGATGGGTGCATTTGTAATGATGTGCATGCTGAATGAGTGATTGTAGATGGTGGCAGCGTAGTTAGCTCAGTCTTGGAACTTTGCACAAGAATGACTCGGCTTCTGATGAGTAGCTAGAAAAAAATGATTGTTTGGTAAACTGGTGCAAAAGATTAAAATCTTACTATTACTAATTAGGTGCGTCAGTTGACTAACCATATTAATTCTCACTTGACATGCTAGGACAAAAAATATAAACCCTTGAGATTCTCATAGTAATTAGAAACATCTGTCCTTTAATTTTGTAGACTCTAATAGTCATTATGAAAATATAACCACTAATTTTGTATCTAAAGTATCCAACTTTGTCATTATGAAAGTAACTCAAAATAACTCGAAAATTTTTTATAGACCCACGTCTGTGATTGTAAAAAATAATGCAGAATAATCCGCTAAATTTATATCTAAATTACTGGTTTGCCATTAGAAATATAATTTCCCCTCACATTGCATCTATAATACCCCCTTTATTATTGAGAAATATAATTTAAAATAACCCTCTAATTATTTTATCTAAATTACCCACATATATTATTATGGAAAACAAATTGAATTACAACATAATGATTTATATATTACTTACCATGTGATTATGACAAATAATACAAAATGACCTCTAAATTTATAGTCTACCCCATATATGTCGTTATGATATTATAACATACTATATTTATATTTGTATCTATCTTGGTCATTATAAAAAATAAACAAAAGTATCTCTCAAACCTACATATAAATACTAATATATGCTACTATAAAATAAATTGATATCGATAAAGTGCTAGACTATATATACTTTTTTAATTATAGACTTATATATAACTATATAAAATTAAATAATCATAATACTATGACTATGTTTCACCATGTAAACCAAGTAAACATATATAGTTGAGGATAAATATTTTATTTTAAAATCTTATGAAGCATGAAAGTAGTTTAGGATAAATATTTAATTTAATAGTTTATCAAGCATGGAAAGTAGTTTGGAGAATATTAGTCTTAATAATCATAATACTATCTTTGGCCATGTATACCATGTATGTCTGAACGTCTGGCCTCTTAGGCCGGCCACAATTAAACAGGTTCCACATCAAGTAATGGCCATGGAAGCCCGAACAGGTGCAGTGGACCAAATACAGGCACCAAATAGCCATCAAACCTGGTGGGACCCATGTCTCTACGACTCTACGTTCAGCAGTTTGTTCCGAGCTAGAGAAAAAGATCTTCTTTCTATCTTCCTTCACGGATGAAGAAAACAATCCCCAAATCGATGTCTTTTAGAGCAAATCGAGGTTCTTCTGACTCGCCAGAACCTGCGCTGGCGAGTGTTTCTTCTTGTTGGAATGGTTCTTGCATTCGAATTTATTAACCTTAAAGAGATTCACCTAACAACTTGCACTTAATCACACTTAGATTTGCAATAACGTGTGGGTCGGAAGATGCCCGGAGGGTAATGCCTAGTGGCCAGGTTTTATCTTCCTATTCTCTTAGTCCATATTATAATTGATATCCTTTAAGTTAAAATTGGAGATGCTTTCTTTAACATGTAGTTTGCACTTTGCAGTTTTGAATTATATCAAGTCCAGTCACCACTCATGCCTTCACTGTTCAACCTATATATGATGCTTATGTTTCAGAATAACTTTTATATACCAGCAACTTACGTTGTACGTATTACTTGTGTGTATGGCAACTTACATGTACATCTATCAACAAACTATATATGTATATTGGTACACGTTAGTTTTTTATCGATCTCATCATAATGAATACAGTGGTGCAGTCAGATATGGAAATGAACAATTGATAAAAAAAAGTATGTACTTTTTTAAACAACAGAAAAAAAATATAATGAGTGAACCGTGCACAATTGATAGGTCAACCTGCATACACCTCATGTGCCCAACCCACAAATTTAACGGGTCTTTTCTACATGCATGCAGTAGGTTGTGACTGGCGGAGTCAATCCATCGCTTGTTAGAGTTTGCATCATTTATCTCCTCTTCCTGTGGCACTATAGTTGATTGGAAAATTTGAGGCTTATGAGTTATGACACTATTCTGCCTGACTATTTGTTGGGCTTGATCCACAGGTTTGCTGTGTAGGGCATATATTTGATTTCCTCATGCCTACCAATCCTATAATATGGCTTGAGTAATAAGTCTCACATTTCTGAACACAAGATGCCATCTGTTCCTATTTTATTTCCTATTCGGCTCTTGCAGTGTCCTTATCCTTCATCTGCTTAGCACACCCTTTGGCCTCTCAGTATTTTTTATGAAAACATTTGGCCTCTAGGTTGCCTTTTATAGCTGCAAGACGTGTTTGTTCTATTTAATGATGTAATCATGTTGTTGCTGTGATGTTGTAGCTCCCATTGACACCATTTGGAGGCACATTTAAGCATTTGAATGATGAAAATATTGCTTATATGTTTGATTAGGTGTCTATAGACTTTTCTGTAATAATGTGTAACTTGAAGGGCCTTTCCACAAAGTGTCAAAATCAGCCCAAAAGGGGATCCTGAGCTCCTCTTCTCAGTAGGGGCTTGTTCTCCCCCCTTTGGGGGGAGGGGGGGGGGGTTGAGAGAGGGAGAGAGAGCTAGGCTTTGAGAGAGGAGAGCTGAGGCTTGATCTACTAAATTTATCCATTAGAGAGTGAAATAAGAGGGGATTTGGAGCCTCCCCCAAACTTGTTGGCTCCCACCTCTTGTATCTTCATCTTCATAGTGAATTGCTTGCTCGTCGCCGTCCGTGGTTTTTTCCCGCAAGGGGTTTTCACGTAAATCCTTGTGTCTACTTGTGATTCGGTATTTATCTTGTCATACTTATTGATTGGTATTTCTTGCTTGCTATTGGTGTTATTTTGTTCAAGTTCATAGTGTATGGATGAGATTGGCATATGAGACATACATGGGTTCTTTAATATGTTGATGATGGGGATTGTTGTGTTAGTGAGCCAATTTTTATAAGTATATTTTCTTGTGTGAAGTTTGGATAGCACCATGTTTATAGAACGTTATGGGGATGTTTTGTTATATGCACACAAGGTGTTCGGTGAAATGCTTGAGAGAGATTAGCTTACTGATTTCGATGCTTCCGCTGCTCCGCTGCGCTCACAAGCATCTAGACCACAAAGAAGCTACCTGGACTTAGATTCTAGACCACAAATACAAAACTGATAGACATAATATTATTTGCTGTCCCACAGCTGAAACTTCACCCTTTTGGAAGGGTGTGAGCTGGGCTATGCAGGGTACAAAACTGGGATTAGCTGGAAGGTCAGCAATGGGAAAATATAAGATTCTGGGAGAATCAATGGATAGGAAACACTAGTTTAGCAATTATGTATTTGCCCTTATATGTTATTAATGAACAACATGGAGCCACAGTTAATGAGGTTTGGGATGGTGTGGACTTAAAGCTTACTTTCAGAAGATCAGATTCTGAACAACTGATGAACATGTGGTTCGAGCTGGTTGCCTTAGTAGAAACCAATGAGATTTCTGAGGAGGAAGATAGTATGCTTTGGGCCTTTAATACCTCAGGGCAGTATTCAGTTCAATCTCTATATGCTATTGTGAACTTTAGGGGGATTTCCCCTGTTTTTGTGAGTTCTATTTGGAAACTGCATATCCCACCTAGAGTACAATTTTTTCTATGGCTGTTATCTAAAAATAAATTGTTAACTAGAGACAATCTTGATAAACACATGGAAATGGAGAATATGACATGTCTTTTCGGTGCTGAGAATGAATCAATCAGTCAATTGTTCTTTGATTGCTGTGTTGCCAGACTGATCTGGATAGAAATTTTTGACTGTATAGTGTTAATATAGGCATGAATTATGAACCAGTAGCTCGTTTTGGATTACTGAAAAGAGACATGAACTCACAAATGCTGTTTCAGCAGCTGTACTATGGTCGATTTGGAAATTTCGTAATGAAATGTGTTTTCAGGGGTGGATTTGGATGGACAGGAAAGAATTGCTAATCAAGATTGCCAGAATGATGGAAAGATGGGTTCCACCGGTGAAGGAAGAGTGCGGCACTTAAATGAAGCTGGTGGCATCCCAGTTGACAAGAAGAGTTGCATACTGGCCTCAGCTGATGTGGACCAGGATGGAGGGTCAATCATCAAGGTCGGAACAACTGGGTGCTCAACCCTCGGTGTCAAATGCTATAACAGAGAGAAGAACTGAAGATCCGGTGGTGTTAGATGTTGAACCCTTTGCTACGTCCTATGAGTCAGTTTCGCTTACTCATCCTGAGGATGATTTGTAAGGCGTTTCCCGCCATAACTTGAACTCGAATGTTGTTTGATTTTTGAAATATAAAAGCAGGGTAACCTTTTCCTCTAAAAAAATATGTCAATCTCCACTTGATAAGGTGCAAAGCGTAATGAAATACCAGTAGAATTAAACACAAATTTGATCCCAAATATTGCCGATATCACTACGGCCAGATTATCTAGGATATGATCCACCAATCTGCACACGCAAGCATATAGTTGAGTTCCTCGTGCCTGCCAATCATATATGGCTTGAGCCATAAGCCTCATTCTGAATGCAAG
Source organism: Bothriochloa decipiens (assembly GCA_023333625.1). Lineage (NCBI taxonomy): Eukaryota > Viridiplantae > Streptophyta > Magnoliopsida > Poales > Poaceae > Bothriochloa > Bothriochloa decipiens. Next base: position 25,838,759 of record CM041642.1, read on the forward strand.
ATGTCATCCCCATTTCATCTCCTCTTTTAATGTCCTTACCCTTCTACTGCTTAGAACACCATTTGGCCCATACGTGCCTTTTATAGACACAAGACATGTTAATTTGTTCTATTTAATGACATAATCACTTTTTTCCGAATTTAATAAGAAAATAAAAGGCACACCGTAGCAGCATGTAGTTACTACAGCTCATATAATCACAATACATAATACTCGATCCACCTACTAGGCTACTATGTACTGTATCGTGCCAGTGCCTATATATTCTAGGACTTGGTGTTGGACACATTTGTAAGGACATGGTGATGGCATTATTAGGACCTATTTGATACGATCTTTCGTGGCGTTGGCTCCTCTTTCAATGGCAACTATAACATCCCTGTTTATAGAAACTATTTTCCCCGGATGAAATGAACTAAGAGTTCAAAGAAGACACATTTTGGCTCCTCTGTCTCTGACTCCTCTAGTACTGTAGTAAAGAACAATACTGTAGTAGGCCTTAGTCTTCACACTTTGTATAAGTGTATGACTCCATTTTGAGTAGCTAGAAAAAAGCTTGTCTGACAAACTGATGAAAAAAATTGGAATATTACATAATTTTGGTTCATCTCGCTGCCAAATTTCATATATTATAGTAATGAATCCAAGTTCTATTAATTGTGTATTGCTCGTCTGGGTTTATCAGTCCCTGCTTCCGTATAAGTGCAGTTTCAGTGTGAAAGGACATATAGCCTGGCGGTTACATGAGCGGCAGTAGCATCTAAGGCCCTAGCAGGTTCGACTCCAAGAGAATGAGATTCAAAGGCATTGTGCTTTCACTAGGAGGCGATGTTCCCATTGATCTTGTTTTGAGGATTCTTCCAGCCAAGTTTTTTTAAGATAGGGGTTGGATTTGCGTGTGTGCATTAATAGGGGTGAGTGTACGTGCATTTTGACCATCTACGTTGTATTATGTAATCTCAAAAAAAAAGTGAGTGTGGTTTTAAGCTTAGATTTACTTGTGCCTAGTTCACATATATACTCTCTCC
>CM041642.1:25857565-25915771 GCA_023333625.1 Bothriochloa decipiens
ATATTCATAAACAAGCACTAGCAAACTAGATATTATGCCATGCGTAATAGGATTCTATGAGGTTGGGTGGGGTGTGGCACCTGAATAGCTATCACTCAGGTCCTCCGTCAAGTCCTTGGCGCTCTCCTAGTTCTCCTCCTCGATCAACTCCTTCGCGGAAACTGAAATCGAGACATAATGGTCGCGTGAGCGACCCCTATTGATCAATCATAAGAGCCAAATGAAATTCAATAACTCCAAATGCAATCATACATAAGCCTATGACATAGAGCTCATTTTTATAAAAATATGGACTCTTGGTTCATAATTTTCGGAGTTCGTATGAAGAAGTTATGAAATTTACAAGATTTAACTATATTTAGAAAAAGAAAAAGGAGGGGGCTAATGAGAGCGTGACACGTGGCGTCCCCTGGTTGGTCCACGTGGCACAACGAGTGAACAGCAGGGACACGGAGGCTGACGTCATGCTGACGTCATGCTGATGTCAGCACTGACGCGCGGGTCTGCTGGTGGGATGTAAGGCTGACGTCATGCTGGCGTCATGCTGACGTCAGCACTGACAGGTGGACTCGGTCAGCGGTTGACAGGTGGGACCCACGGTCAACGGTCACTAACAAGTGGGCCTGGGTCAACGGGCAACATGGACCGGGCCTGGACTGGGCCTGGACGGATCTGGGTAGGGCCAGATCTGGGCCGAGTTGGGCCGGCTCAGCCCCGGACACGTATCGAGCGCTCGTGTAGCCACGTTGCGGGCTGGGATCCTGGTGGGCTCAGTCTACGGTCAGTCGGCCAATGGACTCAGTGCATCATGGACCGCAGGCAGAGCAGCTGCGTGGCCGGCTATGGTTAGTCCAGCGTGGCCACGTGGGCCTGGTGGACTCGGTCCACACGGGCACAGGGGAGAATCCCCTTCTTCTTCCTCTTCAAGCGTGCGTGCACGACCACGGTGGCGGTCGGTCGGCGACAGGCAGTGCTGCGCCCCCGATCGGCTCGGGTGGCCAAGGCAGCGGCAGTGGCTCCGCGTAGGTTAGGCTAGCGAGGCCGTGGGCTAAAGCGAGCGTGCGGGGGCTCCTGCTCATCGGCGCACGCGTGCGGCGGCGCTAAGCGGTGCGGGCACGGCAGCAAGGCGGTGGGGCACGCGGGAGGCAACTTGGGCTGGCGCATTGGACTCACAGGACTGAGGCGAGCGAGGCTGGGTGCTTCAATTTAGAGAAATTGGCTCCTAGGCTGGCGGCGAGCAGCAAGGCATGGCAGCGGCTGTTGGCGACGGCGAGGCCTAATTCGCCCGCGTAGCCTAACATTGGCCTCCATCTTCTCCTCCACTTCTCGATTGGAGCAGCTAAGAGCTCCTAGACCTATCTATTGTGGTGAGAGGAGGCTCGACGGAGGCGCACACGGTGTGTTGGCCGCGGCAGCGCTCCAGCGGCCGGAGCCTGGGGAGACCAAGGCCGGCAAAGGTGCTAGGCCCCATCAGTGGTCCATGCTGGCTCCCTAACCATGTCAGTTATGCGTTCTATGATGCGGCGGACCTACTGGTGAAGTCAAAGAAGGGAGAGGTGGCTGGAGAGAGCGGGAACGCGGTGGTGCTCGTCTACCAGAATAGCTGCAGAAGTAGAGGAATATTGCGGAAGCATCATCTTTCACCATCTTGAGCGTAGGCACAAGACCATCTAATTCCTTTCATCCTTCAGGGGCGTCGGCTAGCCTTCATCCAAACCTAGATCCAAATTTTCAGTACGTTTTGTACTGGCCACATCTCCCACCCTATGCTTTACTTTTGTTATGTGGTATTTGGTGGAATGCAAAGGATATAATCAAAGAGGCCTAATATATGGCTGTGGTTTCCTATGCAAGTTGTGACCAATATTGTATAATATAGTTCATCATGTTTTAACCCATCTCATCCACATATCCATCCCATTCCATCACCATCACACACATATCATACTCTCGCACTCAGTCGACAGGTTCAACTCCCTCTCAGAGCCTATCTCAGTGGCTCACCGTCGGAAGGGTAACACCAGGGGGAGAATAGAAGGACTCATCTCACTACTCCTGAGAAGCGTGGGTCTTAGGAAAGAGCCATACCAGTGGCTCGGGGACTATATATATAGATTTATAAACTCTGCAGAGCGTGTACTCCTGTAGCCACAAGATCACCGTCGTCGGCGGTGCGCTCCACCTAGGCTGATTCTGGCTGCTTCTAACCGGTGTGATGCCACCCTACCACTCAGTACTAGGACACCCCGATGCACCACCGAAACACCGATAGGTACACCGGCACACTCAGACTGTGAGGCGTAGTTACCCGGGCCACCAAGGTAACTTTGTGGCTTTAAAGAGGGTGAGGGACTCCATGCCCGTACCTCCTGACACTATCTGCTAATAACCTAGTAGTAGTGGCATCGTCCTAGCTAGTCAGACATCTGTCCCCCGCCCATACAAGGGCGAGTGGTGAGCACGTAGGTCCCAAGGTTCCGGTCCTCAAGAGATATTAGGTCCTAGGGGGATCAGATAGGATTATCTTCTCATAGGAACTAAAATAGTCCATGCTAAAATAGCACCTCCTACCCGGGGCTTCGCTCCACGAAGGCTCTCACCCCTGGGATCTCCATATAACTCACATTGTATCCACCACAGATACCTCTCATAGGGATGCCCAGAACACACCCCCCGGCAAGACTGACCCTCATGGCTCATCATAGAATCCTGTCTGATCGACTCAAACCCTTACCACACACCCAAGACACACGCAGCACTCTCCCCGAGTAAAGTGGCACCACGTGCCTTAACCATATACCATACCATACTCCCTACCACGCATCACATCACAGATATAAGCGTAGTAGAAGTAAGTATCATAAGTAAATAAGCATGCATCTAGCATATCAGTGGGTGTGCAAGGGTAAGGTTGTGACAAGGTAAAGGCTCATCAAGCAATTCTACCATGCAACCTATCATCAGGTGATATTCATAAACAAGCACTAGCAAACTAGATATTATGCCATGCGTAATAGGATTCTACGAGGTTGGGTGGGGTGTGGCACCTGAATAGCTGTCGCTCAGATCGTCCGTCAAGTCCTTAGTGCTTTCCTAGTCCTCCTCCTCGATCAACTCCTTCGCGAAAACTGAAATCGAGACATAATTGTCGCGTGAGTGACCCCTATATATCAATCATAAGAGACAAATGAAATTCAATAACTTCAAATGCAATCATACATAAGCCTATGATGTAGAGCTTATTTTTATGAAAATTGGGACAATTGGTTCATAATTTTTAGAGTTTGTATGAAGAAGTTATGAAATTTACAAGATTTAACTATATTTAGAAAAAGAAAAAGGAGGGGGCTAATCAGAGCGTGACACATGGCGTCTCCTGGTTGGTCCATGTGGAACAGCGAGTCAACAAAAGGGACACGGAGGCTGACGTCATGCTGAAATCATGCTGATGTCAGCACTGACGCGCGGGTCTGGCGGTGGGATGTTAAGGCTGACGTCATGCTAGCGTCATGCTGACGTCAGCACTGACAGGTGGACTCGGTCAGCGGCTGACAGGTGGGACCCACGGTCAACGGTCAGAGACAGGTGGGCCCGGGTCAACAGTCAATGTTGACCGGTCAACGGTCAACGCGGACCTGGCCCGGACTGGGCCTGGACGGGCCTGGGTAGGGCCGGATCTAGGCTGGGTTGGGCTGGCCCGGCCCTGGACACGTGTCGAGCGCTCGTGTAGCGACGTAGCGGGCTAGGATCCAGGTGGGCTCGGTCTACGGTCGGCTAGTCCATGGACTCAATGCATCATGGACCGCAGGCAGAGCAGCTGCGTGGCAGGCTACGGTTGGTCCAGCGTGGCCACGTGGGCCTGGTGGACTCGGTCCACACGGGCACAGGGGAGAATCCCCCTTCTTCTCCCCCTTCACGCGTGCACGCACGACCACGGCGGTGGTCGGCCGGCGACAGGCAGCGTTGTGCCCCCGATCGGCTCGGGTGGCCATGGCAGCGACTGTGGCTCAGCGTAGGTTAGGCTAGAGTGGCCTCGGGATAAAGCGGGTGCGCAGGGGCTCCTGCTCACCGGTGCACGCGCAGCGGCAGCGTCGAGTGATGCGGACACGGTAGCAAGGCGGTGGGCCATGCGAGAGGCGACTTTGGCTGGCGCATTGGACTCGCGGGACTGAGGCGAGCAAGGCTGGGTACTTCAATTTGGAGAAATTGGCTCCTAGGCCAGCGGCAAGCAGCAAGGCACGACGGTGGCTGTCGGCGACGGTGAGGCCTAGTTCACCGGCGTAGCCTGACATTGGCCTCCATCTTCTCGTCCACTTCTCGATTGGAGCAGCTAGGAGCTCCTAGACCTATCTATCGCTGTGAGAGGAGGCTCGGCGGAGGCACACACGGCGTGTTGGCTGCGGCGGCACTCCGACAGTCGGAGCCTGGGGAGATCGAGGCCGGCAAAGGTGCTAGGCCCCATCAGTGGTCCATGCTGGCTCCCTAACCATGTCAGTTACACGTTCTATGATGCAGCAGACCTACTGGTGAAGTCAAAGAAGGGAGAGGTGGCTGGAGAGAGCGGGAACGCGGTGGTGCTCGGTCGCCAGCCATGGAGTGGGCAGAGCAAGCTCACCTTCTCGTGGCATCGATTCGGGGACGGTCCTGTGCGGCTGTGTTGGCTCAGTGGAGAGGAAGAAGCGCGGGGCGACAGCATAGGCACACAGGAGCTCTGGGTCCTCCTCCCCCGATGGCTCGTGCAGCAATGACGGCGGCGCGCGCGGGTCCGGCCTCAGTAGTGGTAGCTCTTTCCCGCCTCCCTGTTCTCCTCTTCTTGCTTAGACTGGTGAGTGGTGGTGTGGTGAACCGGCAAAGGCGGCTTGGCATGGAGGAAACCCTAATCGCTGCGATGGTCTCCTTTTATAGCTATGGCGACGGCAGCAGACGACGCGGATGGGAGATGCCCATCGGGCGGTCGGACGTGCGGGCGGCTAGGGTTAGGGTTTGGCTGGGGCGCAGTGCAAGCTAACGGCGAGATGGGCGGCGGAGATGGAGCGGTGCTGAGATGGACGGCGGTGAGTGCGCTCGGCCAAGAATGGCGCGGTGGACGCGATGTGCGGTGGATAGAAATAGGTAGACGGGGTAGCTGACAGGAGGGCCCCACACGTCAGCGAGAGAGCGGGGGCGCGTGCGAGTGCGGCGCTTGCTAGGCCGGTTTGGCCTTCGTGGGCCGCGGGGGCACCAGGCCGAGGCAGGTGCGGTGGGCGCAGTCATTGCGGGCGCGTGGGAGGCCGGCGCCTTGCTGGGCCACGGCGATGCGCGGGCGAGCGGGCGGCCTGGCTGGGCGGCTGGCAGGCCATGGCGTGGGCGAGCGATGGTTGGGCCATAGTGGCTGAGCAGGCCATGGCGCGCGGTGAAGGCAGGCCAAGCCCGGTTGTGGGGAGGCCGAGCTGGGCTAGGGCGATGGGGAAAAATGGCAGGCCGAGCCTGAGGCCATGTTGTGCTGGCCGCGCGGCTTGGGCTGCTTGCCTTCTTTCCTTTTTCCATCCTTTTTCTAATTCCTTTTCTTTTTCTTTCTAAACCCCTAATCCAATTACATCATGGTCATGTTAATGAAAGGGGTTAGTGACCATGTCCTAAATAATTGGTGGGTCCCCTAGGGTCTTAAGGCCAAGTTGGTTGCCATGTCCATGGTTAGTGGCACATGTTAGTAGGCATATTGTTGCATGCGATATAAAAGGGTTATCAATTTTATTAGCAATTCATAAAATCAATAAGAGACAAATCATACTCTTGGGATTAAAATGCAAATGCTCCAACTAACATTGGTGCTACTTGTGCAACTACGGGATCTTTTCCTACATGACACTCACCAAACATTGGTATACTCAAGAAAATTTTTTGAAAGTTCATATTTTTGGTGTTTGGATTTTCAGGGTTGTTACATTGGCAGCGATGTTGCGCCATGGCAAGGAGCCACAATCCAACTCCATATTTTGACACGCCCATGAGCTCGACCTGCTCCTATACATCCATTGCCAGTGCTACAGCGGACAATGGCCGGATGGGCGGCGAGTTGCCCCAATCAAGCCAGAACTCTCCAATTGGTATTGCTCCAATCCTGCTTATGCACAGCAGAAATCCTATGCAGGAAAGTATTCTTCCTATGTATGGAAGCTAGCCCAGAAGCAAAAGTAGTTGAAAGACTTCACATCGGTGAATACTGATGATGTCAGAGTAGTCGGAGGCCTATTGAGACATAGCCCATTAGGGTTAATTAGTCGCTTGCTTAGAAGCCAAGTCAAACCTCTCTATATAATGAGAGGGGATGTATCTATCTATAATCAAGAAAGAGATTAGAAGGAAATACTTCTTAACAAAAGATTACAAGGAAATCCCTTCTCCCTTGCCGGCCATGGGCAGAGCCCCGCGGCCGGCGTTCCTAGCACCCAAAACCCTATCCTCCTCTCTCTCTCATAGCTGCCTCCCTACAAATAGTACCCACGGGTACTGTTCATGCCTTCAGCTGTCGCTCCCTCAATCCCGGCTAATCAGTCTCCCTCAATCCTAGTAGCCACATAACAATTTGGTATCGGAGATCTTAGGTTCCTAATTATCCTCTGCGCCATGGTGTTTTCCGGGCTTGCTGCGTCCTCTCCACTGACGCTGGAATGGATGACCACAATGCTCGTCGAACTTAACCATACCATGAGGGAGACCTAGGAGACGCTGTGGCTTCTCCTCTCTGGCCAGCTCTAGATCCCACCACCGCAACCCACCCAACCTCCTCCACCACCATCGCCGCTGCCATCCTCCTACCCTTATGGGATGCCCGGGGATGGGGTGGCTTCCGCCATCATCCTCTGCACCGCCATCAGAGATGTCAGGTTTTGGTAATCCAGTATGGGATTCTCTCATCAATATGTTTTTGGGCTTTGCCACGCGGCTGGCCGCCATAGAGACCCATCAAGCGGCACTTGCACGCTAGGAGTCGGCTGCAGTGCGGCTGCACACTGCTGTGCGTCGCCTCCTTGTGCGTCGGCGGGTGTGGGAGATGTGCAATCTGCGGCTGCACCTACTCCAAGACCGCTGCGTGGGGGATCTAGGGATCATGGTTTACCCCACGAGCGGTGGGTATGCTGTTTTCTTCGTGGACGGTGAACTCAAAGCCTCCAATGTCGACAGTGGGTAGACCTCCACTCTTCTTTGTGCTGTGCAGACTGGTAGCCATCCGACGGGTTGTGCTGTGTAGACTAGTAGCCATCCGGCGGGGCAAAGGCATGGCATCACCGGTGGGAGCGCACCACGTAGCACTGCCACATTCCACCGCTGGCCACCACAAGGGCGCCTCCGTTGGTCACTGTTGCAACTATTTCCAGGTGGCCATACTCGTGCACCTCTTTCATTTTGATGGTGTCCATGGGATCCAGGTGGCTACACTCGTGCAGCTCCATCACGTGGAGGGTGTCCGCCATATCTTCATGAGTCAAAAATAAAGAGTCGCAATCTATTTTAGGTCAATAAAATAAGTCATGATATAAAAGGCTTATTTTTAGGAGTTAGGTTTATGTTTCATCGAGTCATCGTTAGGTCGCAGCTCGAGGATGAGCTGCTTGTCTGGGTGGAGTGTAGTGTTAGAGTAGTCGGGGCCCTATTGGGCCATAGCCCGTTAGGGTTAATTAGTCGCTTGCTTAGGGGCCAAGTCAAATCTCTCTATATAATGAGAGGAGATGTATCAATCTATAATCAAGCAAGAGATTAGAAGGAAATGTCTTCTCTCTTGCCGGCTGTGGACAAAGCCCCGCGGCCAGCGTTCCCAGCACCCAAAACCCTATCCTCCTCTCTCTCACAGCCGCCTCCATGTGAATAGTACCCACGGGTACTGTAGTGCTGGTACTGTTCACGCCTTCAGCCGTTACTCCCTTAATCCCAATTAGTCTCCCTCAATCCTAGCAGCCACATAACAACCGATTCCTCCCAAGCCTAAATGATTCATGGTGACGTTGAGGCTTGATCAATTCTGAGAATTTATGGAACCTTGCCTATCGGATAAGTACATCATTCCTGTGCCATGGGAACCATGTGTAATATTAATGCCTTAGACCTTGGAGACAGTGTAAGGTCTAAATTGGCTAAGGGGGTGAATAGCCTATGAAAAAATTCTTGCAAAGCACTAAGACAAAGTATTAGTATAAAAGATGGCGTAGCAGTACTAGCACTAGCTCAACTAAGATTATGCAAGCCACCTAAATAATTCTAACATAATAGGCTATGATCTCTAGTCACACCGAGAAGCCTAAGTTGCTAATTTACTTCTAGTGAAAAAGAGAATAAAATAATAAAGCTAAGCAACACTAGAGAGCTAAGCAACTACTACTACACAAGATATGTTGCAAGAATGAAACAGGGAAGAATTGACTTTTATACCAACATCGATGGGTAGAGGATGATGCCAATCACCAAATAATCAATTCCAACAATATATATATCAATCAATGTAATTTGCCGGGAGACAAGAGATGACACAATTATTTTTCTCCCGAGGTTCACTTGCTTGCCGGCAAGCTAGTCCCCGTTGTGTCCCCCTACACCACGTGGTTCGGTGGTTAATCGTATCACACACCGAGCCTCTCCATCGCACCACAAGAACCTACCAATGGTGAGAAGTTGAATGACACGAGCAATCCACTAGAGTTGCAATTTGGCCCTCCGCCGAGGAAGCACAACAATCCCTCACAAATATCACCTTGATTGGGGGTGGACACAATCACTAAATCCCCTCACCAATCAATCCAACTCCAACCGTCTAGGTGATGGCAATCACCAAGAGTAACAAGAATACCACAATTGCAATCACCACCTAGTGCCACAAATATGAATCACAAATGCATATGAACACTAGGGTTCCCAACCTCCTCTCATGAACAAGCACCAACCATGGGAATGAAGAGGAGAGGGATGGGATCCTCTTGGAGCTCTCAAATCAATCTCAAGAGCAAGCTCTCTCAATTGATTGAAGCACAAATCAAAGAATTGAGAGAGGGGAGGATGAGATCTTTCACTTTTCTCTTCTAGGGTTTGAGCACAAGAAGCATGAGAGAGTGAGAGGGAGAGCCAGGAAAGGCAGAGACCTGCCTTATATCGACGGTGACACCGCAATGGCTATAGGCCGCTGGCAGGCCCCATAGCAACACCCTTCTCCTCCACCCTCTAATGGTTGGCAGTAGTGCTCGCCTACGCTCCTCTGCTATTCACCAATGGCCAAAAAGAAAGAACGGGAGGGGGAGTTTCTCGCTTTCTATCTCACGTAAAGAGGGCAAAACAGCAGCGATGGCTTCATCAAATAGTAGCAGCGAATCAGCACATGGTGGCCCGGCCTGGCAATAGCAGCAAGCAACAGCTTGGCAGCAGCCTAGCAAGGCGAGCTCGAGGTGGCCCAGCGCGGTGAAGGCTAGTGCAGCAGCGGGCCAAGAGCAGGCCAGGTGGACCAGGCTGAGCGGCGGCCCAGCACAGCGAGCAAGCAAGCGTGGCAGCCTGGCAACAGCAGCCAGTGGCCCATCAGCCTGGCAGCGCATGCATGGCCCAAAAGGCCAGCAGCAGCTTGCCTCCACCACTTCTGTTCGACGGGCCGGCCCACCAAGGCCGCCAATGGCAGCAGGCTAGCCTGCTTGCGCGCCCAGCAGGCCAAAGGCGGCCAGAAGCCCAAGTGCAGTTCCAGCAGGCCACTAGCAGCTTATAGGTTCCACAGTGAGCAGCAAGAAATCTAGAATAGAGACAGCAGGAGTCCTTCCCTTTTCTTCTTCCAAATCTCATCAAATTCATCTCAAAAACATTCCAATTCAAATGCTATCTCATCCAATAGAAGTCAAACATCATTACCATAAGAGATAGCAATTCTCCAATGCCTTTCAAGGGAAATCTCAACCATCTCATGAAGCCACTAAACCCCAATGCATATCCAAATTGAAATTCATTTTAGTGGCACTAGATGAGTAAAGCAATCATAATATTCCCCTGTTAATAGTATGGTTATCAAACCTAAATCACCAGCACCCTCTATGGTGTCTTGGGTGTCAAACAAAACCCAATTTATACCTTTGCCTTATTCTCCATGGTTTTGTATTTCTCCTTCTCATTCTCAAGTTGGAGCACATGATCATCACAATATTTCCATCATCTCCTATTTCATGAACTTGTGGTATTCTCCATATAGTCAACATGCTCCATACACTAGTTTTGTCAACCTATGTCAATTTCACTTTTAGAGCCAAAGGTTAGCAACTAGGTTTTAGCAATTATCCAAGACCAAACATGGAGCTTTCAATCTCCCCCTTTTTGGTAATTGATGACAACCTTCACAAAGATGTGAAATTAAATTCAATTTGACATTGAATTGCTTGTCCAAAGCATTTTGAACATGAAACAAGATTGGACAAACATTTTAACTTTGGTTTTGGTAGAATTAGGTCCCCCTACATATGTGCCAAGAGTTTGGATTTGGAAGGCTTTGCACATATGCATAGATAAAAAATATGAGAGAGTAATTTTACCAAAATGATGCTAAAGTGTAAAGAATAGACCTTTGAAGCGTGATACCAATCGGAGTGTGATAATAAGCCATCCTTCGCACCATTGTAGCTAGACATAGATCAAAACTCAAGATACCTTGTGAGATCAACATTACAAGCATGGTATCTTGACAAGCATGATAAACCACTATGTCTAGTTACCACCTATGCATACTAGTATTTTATTTCATCATTCAAGTTCTACTACTAGCATACACCAAGCAAGCATGAATATTGAATTTAAAACTTGCAATGCAACATTTCATCATGTTAGTGCACATATAAATGCAACAAATAGTCCATGAGCTTGCTCCCCCTATTTGTGAGCTCAAATTTTAATTGATCCCCTGCCATTGCCACATAGCTCTTGTGATTTATTTCTCCCACATCAGCAAGAAGGGTATATAGTGGAGAGAATTAAGTCAATCAAGCCATGTTGAGAATCAACATGTGGTCAAAACTAGATCATTTGCCTAGAATATGTAATTTGGTTTGAACCAAGGGCAAGCTTCTTCACACCTCATAAAAAATAAGGGTTATTCTGACCATGTTGAATTACACATCATGAGCTCATTTTCTAGATTCAACACTAGGTTTGCAAGCCCACAAACATGTTATATGTTACCACTAGATCATAGCAAACATAGAAGCAATAGTGGCAACATATATACACAAAATTCATTTGATTTTCATGAATGATCCTATAGGATGCACATATGTCTAGATGCTCTAAACAAGTCCTAAACAAAGGATGAATGCTATGCCAACCAATCTTTACCTTGCTTTGTTGAAGGAGAGGCATGTCATATATGTGGGGGGTGCATCAACTCATGTTTGAGAAATCAAGTATGTTCAATTCATTCCTCAACTTGCAAAATCTCTTCTCATCAAGTGGCTTGGTGAATATGTCGGCTAGTTGATCTTTGGTGCCAATGCTTTCAATGCTAATGTCTCCCTTTTGTTGATGATCTCTTATGAAGTGGTGCCTCACATCAATGTACTTTGTTCTTGAGTGTTGGACCAGGTTGTTGGTCATCTTGATAGCACTTTCATTGTCACAAAATAAAGGCACTTGCTTGAACTTGACTCCAAAGTCATTCAAGATGGCTTTCAGCCAAAGTAGTTGTGCACAACAATTCCTCGTACTAATGTATTCGGCTTCGACGGTGGAAAGTGACACACTATTTTGCTTCTTTGGAGACCATGAAACTAGAGACCCTCCCAACAATTGACATGTGCCACTTGTGCTCTTTCTATCAATCTTGCAACCGGCATAGTCGGAGTCTGAATATCCAATCATTTCAAAGATAGACCCCTTGGGATACCATAGGCCAACAGCTTGAGTGCCCTTGAGATATCTCAATATCCTCTTAGCCGCAGTCAAGTGACTCTCTCTAGGAGATGCTTGATATCTTGCACACATGCATGCACTAAACATCACATCCGGCCTTGAAGCGGTGACATAGAGAAAGTTTCTAATGATTGATCTATAGAGCTTATGGTCAACCATGTTGCCACTATCATCAAGATCCAATCCAACATTGGTTCCCATAGGTGTGCTAATTGACTTAGCATCTTGCAAGCCGTACTTCTTGATCATATCCTTGATGTACTTGCCTTGACTCACAAATGTGCCATTCTTCATTTGCTTGGTTTGAAACCTAAGGAAGTAACTAAGCTCTCCAAGCATTGACATCTCAAACTCACTTGCCATCATTTCACCAAACTCTTTGCAAAAGTCCTCATTGGTTGATCCAAAAATGATGTCATCCACATAGATTTGCAATATGAACAAGTCCTTGCCAATCATTTTGGTGAAAATAATGGTGTCAACCTTTCCCATCTTGAACCTTTTAGAGAGGAGATAATCTCTCAACCTCTCATACCAAGCAATAGGTGCTTGCTTCAAGCCATACAATACCTTCTTGAGCTTGTACACATGGTTGGGCTTCTTGATATCTTCAAAACTAGGAGGTTGCTCAACATAGACAAAGTCATTGATGTACCCATTGAGAAATGCACTCTTCACATCCATTTGATATAGATTGATGTTGTGGGCACAAGCATAGGCTAATAAGATTCTAACTGCCTCCAATCTTACCACCGGTGCATAGGTTTCTCCAAAGTCAAGGCCCTCAACTTGAGTATATCCTTGTGCAACTAATTTCACTTTGTTTCTCACAACTAAGCCATATTTTTTTGACAAGAAAAACCTGTGGGGAGTTCCCCACAGTATTGTAAAATTTCATTAAATAAAGGCAAAGAGTTCAGAGTGTACATACTTGACTTAACTGAATGCATCTAACTGAATGCCTCTAACTGAATGCATCTAGCCAAAGACAAAAAGATGATCTTAGGTCATCTCTAAATCTAACGGAGTGGAGGAAGCATTGATTTTTAAAGTTACAAAACCATCTATCTAGGATGGGATCCGTTCTTTGAAACACTTTGTCATTCCTTACTTTCCACAACTCCCATGCAGCAATTAGAATGATCTCCATGAACTAGGGTATGCCATTCCTGAGCCTGTGCTATTCTGTCGAACAGTTCAGTGGAGTCATTCCAGATGACACCTATCTTCTGCCAGCATTCCTTGGCAAAGGGACAGCTGAAAAATAAGTGATCAATGGTTTTGAGCTCACCAGAGTTGCACATGATGCATGTCTGACCACCTTGCACATTGAAGTGTCTTCTCTGAAGAATTGTTTTAGTGTTCAGTCTATCTACAGCTATTAACCAGGCAAAAAATTTGATTCTTGGGATGTATCTAGATCTTCAGATTTTCCTGTAAATTGGATGAGTTTCATAGCCTTTGAAAATGTGTCTGTAGAATTTCCTAGAAGTGTATTTGCTTCCCCAGATGGGTGTCCATTTATCATTTATTTCCAAGAAATATTCACTGCTCTCTAATTTAGTTTGCATGTCCTCTAACTCCTGTAGTGCTTCGACTGATAGATGTAGTATAAACAAGGAGTCTAGGTCTTCTGTTTGTACAACTGCAGATACTGATATACTATCTAGGCATCAATCTCCTCAATGTTGAAGGGTTGGCAAAGGAGATCTAGCCCTTCTACTGGCTAGATCATGTTTGCTAGGTCAAAAAGCATGGTGGGGGAGGAGGACATCCCCATCCTAGTCCTAAATGAGTTCCAAAGCAGGCCAGCTTTTCCTTGATGGTCACTTATGCACACCCCATGGTCATTAAGTAATTGTGCAATAGTATTCTTTCTGTAGGATATGGTTGCTCCTATTGACTGTATATCTATTCCTCCAGTAGATATTTTTGCAGCGTAGTAGGCTTTGTAACTGGCTTTTGACCAAATTTCTGAGATTTGCTTTTGGATTATAGAGCTGTCTCTGGTCCTCAGTCTGGTCCATGATGCCTATCACTGTGTTGTAGTTGTCAATGAGCAGTTGCAGCTATGAGAAGTGTTTGCTCCAATTTTAAGCTTGAACCTCAGTGCCTTAAACTTGGCATCTGTTCTTGTATCAGTGGAAAGCCAATAGTCTTGCACTACATCAACAAAGTCACTTCTCTCTGCCTAGAAATTTTCAAATCTAAATACATTTGCTTTTGGGATGTTGGTACCTATAGTTACTTTGCATGGTATGTGATCTGATGTGATTTTAGCTAGAGGCAGAACTTCACTGTTTGGGTACTCAAGTGTCTAATTTACAGATGTAAAAAACCAGTCAAGCTGCTCAAGTAGAGGGCTCTCTTGCATGTTGCTCCAGGTAAAGGCTCTACCTTTTAGTAGCAATTGCACCAAACCAAGATGACCAATGGCCTCATTGAATATGAATGTGTCACTTAGATTGCCTCTAGGTTTGTTTCTATTCTGGAGGGATCTATAGAAGTTGAAGTCACCCAAGAAGATCTAGTTTTCGTCATCTATAATATTATGGTTCTTGAACCAGTTAATGAAAATGGTTCGTTCAGGTTCATCACAAGGGCCATATATAGTAGTTAGCTTCCATGATTCATTATTATGAACTGAAATGAATTCTATAGTAATCCCAAAATGCTGTCTATCAAGGACTGTTCCTTTGAAAACTCCACTGCTCCAAACAACCAATATTCCCCCCGAAGCCCCAACTGATGATATATAATCAGAGCTGTCCAGTCGACGTGGTGCAAATTTCTTAATAAAGGACATATCAAACTGTTCTTTTTTGTCTCTTGCAGGCACATGATTGCACATGAACTTTCCTCTATTTTATTCCTTACTGCATCCCATTTTCTAGAGGCATTCAGACCTCGGATGTTCTAGCATAAGATGTTCCAGTCTCGGTTATTCATTGTTCATTATTGGAGGGGGAGACTCAGGACTGTTACCACAAGGGTATCCAGAGGCACCATACATTGACGGTATAGATGACAAGGCCTTAGCAAAATGATATGGACAGGCCATCGACAACAGGTTTTTTTGGTGGTGACACATAGTAGTTTCCAGGGTTCAAACCTCCACGACTTTTTCGCATCACATACTGGGATCTGAGCACCTGGCACCTGCAATAGCGCATCCTCGGTAAGATCTCTCAGATCAATAACATAGTTTATCCCCCAAAGCTGAAGAGTGTCAAGTGAAAGCGGTCGTATCTCGCCTGTTTGCTCCTCAATCTCCACTACCCAGTTTTTGGTGCACTTGAAAGGCTCTTTGTCAATTCTAACCGGGCGAAAACCCTCCTTCCTGGAGGAGAGCTTTGTGCTGCGGCGGACAAGAGATTGTGTGAGGGGGGTTCTAGGATCAGAAATAGAAATGGTATTGGGTAGAGACATGCCCTTTCTCATGCTTGCCTTTGTGCCGTTCTGGACCGGGCTAGGTACAGCAGTCAGGCCAGCATCATATCCTGGGCCGACACTAGAAACTTGGGTGGGCCTGCTGTCATCAGTTTGAAATTCAAATTGCTGTGGGCCAGCTTGCTAAGAGGTGAACATGGTAGCCACTCCATGCACTACACCTTGTTCACAGACAATAAGTGTAAGACCCTTCCTCTACTTCTTTCTGCTTTGGATAGCTTAAATAATCACTGGGAAAGCTCCTAGGATCATGACTATGAAAGATGGACGCCTAGGAACTAATTCCTGATCAGTTAGCACTTGGGTGGTCTGCACATTGTAGTTTGTCTCGCCATTGTCAATTCTGGTATTGTCTATGAATAGCAGCTTTATCTTGAAGTTGATTAGTGCAGCAAAGGATCCCCTGGTATCTCCTTGCGATGGAAGATGGAGATGTTTGCACAGTGGCTTCTCATTGTATTGAACCTGGCCTGTTCCTCACTGATAATGGAGGTAGCATCACTGGAGGAAAGAGAATTGTTCTCCAGAACCTGTATCACTTCCTCTATACCAATATCTGGTCCATTGGCTCTCTTCATGGAGGATCCAGACATGTCAAGATCTAGCAAGTGCTGATAGACTACAGGGTGCTGAAGGATCTGGTTCTCATGCTGAGGAATTTTGTCCATTATCCTTTCCTTTTTTTGCCCAAGTGACCTGAGAGGGGAGAACAATTTTGGGCCTCCACTGTATCTCAGGTTCAGTCCAGGTAGTGATTGCCTTGGGCCTCCATTCCTTTCTGGGTACAGCAATAGGGGCTCGACAATGCCTTTGAATGTGGCCTAGATTGAGGTAGCGAGCACAATGGATTTTAGACTTACAAAACCTATGAATGTGGCCTAGTTCTAAGCATCTAAAGCAGACTCTGGGCTGGCCCAGTGTGTTGAGGCTTGAATTTGAACTTGAACTGAGAGATGGTGACGATTGCAATGATCGCGCCGAATTAGGCGCCATGTTCAGCGGCTTCTCATTGAGATCATGCCTTCTGTTACTCTTCAGAGATCCAAAGATCAATCTTTTTGGTTGAATTGGGGATCAAAAGAGCAGGACAGAGAACCAAAAGGAATCAAAATTGGCGGGCGAACTTTTGGAGGAGATTGAACAATCGGCTTTGCAAAATGAACTTTTTTGATTTTCTCCCTCTTTTTTTCCTCCCTTCTAGCCGACTTAGAGAGGATTTTGGTCCACTCTTGTTCTTGCTCCAATTCCTAGGCTCTCTTCTCATTTTCCCAATAAGGTGTTCCATTGTTCCATAAGTGAAAGTAGAAATCAAAAGAGGAGGTGATAACCCGTCAGAGTTTGTAAATGAAAAAGCCCACCTCTTTTGAGAAGACCTAGATGCAAAAGTGGTTTGTACTGAGAAACTTTACATGAAATTCCAAAGATCTCCCACCCAAACAGGATTGAATAGCCAGACCAACTGATTCCTCCGTCAGACAGAAGAGGAATCTCATGAAAGTAACCAGTAGGAAGAAAGAGCCATCGGGGTAGGGAACGAATGATGTACTAGAGATTTGAAGAGGCGACGTACTTCATCTTGAAACTCTAGGCCCCGGTTGAAATCTAGTCAATTCAGCAGACCCGAGTGAGATCCCATGGCGATAGCCGTCGACGACCGGAGCGAGAACAACAAGGCTGGTTGAGGAATATTGCCGAACACCTATCATGCAAGAGAAGTACTCACCACAGATGAGCTTGTCTCTAGCTGAGATGACACCAGCGGTGAGCTCAGAACACAGAGAAGACAGCCACAGAGAAACACCATGGACGGAATTAGGAGCAAGCTCACCGCTGCTGTGAAGAAATCCGGCGGCGAGGAGATGTCCACAGGCAGTGAGGTCGTGGCGAGCAGGTTGGTGGCGTGCGCAATGGAGACGTGGGTGTGGTGAGGACGAGCGCACGGTGGATGAGGGCATGGGCACGCAGGGGATCAGGGGAGGTAGCATGGTGGACAACGATGGAGGAGGAGGTGGCGACGGTGGGCGGCGGCGTGGGGGTGGCGATGGAGGGGTGGGATGCGAGAGCCATTTCCATCGAGCTTTACTTGCTGAAACTCTTACAACTAAGCCATCTTGATCTTGCTTGTTCTTGAAGACCCACTTGGTGCCAATCACATTGTAGTTCTTTGGCCTCTCAACAAGCTCCCAAACCTTGTTTCTTGTGAAGTTGTTTAGCTCTTCATGCATAGCATTTATCCAATTGGCATCCTTCAAAGAATCTTGTATCTTGGTTGGCTCTTAAAATGATACAAATGAGTGATGCTCATAAATTGTTGCCAATCTTGTTCTAGTTTGTATTCCTCTTCTAATGTCACCAATGATTTGATCTAGAGGATGATCTCTTACAACACTTGTTGGTTGAATCACTTGAGGTTGATTGCTTGAGCTATCTTGTCCTTGATCTTGATCTTGAGCTTCATGTTGAGTTCCACTAGTACTAGCTTGATTTGTATCAATGTGAACATCTTGACTAGTTATTTGAATCTCATCTTCATCATCAACTTGCCTTGGCCGAATATCATCAATTTTCATGTTTCTCATTGTATTGTTCAATTGATCTCCACCCACATCATCATGATTTTGAATTTCACTTTGAGATCCTTGGGTTTCATCAAACTCAACATCATGAACTTCTTCCATGGTGTCCTTTGCCAAGTTCCAAACTCTATATGTCTTGCTATTTGTGGAGTACCCAAGTAGGAACCCTTCATCACACTTCTTGTCAAACTTGCCAAGTCTTGTGCCTTTCTTGAGAATGTAACATTTGCATCCAAACACTCTAAATTATGCAATATTGGGCTTTCTTCCATTCAATAGCTCATATAGAGTCTTCTCATGCTTCCCATGGCAATAGAGTCAGTTGCTAGAGTAGCAAGACGTGTTGATAGCATCACTCTAAAAATTATGACTAACATTATACTCACAAAGCATTGTTCTTGCCATGTCAATCAAGGTTCTATTCTTCCTTTCAACTACACCATTGGATTAAGGAGTGTAGGTTGGAGAGAATTGTTGTCTAATGCCAAGCTCATCACACAAATCTTCAATTCTTATGTTCTTGAACTCACTCCCATTGTCACTTCTAATCTTCTTGATGGTGGTCTCAAACTCATTTTGAACTCTCTTGACAAATGATTTGAATAGATCATACACTTCACTCTTGTCATAGTGAAAGAACACCCAAGTGTATCTAGTGTAGTCATCAACAATAACCAAACCATACTTGTTACCACCAATGCTTGTGTATGTTGTTGGGCCAAACAAGTCCATGTGCAATAGCTCAAATGCCTTAGATGTGCTCATTTCATTCTTACTAGGATGTACTACATAGTCTATCTTTCTCAAATGTGACATCCTTCAAGCCTATAACCAAGTCATGCCTCACTAGTTTGTTCAATTGCTTCATTCCAATATGACCGAGCCTTCTATGCCATAACCATCCCATGCTAGATTTGTTAAGCAAGCAAGATGTGAGTTGAGTTTCACTAGCATTGGAATCCATCAAGTACAAGATACCATGCTGATATCCCTTGAATATTAAACTTGAATCTTCTTCATTTATGACTTCAACATCATTTTTGCCAAAGATGCACTTGTAACCAAGATCACATGATTGTGACACCGACATGAGGTTGAAATCCAAGCTCTCAACTAGCAACACATTGGAGATGCTCTTGTCATTGGATATAACAATTTTACCAAGCCCCTTGACCTTGCCTTTCTTGTTATTACCAAAAGTGATAGAATCAAATCTACCATTGTCATTTGTATCAATTGACTTGAACATACACGAATCTCCGGTCATGTGTTGAGTACACCCACTATCAAACACCCAATGCCTCCCTCCAGCTTTGTAATTGACCTACAGGACAAGATCAATCTCTTTTAGGTATCCAAACTTGCTTGCGTCCTACAAGGTTAGTAACCAAACTCTTTGGTACCCAAATGGCTTTCTTCTTTGAGCCCATCCATGGTGTACCAATGAATCTAGCCTTTACACCATTAGCTCCATTGACAAGAAAATAAGATGCATTGAGCTTAATTGAGGATACATTATATTGCTTGTTCATGCATCTTTGCTCTACATGACCAACTTGCTTTCAACTCTTGCAATAGCTACCATTGTTCTTCACAAAACTAATCTTATGAGGAGCAAAAGTAGCCTTGCCTTTCTTGGGGGTATAGCCCAATCCCTCTTTGTAGAGAGAAGCTCTTTGGCTACCCAAGTACATAAGCAAGCGGTCCTCACCACCATAAGCCTTAGCTAAGGTGTGATTGAGCTTTCTTACCTCCACCTTGAGTGTATCATTCTCAACCTTTAGTGTGAAATCACAAGTGAAACCATCACTACTAGATGAGCTACAAGTGGAAGTGCTATAAGAAGGGTTATTTGAAGCAACAACAATAGGCTTATAAAAAGATTCATCAAGAATATCACATAATATGCCTATGTTGCAAGTATTAGCCTTTTCAACTTGAGGTGGCATGTTATCAAGTTGTTTACTAAGAGAGGAATGAGCCTTCTCAAGCTTAGTGTGAGCCTTTTGAAGCCTCTCATGGTCTTCCTTTAGACTCTAATGAGATGCCTCAAGCTCCTCAAATTTGTTCCTAAGGTGTTGCTTATCCTTAAGGGCATCCTTGCATTCCTTCCTAGCTTTTTTATAAGCATTTTTACAATCCAAGCATGACATATAGTTCTTCTTTAGTTGGACCACCATCATCATCACTATCACTATCATGATTACTCTCATCATTGGATTGTACCTTAGAGGCCTTAGCCATGAAGCACATCGATGGAGTGTCAAAGAGAGAGATCTTCTCTTGGATAGCAAGACTAGCATGCCCCTTCTTCTTACTTCTCTTGTCATTCTCATCTTCACTTGTAGATGCATCACTCTCCCAAGTAGCAACATGAGACTCATTCTTCTTCTTTTGAGAAGCCTCTTTCTTCTTCTTTTGCTTCTTGGCCTCTTTCTCTACGGCATCTTCATCACCACTATCATAGGGACATTTGCCAATAAGATGATCCTTGCTATGACATCTAAAGCTCTTCATGTTGTGCTCACTCTTCTTGGATGAGGATGAGGATGAAGACTTCTTGCTTCCCTTTTGGTGAGTCTTCTTCTTCAAGAGCTTTCCAACCTTGACAAATAGAGCACTCAACTCATCAACATCTCCATCATCCTCATTGCTAGAGCTAGCTTCTTCTTCACTTGATGATTCTTGCTTCTTCTTGCTCTTGCTCTTAGAGGATGAGGCCTTGAATGCCAAGCTCTTCTTGTTGTCATCATCCTTCTTCTCATTTTCCTTCTTCTTCTTCTTCTTCACCAACTCTTCCTTCTCATGGTCTTCTCTAAACTCATCATCGTCATGACTTCTTGAAGGACTTGATTTGGCGTTGGCTTCTCCTTCATAGTTGTCTTCATCATTATGGTCTTAACATATCAAATCTCTTGGGAAGACATCTCATGAACTTGGTTGAGAATTGAGTATCCTTGATCTCCTCACCAAGTGCTTTGACCTCATTGACAATCACTTGTAGCCTATGGAAAATTTCTGGCACACTTTCATCTTCCTTCATAGAGAAGCTAGTGAACCTCTCTTCAAGCATGTATGCTCTTGCCGTCTTCACACTTTTGGTGCCCTCATATGCCTCCTCAAGCATTGCCCAAATGTCATGGGCAACCTCTAAATTCTTGATGAGCTCAAAAGCCTTGTCATCAAGAGCCTCATGGAATGAGCTCACCACAGTGTCATTGGCTTGAAGTTTCTTTTCTTAAACCGGTGTTGGAGCATCTTCCTTTACAACCTCAAACTTGGTCTTGGTCACAACCCAAACCTCTCTATTGATTGACTTGAGATGACTCTTCGTCTTTAGCTTCCACTTTGCATAGTCATTGCCATCAAAGGGTGGTGCTCTCTTGATGTTGTTGACGTGAAAGCTTAATGTAGCCATTTCTTCACCGTAGGTTGTTAAGCCTCAAATAAATGGTGCCTAGCTCTGATACCACGTGTCAGGTCCAAATTGGCTAGAGGGGGTGAATAGCCTAATAAAAAGTATTAGCATAAAAGATGGCGTGGCAATACTAGCACTAGCTCAACTAAGATTATGCAATCCACCTAAATAATTCTAGCACAATAGGCTATGATCTCTAGTCACACCGACAAGCCTAGGTTGCTAATTTACTTGTAGTGAAAAATGAGAATAAAACAATAAAGCTAAGCAATACTAGAAAGATAAGCAACTACTACAACACAAGATATGTTGCAAGAACGAACGAGGAAGAATTGACTTTTATACCAATGTCGATGAGTAGAGGATGATGCCAATCACCAAATAATCAATTCCAACAATATATATATATCAATCAATGTAATTTGCTGGGAGACAAGAGATGACACAATTATTTTTCTCCCGAGGTTCACTTGCTTGCCGGCAAGCTAGTCCCCGTTGTGTCCCCCTACACCACATGGTTCGGTGGTTAATTGTATCACACACCGAGCCTCTCCATCATACCACAAGAACCTACCAATGGTGAGAAGTTGAATGACATGAGCAATCCACTAGAGTTGCAATTTGGCCCTCCGCCGAGGAAGCACAACAACCCCTCACAAATATCACCTTGATTGGGGGTGGACACAATCACCAAATCCCCTCACCAATCAACCCAACTCCAACCGTCTAGGTGATGGCAATCACCAAGAGTAACAAGAATACCACAATTGCAATCACCACCTAGTGCCACAAATATGAATCACAAATGCATATGAACACTAGGGTTCCCAACCTCCTCTCATGAACAAGCACCAACCATGGGAATGAAGAGGAGAGGGATGGGATCCTCTTGGAGCTCTCAAATCAATCTCTAGAGCAAGCTCTCTCAATTGATTGAAGCATGAATCAAAGAATTGAGAGAGGGGAGGATGAGACCTTTCACTTTTCTCTTCTAGGGTTTGAGCACAAGAAGCATGAGAGAGTGAGAGGGAGAGCCAGGAAAGGCAGAGACCTGCCTTATATCGACGGTGGCACCCCAATGGCTATAGGCCGCTGGCGGGCCCCATAGCAACACCCTCCTCCACCCTCTAATGGTTGGCAGTAGTGCTCGCCTGCGCTCCTCTGCTATTCACCAATGGACAAAAAGAAAGAACGGGAGGGGGAGTTTCTCGCTTTCTATCTCACGCGAAGAGGGCAAAGCAGTAGCGATGGCTTCATCGAATAGCAGCAGCAAATCAGCACATGGTGGCCCGGCCTGGCAACAGCAGCAAGCAACAGCTTGGCAGCAGCCCAGCAAGGCGAGCTCGAGGTGGCCCAACGCGGTGAAGGCTAGTGCAGCAGCGGGCCAAGAGCAAGCCAGGCGGACCAGGCCGAGCGGCGGCCCAGCACAGCGAGCAAGCAGGCGCGGCAGCCCGGCAACAGCAGGCCAAGTGCAGGTCCAGCAGGCCACCAGCAACTTCCAGGTTCCACAGTGAGCAGCAAGTAGTCTAGAATAGAGACAGCAGCAGTTCTTCCCTTTTCTTCTTCCAAGTCTCATCAATTTCATCTCTAAAAACATTCCAATTCAAATGCTATCTCATCCAATAGAAGTCAAACATCATTACCATAAGAGATAGCAATTCTCCAATGCCTTTCAAGGGAAATCTCAACCATCTCATGAAGCCACTAAACCCCAATGCATATGCAAATTGAAATTCATTTTAGTAGCACTAGATGAGTAAAGCAATCATAATATTCCCCTCTTAATATTATGGTTATCAAACCTAAATCACCCACACCCTCTATGGTGTTTTGGGTGTCAAACAAAACCCAATTTATACCTTTGTCTTGTTCTCCATGGTTTTGTATTTCTCCTTCTCATTCTCAAGTTGGAGCACATGACCATCACAATATTTCCATCATCTCCTCTTTCATGAACTTGTGGTATTCTCCATATAGTCAACAAGCTACATACACTAGTGTTGTCAACCTATGTCAATTTCACTTTTAGAGCCAAAGGTTAGCAACTAGGTTTCATCAATTATCCAAGACCAAACATAGAGCTTTCAGACAACCTATAATGCGGGACCATGTACTACTCATTCTTGAGATTGTAGGTGTATATAGGAGCCATGCATTTTGTAATACTAGCAAACATGCACGTGTGACATGCACGTGTCTAGAAAAGATATATAGTTTTTTATCTGCATTATCTAGTTTATCTGCAGTTATCATCTTAAGTATATATGACTTTGAAAATTGAAATTTTGAACGTGTTAATATTATTTTTTAGGCAAACGCTCTCATATTCATACCAATGCTCAAGGGTTTAGTACAAAGAAGGCAATGTGAAATATTTGAAGGTGTGAATATTATATTTTTTTTAAAAAATAGTAACACTAATCATCTTTATACCATTGCTCATGGGTCTAAGTAAACAGAAGGCAATGTGAGTATCCATGATATCCAGAATACAGACCCTGCCAGCAAGACAAAATATTTATTCTCCTTTTTATCGTGGTGTTAACTCATAAATTATCCATGAGATCCAGTATGTTTCGTACTCTTGTTTTTTTCCGACGGAGTCTTAAACTTGAACGGGTGTGATTGGGTCGGCTATCCTTGCACGGGGCAATATCTTGCTGCTCGAAAAATAATGGTAAAGCGTCATTCAGCGAATACTTGCATTCCCTGCAAGAAGTATGAACGTAAATATTATTGTTTGTGTTATTATATCTCTGAAACTGAAATAAGATTAAATAAAAATATTGAAATAACTATAAAATCATAAAGGAATTCTTCGTTTTGTGTTTTCCACTCTTTTTTTATGTTTTCCCTTTTTGCAAATTGGTTCTACTTTACTCCGTATTATCAAACAAAAAAAAGAAATGATAGTAGTTTTTGTAACCTTCATAAATAAGTTCTTGTCTCTGATTATGTGGTGCTTCCACTAAACAAGTACACCTCTAGCAAGCTACCTCGACCAGCATGCATCCTTTTGGTTCGGTAAATAAATTTAGACCGAATTCCTGTGAAAATAAAAGGTAAAGAAATTAGAGCAAACCAAGATTGGATCATTGGATTGTGGGTCCTCACCCATCAGTTCGGTGGTTCATCTCATATTAAACATGCAAGCTAAGGAATGAATAGTATAGCCAACAGAAAATCTCTATTATTCAAGCTAAACAATGAGTAATATACCAACACAGACGGAGATGGTACATGGTCTGTTTCAAGCTGATGTTTGACACCCCTTCGCCCTATGGTGGAATAAGATGAGGATCGGGGAGTATCAACAAGTCTCAAACCCTTGTAGCTTCTGAAATACTTTCCCAGCTCATCATTGAGATTAATGGTACCCTGCAACCACAAGCAGCCCTCACAATCCATTGTCTCCACCTTTCACAAAAACATTTTGTAGCCATCATCTCTCCTAAAAATTGCCATCTAACTTAATCATACGCCTTTTCAAAGTCCAATTTTAGAATGATTCCACTTGACTTTGTGCTAGCTAATTCATACAGCACCTCATTTATAACCACAAACACATCCATAATGTATCTTCTAGGAACAAAAGCCGTTTGATTGGGGCTAATAATTTTGTGTAAATGTAATTTGCGTGTTGATTCTTCAGCCAACAAGTAATAAAAGTCCTAGAGTTAAAATGAAGATTTAAGGTCTTGGTGATAATTTTATAAATAACATTGAGAAGGAAAATTGGTCAGTATTGCTTAATGTTGCAAGCACCTTTAATTCTACATCAAAACATAGACTAACTGTGCAATCCATCAGATAAACTTGAGGCTAACCCTTTGAGATTTACATGGTCCACCAGAAAAATAAAAATTTGCCACGGACTGTCTCAACACCTACAATGTTTTCTTCCCTCAAACCATAGAAAACTGAATAAAAGGGTATTGATTCCAGGAAATTAATTATGTCTTAGAAGTTGGTTCTAATGAAATTTAGACAATTAAGGGAACTGAAACAATTTACACATGCCAACAAAAAAATTTAGATAGCAACGAGAACAAATAGTGCACACACCTGCAGCAGTGGAGATTTAAAAGCCTTAATGACATGGTCCGAGGTAGGCATATGCATTATTAATTCCTCAACAGAAACCAATATTGAAGAGTAAAGCAAAGAATATTCGCTGCAATCCTGGAACATATATAGAATCCCAATTAGAAAGCCTTATGCTTAACAACCATCCATGCCTGTTTCAAACTATCTTGAAATCATGTTTAAACAACAGGACTAGATATTTCTAGACTGTAGGAAAAGCGAGAGCTATTCATATCCCAGGACAGCAATTGATGTTTCAACAGCCATGAAAAAAAAAGCGTCGATGGGATGGGATTCGGCACCTGCTTGTGCCAATTCACCGCATGTGGGGGCACCCAGTGATCTTGTATACTGCCTAGCTAACTTGGCGACACCCGGCACAGGCCTCTGATCATTAGCACGAAATCTACATAGATCCACCCGCTCTGTTTGTGGCATGCCGCGATCTCTGCGTGATTTCAAGAGAGCGGTTATGTAGCGAAGACAACGGCAGAGGGCGGGTAGGGTTAATGGAGGGTGGCAGCGATGGCCGGAGAGTCGTACGTCACCAGATGACCTCTGCCCACCGTATCCCACACCGTGCTGCCACGGCCTCCTCCCTTCACTGCGGCCTTGATTCGGTGCTCGGTTTCGTAACAACATGAAGGGAGGGTGGACCGTGTGGGCTTACCTGGTCATGCTCGCCGTCGATGAAGGGCTCGTACTCGTCGCAGGCTATGCCGTCGGCAAGTTCTTATCGGACCAGTGCTCGTCGTACGTCTCCAAGAACTACTTCTCCAGTGACTCCAACAGCGAGCCCTACATTGGGACGAACAACATCAACCGTGTTGCTGTACGACACGTCATCACTCCTTGCATCGGCGGCCCGGCGGGACGTGGATGATGGAGCGAGGGTTTCACGGGAGGAAGGCGATGGACAGCACGTGAGGGAGGCAGGTATGCGGCGGTCGCTTCTGATCTCAAAGGCGAAGGCGAGATTCACGCCGCTTCGGCTTGCCGCAGCGAGGAGGCACGACGCTTCCCGTGCGTGGAACACGGGCGGGCCGACGCCTTCGCCTGGCTCACGGCAGAGGACGGAGAGAAGGAACGAAACATGCTGTCATGTATAGACGTCCCTATCTCGTAGCCGTCACGACCGAAAAACTTGCCTTTGCCGACTACCTGCGGTTTTGCCGACTGGCAAATGTCGGGCAGTCGGCAAAGGCCTTTGCCGACTGCCTGAGTCTGTCAGTCGGCGAAGGCATCTTTGCCGACTAGACTCAGGCAGTCAGCAAAGACAGCCCCTTTGCCGACTGCCAGCCTTTGCCGACTGTCACCTGAGGCACTCGGCAAAGATTTAATTTTTTTTAATCTTGATTCCAAACTTTTTCTGTGGTCCTTCTAAATTGTATTAAATTATATTTTCAAATTTGCAATTTTTATAAATTTTTGCTATATATTTTGCATTAATTTTGTTTACTTGAATTTTTCTCGAAAAAAGTAAATTTGAACTGCTGGTGCATGAAATAATGAAATAGAGCCATTCAAAAAATTATAGTCATGTTAGAGAGTGTATATTAAGGTTGTATCCAGAAACTCACCTAAAATTTTGAACGCCTTGTTCACGAAACATGACCATTCAGTTGCGGGAGAAGTGTTTTTGCCGACTGCCTTTCATGTGGCAGTCGGCAAAGATCTCTTTGCCGAGCCAGCCTTTGCCGACTGCCTTTACGGACTGCCCACGTGGAAGGCAGTCAGCAAAGGCTTTGTCGACTAGTTTCAGGTCTTTGTCGACTGCTTCGAGCAGTCGGCAAAGACGCTGAGTCCTGTAGTGCGTTGGATGGACAGTTGAATGGATAAGATCTGAGGTGAGTGTCCTCAAATCCTTCGCTCTTTTATAGTATAAATAGATGTAGGCAAGTCTACCTCATTGGGATAGTCAAGAAAATATGTCATTTATAGTGTTAACCACTGTAATTGCACAACCACCAAAGCACACAAGCTTATCCCAGCGATTCACTAGCAACTTTAATATAGGATGTCAATAAAAGTGTCTAGTGGCCTAAATGTCATATGACTAGAGCTTTTTGTTCTGGCAACCAGTATTGATGGTTTTGTTTCACAGTGGATGTCAATACTAATAACTACTAATAAGGATCTCTGATAGCCTACGGTGTGTGCAGGGCAAACATCACTGCAACCAGAATAATCACCGTGATTTTAAACGTTGTCATTTTTGAGAAATTTGGGAATATGGGAACAATATTAAGCTCTTCCATAGGCGGGTCGTCAAAATATTTCTCTGCCAAAGTGTACAAGCTTCAGATTTTCAACTCGGGGGCTCAATGTATACTAATTAAATCTGCATGCTAATTACCATATGTTCAAACTCGGGGGAAATTATACTGCTCAGGCCGGTTGAATGCATCAGCATAGTTCGTCCAAATAGCGAACAGTTGATGAATGAAACTATCCTGATCAAGTTTTGCTTATAGACCATAACACATAGATCATGAATTAATTACATCTGTGTGAAGTTGAGAAGAAAAGAATAATCCTTGTTTCAGTGCCAAGGCCACAAGTGTGTTAGAAGTAAGAAATGAAAAACGCAGAAAACGCTAAAAATTAGAGTAAAAAAGGTATAGTGATAGAAAATTTAAGTCACCACATGAATTTTTTAGGAGGCTGGATGGGCCGGAGGCCCTACTACAGACAATAAATTAACAAGACAAAACAAAAAGTTACGACACACCTAAAACATGGCTGCATTCTTACTGAAAAACATCGTATCCTGGGTTCCAGCCACACAATTTAATTTAATTAGGTAGGTCATACACAAGATGGTTGAAAATACACTAGATTCGTAGTTCGTTCATGTATACACTTATACACTGAATGACCTTGTCTCAGTTCTCTCATTTTATAGACATAGCGATGTGAAACGACCTGTCGTATACATCAACATTAAATGCATAGATGGTATTCACTATGTAGTGCATATAAAAGACATTAAATAGGAGAAAACAAAGATGAAACGGTCCTTAGTTAACTCTACTCTTGGTTTTCTAATCGGCCTTCAATGTCTTCTTCTCTAAATAGTTCAGCACATAAAGAAGAATATTTTATCGTGATCTTTGCAATGAACTACTGCAGGAAATTAAGCCTTTAGAGAATTTCTACTCTTTAATTTTATACAACACTTTTGAACTTGTTTTAGTCTCTTTGTCAGGGGATCAGAAGAACCACCGAACCAACTACATGCCAAAGTGTTGGCATGTTGATAATCGCTCATCACAACACGAGGGTGCTCTACAATGGTTATGTGAAAACCATGTGTCCGCACCACCAGCGCCACAGAGGAGAGCGGCGGGGTGGGCAGCGAGCTTGGTCAGTAAAGACTCAGCTCTCGTCCAATTGCTATTGCCCTATTCCTTCTTCTGCACAACAACAATTCTATGTTCTGAAAATGTTGTTTCTGTATATGGAAGCTAGCCCTAAAGCAAAGGCAATCAACAGGTGAACTGCGCATTGTTCATTACTGATGCCTCCCAAGCCTAAGAGATTTAAGCAGACCTTACCACAAGCTTGATCAATTCTAATATTTTCTCCAACCAGATCAGTAAATCATCATTGCTGCACTCTCAGTTCTCACACACCATGTAGAGAATGCTTTGGACTCTGGTGACAGCCTAGAAATCTGGAACTATACTACTCATTCTTGAGTTCGTTTGTATATATGAGCCCTATTATGAATTATAGTGCTCGCTTGCCTCAACCAGCTAGTAGAGAAATATGTCACTATAGTGTTATAAAATGAACAACCACCAAAGGACATGAGGTTTCCCAGCAAATTTATTGGAGACTTTGTTAAGGAGCTCTGACTTAACATAGGATGTCGACCAATGTGTTGCGTAAATGTCATATAGACTAGAGCTATCTGATCTGTGCAACTAGCATCGATGGTTTTGATTTACTGTGGATGTCTGTGATAATTTAGAGGACCACTGGAAGATCTCCCGTTCAGAGTTAGCCCCTGCACTACCCAAAGATGAACATAGAACTTCAACGAAGCAGTCTTCAGAGTATGTGACTTGTAGTTATGTAAAGTTGTAAACACACCACATTAGAGGAGACCAACTCCAAAATCAAATACAGGATCACTCAACTGATGTACATAGTAAATATCTGAGACATTTTTGTCATTAAAACCAGCTTGAAGAACCGAAGAAACAGCATATTGCACACAGAGCCTGAATTCGCATCAGCCAAAGGAGAGAATGAGCGAGAAAGAATTCCTGGAGACCAACATCCGGCGAGAAGTTCACCGGAAAACCAAAGCTCTTTGAAACCTCAAATTGGGGAGCACGGCCACGTGAAATTTCCTGTCCTGTCGGCTCCACTCAATCAGGGATTTAGAGAGCACGAACCAAACACAAATCCATGAGTCACCATGAACCCCGCTGCCCTAAACTGAACACGGATCGTTGCAGACGCAGAGCGGCA
The DNA here is from genome assembly GCA_023333625.1 of Bothriochloa decipiens. NCBI lineage: Eukaryota > Viridiplantae > Streptophyta > Magnoliopsida > Poales > Poaceae > Bothriochloa > Bothriochloa decipiens. The sequence goes on from CM041642.1 coordinate 25,887,476, forward strand.
GCCTAACTCCATCTTTTGGCACGCCATGAGCTCGACCTCCTCGTCTAAAACATCTGCAGTCATGGAGACGGGAGTAAGAGTGGCAAAGGGGCCTAACGGGGTTGGCCACCAGCGTAACAGAGTACAGCAGCGCAGTGGGCCACGAGGTGGCTCGGTAAAGCCACAACTCTCCTCCAATTGCTATTGCCCTATTCATGCTTTCGCACAACAGCAATTCCATTCCTTGAAAATGTTGTTTTTGTGTATGGAGGCTAGTCCTGAAGCCAAGGCAATCAACAAGTGAACTGTGCATTGTTCATTACTGATGCCTCCTAAGCCTAAGTGATTTAAGCCAACCTTACCACAAGCTTGATCAATTATGATATTTTCTCCTACCAGATCAGTACCTCATTCCTGCGCTCTTAGTTCTCATGCTATTCGAAACTATACCACTCATCATTGAGTTCGTTTGTATATGTGACCCCTTTTATGATTTATAGGGTCTCACCTGCCTCAGCCGGCTAGTCCAGAAATGTCATTATAGTGTTATAAAATGAACAACCACCAAAGCACATGCGGTTTCCTAGCAATTTATTAGAGACTTTGTTAAGGGCCTCTGATTTAACATACATGTCGACCAAAGTGTGGTGTAAATGTCATATAGACTAGAGCTATCTATTGTCTGCACCTAGTATCGATGGTTTTGATTTACAGTGGATGTCCGTGATAACTATTAGAACCGGGCCAAGCCCATCTGCTGACGCCACATGGTTCCTCGGAATCAGCCCGACCCATTACCGATACCGCTCCTCAAAGTCCACTGAGCCACAGCATATCTAGGTCTTAGGCCTAACTCAACCCAAAAGACTAGTCTATTAGGTGAGGACCACCCCGTCTTATATTTTATGCTCCCCCACCATCAAAAAACGATGTAGGATTAACCCCAATAATCTTCTCCGTAGTCACACATCGGACACAACTCTTTGATTCAAGCTTCTGCGTGGCCCTAAGACGTTTGTCATGATAGGGCACTATAGCAGGCTCTCTCGTCTGTGTGTGACCCTGCCGAGATTTATTGTGGGTTCTTTTAATAACCTGGCTCCAATGCCAATTTTTAGAACCAGGCTCGACCCATCTGCCGGTGCTGCTAGGTTCCTTGTAGCCGGCCCAGCCCATCTGCCGACGCCGCTCCCCCAGGTCTACTAGAGCACAACATATCAAGGTTATGGGCCTGCACAACCCAAATGACTAGTCTGATAGGTGAGGACCGCCGTGGCTTATATGTTGTGCTTTCCCACCATCAATTAACGATGTAGGACTAACCCCAACAATCTCCCCCATAGTCACACACCGGACCCAACTCTTTGACTCACACTTCTGTGTGGCTCCAAGACGTTTGTCTTGACGGGGCTCCCCCGTAACATGCTCCCTCGTCTGTGTGTAACCCAACCAAGATTTGTTGTGGGTACTTAACTTGACTCTGATACCAATTGTTAGAACCGGGCTCAGCCCATCTGCCGGTGCCACATGGTTCCTCAAAGTCAGCCCGACCCATTGCCGACACCGCTCCCCCAGGTCCACTGAGCCACAACATATCCAAGTCTTGGGCCTAACTCAACCCAAAAGACTAGTCTAGTAGGTGAGGACCGCGCCGTCTTTTATGTTGTGCTCCCCCACCATCAATAAACAATGTGGGACTAACCCCAACAATAACTACTAATAAGGATCTCTGATGGACTATGGTGTATCCAAGGGAAACTTCCCTGCAACCAGAATTTATGTGCTATATCATGGTGATATTACAAATTATTCAAAATGGCTTAATTTTAAATTTACAATTTGTAGGCACGTTGGTCATGTATATATCCTCAGTCGCCTAGTCAAGAAATGTGCCATTTATACTGTTAACCACTCAAAATGTACAACCACCAAAGCACATACGGTTTCCCAGCGTTCTACTAGCAAATTTATGAAGGACGATTCACTTAATATTGGACGTCACCCAAAGTTATCTGTTCTGTACAGCCAGTATTGATGCTACCCAGTGTGGTCCTATAATAGGACTGGTGTAAGACAATTGCTCTATAAGACGTATATATAGACTACCGCTATCGGTTTTGTACAACCAGCTATCTGTCCATTACTAATCAGACTGGCGTACGGCCATTGCTCCAGCATACTAGCTGTGTGTTCGTATAATCAGATCGGTTTGTATCAATCCTAGCATGCCCCTCTCCATACCTGCACGCTGGAGAGACATGGGACAAAGCTGGATTGTACACGCTGGCTCGGTCAGCTAGATTGATCACGGCGTGGTGGGCCTGCTTGGCCGTGCTACCTGCTCGCACACATTAAGACTTAGCCCATACACCAACACACCAGCTAGCAGTGTGCAATGCTGCTTCTTCACAACAGCAATCGAATTATTCCTCGAAAATGTTGTAGAAATTTCCCTGCTTTTGAGTATGACAATCCTTTCTTGCCTCAAATTTAATTATCACACAGTTCACCGAGTGAATGTTGCGGTAAGTTTGTCATCCGGGTATATTTATGTGGAATGAGACAAGTGACACAAGGAGTGAGCAAGGACTCACATAAGAAGCTCAACGATATGCACAAATTATGAATGTCCTTTTACCTGAACCTGACAGATCACACGAATTCAATTGCAACTATGCAATGTGTTTGTGTTGGCGTAAAAATATGACTCTTCATGCCAACTGGCCTCTCGCAAGCCAGGTAGACCAGAGCGTGAGCATCTCTCCGATCCGACTTCACTAGCAGTAGATCCGGTGGATCGAGTCCGAGGCGTGCCAGTCAATTTGACCCTGAAATTGACGAGGAAAATGATAGTCAAATTATAGAACCTGCTGGTGTGATTCCAAACTGTTCCTCATATGCGACCAAATAATCTGATAAATTAATATGTATGAATAAAGCAATCGATCATGCAATGGAATAAATAACTAAGATAAGATAAGCATAGATCATTCATGTTGCTTGCTATAAATATTAAAGAACTAGCTAAATTGGCTATTCAAATACACGTAAAGGGAGCAAAGCCATTACCCGATCCAGTCTATTCAATACAATATGTAAAGATCCAATATGCGTTGCAAACAATCTAGATTAGAACTAAAAGATCCACCAAGAGAACTAAACAAATCTACTAGCTTTAAACAGATGCATGCACGCAATGTTATGGGTGAAGCTTTGGTGAATCGGCTAATTTGCCAATACTGACATGAGAACAAACTAGGTGTACAAACGATTCCATGAGCAAAGCTCGCTAACCGACAAGTCTGAATCCGAGTAACTCTAACAGTGGGGTTCGCTAGAATGCAGCCGTAATAGAGCTCCCAGAAGAGATTAACTTACTTTACTTGTGAAACAATCTATACCTTAGCATGCACAACATGTCACGAACAAGATTGATACAATCTAGCTAATTCAAGCACGAGATCGATCATCAAAGCAAAGGAATAAGCAAAACAAGTATTGATGACAATTGAATCTAAGAAGATATAAGCCAAATCTACCAATCTTGATTAGGCAATAATGTTGTTGCAATAAAATAAACAATATAAACAAACAACATCGATAACTTAATGAATCTACTAGGTTGCCAAGTCTAATAGAGCCGATAACTGGCCATTCATAACTTAATGAATCTACTAGGTTACCAAGCCTAATAGAGCCGATAACTAGTCTATGTCAACGCACACAATAGGAGGTCGAACTGGCCCTATCAAATGAGAACATAACTGTCAGCATGTGCGAATGCATAGATAAGAAGTCGAACCAGCCAAATCAAGCATAAACACAAGCCCTTTGGCCATATCAGTGTATAAATAGGAGGTCGAACCGGCCCTATCTAACACAAACACAAGCCATGACGGTACTTATAGCAAACCAAAGGTCGAACAACCCGATGCAGCCTAGCTTGATTAAGAAACTCGCCGAGATCCTAAAACTAAGGGTTTGGTAGTTGGAGCCAGAAAGATTGTACTGAATGTCGAGAGAGATTACAAGGTGTCAGGGCTTACATATTTATACCCTAGGCTTTGACCAAGTCCTAACCTAATAGGACTTGCAAATAAGGAAAAGACTCAAAAACTACCAAAAACTCGATAACTTGGGGCCTACTATTTCGTCCTGCAGAGTCCTGTATCGTCAATGCACCGTTTCTTCGTTGAGTCAGATCAGAGTCGATGTGGCCCGCATGCCTCTTCAGATAGCCCATTCTGGTTAGCCGATCCATCCTGATTTAGCCGATTCTCCAATATTCGGCTATCATCAGCATTTAGTCAATTCCAGCAGTGCTTCTTCGAGTAGCTCCATCTTCGTGTCTGCCAGTCCAAATTTTGGTGTAAACACATGCCCCAATTTTGGGATAAAATTTATTTTATTCCAAAGTTTCATCTGATCTCTGGCGCTTCCTCAGTGCCTACACAGGATTCTTTCAAGTTCTACCCCTTAATCAATGCAAGCGTCAGCATTCACCATGATGGCGGCCTCCACTCCTGAGATTCGGATAGCTACTCTAGACCTTGTCCTAATGGTAAATCTTTCATGGAATTCGCTTTAATTCTTTTAGGGTCCGTTCAATTTGCTTAGGTCTTTGATCCTTTTTTGTAGGAGTTCCGCAATGATTTGCTCATTCCTACCAAACCAAAGTCTTTTTACTTGGGTCCTATGGGTACTTCGGATTCAATTGATTTCATAACTGAAGAAACCCAGTAGATTCCCTTCAGAGCTTCGCTTGTAGACATTAGTTCATGGAACAATGCTTTCAGGAATTGGCCTCATACCCCTGTTGGGTGGCAGGACTGGCTACTCAGGGTGCGAGAGAAGAAAGGAAAATCTTGGGTAGATGCCGAAATCCATCAGTGTATTACCTTATCCCTTGTAGAAATGGAGAAGAAAGAATCATTATTAATAGTTGCTTCATACTTCTGGTCCAACTCCGCTAATACCCTTGTGTTTGGTCATGGACCAATAACTATTACTCTGGCTGATGTTTTCATCCTGACTGGATTAGAGGTCACTGGTTTAGTCAATCCTCTTGATTTCTGAGGCAAAGGACATAAGCCTATTGGTAAGATTTTTGATTCAAACACTTGGTCTGTTTATATCAAGAACTTTTCCAGAACCACTGCTTCAGTAGATGAAAAAGAACACATTGCTTTCCTGAATATGTGGCTTGAAAAATTCCTCTTCTGTGGTGCTGCTCTTGGACCCACCTTCAACAATAAGGCCTTAGTAGAGAAACTAGCAGTAGGAGACAAAATCCAAATGGAAAAATTGCTCCTGGGCTCTTTATATAGTTTGATGTATAAAGTATCGGCCAAGCTTCTGTTGGGTGAGAAAATTGGCCTTATTCCTGGTCCCTGGTGGTGACTTCAGCTCTGGTTGAACTTGTACATGTACAAATTTGTGAATCCCACCCTTAGAGAACTATCTTTCCCTTCTTTTGATTATTTGGAATGTTCTAAGAAACCTACTAAAAAGACCAGAGCATGTGCAAGTTATGGTGAAGCGGCTTCTTCTTATTCCATCGATTTCTCCAGGGGACAATTCTTCAGACTATTTTATAGAGGCTTTCCTGAATACATCTTAACTTGGTTGCCATATATTGAGGATCAGGAAAATAACCTGTACATGCCAGTTAAATTTAGTTTTGAAACTGATTATCCAGATGATATAGCTACAGCTGTCTTCAATTGCTTCATCAGACCCTATGCTCTTCTAGTGAATTTTATACATGGCCGAAGCAAAATTCTAAATAACCCTGAGTCATCTCCATCTTATGAGTTCTACAACCCAAGCTTCTCAGCTCGACAATTCAGCCTTGGACAACTTCCCCCTGTTCTCTTTTTTGCAGATAAGTTGAAGCCAAGAGAGATAATTAACAACTCTTTGGAGGCAATGAAGGTTTTCAATCTTGGTTTGGACTTTCCAACATATTATCCCCATCAATGGACAAAAATCAAAGCTTCACACTTATCTTTTGATGGATGGTGGAATGGATGGAAGGTTCACCTATTTTGCAAAGCCGCTCACCCCTTATGCAAGAAACTGGATAAATCTTATGAATCCGATGGGGAAGTAAGATTTTTGCATTTATCTATTTCTTTTGATGTCTTTTCATAAACTAATCTACTTTATTCCAAGATGAACATTTGAAGCTCCTATTACTGATACAAGGAACAGGCCTGAGTGTTACTTGATTCCTTGTCTAAGAACAAGATTGGGCTCTGATGCCCCTTCTTTGAGAACTTTCATGAATACTTATGCTGCTCAACTTCGGCCTCAACCTTCAAAATGATAGATGGTCAATGTTGAAGACCCCTCGGGAGAATCCAAGAAAAGAAAAATGATATCATCTAAGGTTTAGCCAATTCTTCTTCCTTTGGGTCATATAAAACTGACTACTTATTAGCTTTTCTTGCAGAAAACCCAAGAAGATGATCCAACTCCTTAAGTTCAACTAGAAATCCTGGAGGCAGAAAATGAATCTCAAGGAACAAAGGTAAAACATGTTTAAACTCTTGAATTTTCTGTATTGATCTATTTCTAATTAAAGTTTCTACAGGAAAATAGCATTGAGTCTTCTGGGATGGACCTTCTTGCTGATCAGGATGCTAATCCCTCAAACCAAGATCATATTGATGGTAAGAACCACAGACCTCAATTCATATTGACTTTGACTTAGCACCAATCACAGACAGCTTGAAGCCGAAGAAGAAGGAGTTGGCCGAATCTGTTCAAATAAGCATACAGATTATGAAGAACCTGAAGATTCTATCTGCGTCTCTAGCTGATGATGAAATGTTACTAGCCCAAGCTGATTCTATTAGGAGAAATGCCTTTGATGTATTGAAAAACTTCTTTGAGCTATAATTAAACATTCCTGTAACAGCTCTCCAGACTCCTAAATGTTTTGAACCTATGTTTTAGCATTATTTAGCGATGCCACTTTGTCCTCTGTATTTAGCTAATTTATAGATTCTTGATTCAAGTCTGACAGATGGCCATTTCTTCTTAGCTCTTTAGCCGATTGATCGTCTCGATTTATTCCTCCGATTGACCGAATAGTACAAAATAACAGGTCTTTCGAGAAAATGCTTGGAATTGATTTGACTGGCTACTCGATTACCTGCCTGCGCAGTGTCGTAATTAATGGTAGACTGTTGATTCTCTTTGATACGTGCCCCCTGGGCTATAAACTGGCATATTGCAATCTATACGCGATCTTTGCTCTCTCCGTCCTCAATCAAGAAAAAACCTTTCTTTTTCCAAGACAACACAATCCTTCAAGCACCATCCATGTCAGGTCATGACCTTGGTAAACGCCCTCTGGAGGAGGAAGAGGTGGATTCTCACTGCATCATCCATCTGCGTGTCAGGTAATCTCATCTCAACTGATTTGACTATTGCACTTTTGAATCTAATCTTTTTCCCGCTGGTTCTCAGGATGGACGGCGAAGGCCCTTCCAATGTCGTTGCCGTGCCTAGAGCTCTGGCAGCACCTACCACGCCTACGGCAGTTCAGATACTAGGGATTGGTCCTGGTTTAATCAGTATAGCTCTGGTGGAATCTGAAGGTTCCTCCACTGGATCAGAATCCTCCACAGGGTCTGCCAAGGTGTTGGCAGCATTGTACGATCACATCTACCAGGAGCAGAGGGAGATGGAGGCGTGCTACGATGAGACTGTCAAGGAGTTAGCTCGTATGCAGAGCATCCTTGCTGACTTCCAAGCTGCTCTCATGACTACTGAGCGGGAGGTCAAGGTAGCCACCAATCAGCAAATTGCTATCGATGCTCGCATTGTGGGTGAGTACAATATCTTAGTTGCTGATTCTTGATGCGTCCCAACGATTAATCTTCTTGTTTGATTTCTTGGATCTTACAACGCAATTTGAGGAGCACCAGCTTGTTGGGAACCCCGCCGCCACTGCTGTGCACGCTCCTAGGGAGACCATTGCCCAGAGACCATTCATGCCAGGGTGCATGAGGTGGCCCATCAAGGTGTCATGACGGGTGCTTCCTTTTCCCTCGCCGTCGTTCAAGCTCGTACAGGCCTGAATCTGCAGAATCTGGATGTCACGCCACAGATCTTAGATGCTATTGATGCCAACTCTAAACACTTTGAAGCAGCAGCAGAAGCTATTGCCAATGCAGCTTCGACCCACTACGTCATTGGCAAGCTCCCTTAGTAGGCTTGTAATAAGGTGTAGTCTTTTGTAGGAAGCTCATCTTTTGTAAGGAACTTATGAACACAATGAATGCTCTTGTCTTGTGAATCATGCTCTGGAACTAATCATTGATACTGTTTATTGCTAAAATAATCTTATATTTTGTTTTAATTTTTTGCTCTAAAGGTGATGTATGTTACATCGGCTATTACCAACATTTTGTTGGTTATTTACACTAAAGGCGATACTAGTGTATCGGCTATTATGCTTGATACCCTACCTGATAATCTATTCTTTTGTCTAAAATAAGCTGATTTCCCCTAGACACCTTAAACTATCTTAGATCTTGATAGTCTAACAATATCTGGCTACATTGTCCTGTTTACATCGGCTATTAGAACTTAGTGTTCCTCTAAAAGATACTTTCAGAGCCAACGGCCCGAGCCGGCTGTTGATCTTCATCGTTGATCGAGATGAAATCTCCATGAAGCTCCTTTCCAAAGAAACATTCAAAGCTTTCCAAGTCCCAATAGACATGATCAACAGAGGAGATGTTAATTGAATCATTAGCAGGCACAACCTTGATGTCATTTTCTATCCACTGAATTATATGTTGATGCATGGTTGAAGGTATACAACAGTTGGCATGAATCCAATCCCTTCCAAGAAGTAGACTATAGAATCCTTTTCCATTGATGATAAAGAAGGTAGTGATCAAGGTCTTGCTGCCAACTGTTAGTTCAACACTTATTGCCCCCCGAGTATCGGACACATTTTCTCCAAAGTCTCTTAATTGCATGTTTGTCTTGATTAAATCTTCAGGGTCTTGCCTAATTTTTTGAATGTTAAATAAGGCATAAGGTTGACTGTAGCACCTCCATCCATGAGCATCTTACTCATAGGCTTCCCATCAACAAGTCCTTTGATATATAAAGCCTTCAAATGATGGTAATGCATCGGCTTGTCAAACACTGCTTGAGAAGTGAGATCCAAGTAAGTAGCTATCTCTTCATACTCCGACTCATCAAAGTCAGAATAAACCTCTTGACTCTTTGATGCTCCAAACTCAGCAGGCAAGATACACTGCATACCAATAGGAGCTGATTTGCCTGAATTAGCTGTTTGCTTGGCCTTCCAAACATGTGCCTTCTTAGCCTTCTTGGCCTTCTCTAGCTTGATCTCAGTTTCCCTCAAGCATTGAACCCTTCTCTTTTGACTCCTAGAAAGACCACCAGGGCACCATTGGTTTTCTTGCCAAACATGCTACACTTCTTCTATGTCTTCATCATAAGCATCACAATGATCATGAATTCTGCATTTATTAATACGCCGATCCTCCATAGGTTGTCCAAGTCTCTCATGAATAGACCGGCGGTTGATTTGAGATTGCTGATACTCTCTATACTGATCACTGTACTCAGGGCAGTTTCTTTTGGTTGTCAACCTCAAGCCTTCATTCTAGTAATGCCTGAAGAAAGGACAATTTTGATGTGATTCCACTTGTTCCCTTTCATACCTTTCTTCTTTGAGCCTTCTCTCATACTCTTGTTATTCAAACCGTCTTCTACGGTCTCTCTCGTGCTGCCTCTGCCACTTGTTGAGAAGAATACGAGATGTCACACGTGACCTTCTTTCAGCCGATGTAGATGACTCGGGTTGGTCAAATTGCCTATTCTGCTTCTCACATCTAGTCTTGATTTCTCAATACTCCACATCGGTGAGTTGCAGTCTTGCGTCTACTGTCCCTGATTCTTTTGCTCTAGCAGAAGTCAGCACCTTGGTCTTGCCCTTTGGAAGGACAATATCAGCCATTGTAGAATCAAAGGGTTGATGATCCACTTTCATTTTACTAGTAGTGTCAAAGCTCAATTTTCCTACTTCAATGGCTTTCTGGATTTGCTTCCTGAATACATTGCACTCATTGTAGAGTGAGTAGTAGAATTATGAGCCTTACAATATTTCTTCTCCTTCACTTCTTCAAGACAGAGCAGCTTCTCATGCAACACTTTGATATAACCCTTGTTTAGCAAATAATCAAAGATTTTATCAGCCTTTGAAGTGTCAAAATCAAATTTCTCTTGTGATCTGCCCCAAGGATGGTTGATGACATAATTCTTGCCAAGATTCCACTCAATAGCATCAACCTCTTCTCTTTCTTCGTCTGAACCATACTGAATCAAGGATTTGTAATAATCAGCCACATTGGCTGCCTTCTGGAAGCGATTTTGCTGGCGTGGTGGTTGTACATATTCAGATATTGCAGCCACCCTATGTGCTAGTGCTCTAAGATTTTCAAATTGCATTCCAATGAGCTTCTCTTTCAGGTATGGTTGCATCCCTTCGATAGCCAATTTCACCAACTGGCTATCAGACAGGTTCAATGAAAAGCACAGACTCTTTGTTTGCCCGAATCTCTGAATAAAATCAAGACCCAACTCATTATTCTCATCCTTATACTAGTCAGACCATCAATGTCCTTCTCAATAGTCCCATTAAAAAAGTAAGCATGGAATTTGTTCTCCAACTCATCCCAAGTATTGATAGAATTTCTTAGCAAGGATGAGTACCAAGTGAAAGTTGGTCCTGACAGTGACAAGGCAAAGAATCTAACTTCATGAATTTCTTGAGCCGCAACATCACCCAATTGAGCCAGATACTTGCTTATGTGCTCCATCGTGCTGGTATTGTCTTCCTCGGTAAACTTGGAGAATTCTGGAATTCTGTAGTTGCATGGAAGCTCCAGACGGTTGTACCACTCAGGATACGGCATGTTGTATGATCTAGAGTGACTCCTCTTCATGTCGAACTGCTTCTCCATCACCTCAGCAAGCTTGTTGACCAGTTGGTCATTAGGATCAATAGGTCCCCTAATGCTTGGACAAGCAGGTAGTCCCCAATGATTGTAGCTTGAAACATTTGCAAAATCGGCTGGTGGCTCTTCATCTCCTTCCTGGGCCTAAGCAGCTTCTCCTCCCAAGGCTTGATTCACATGATAGTTCATGCTTCTCCTGATCCTGTCAACTGATGGAGCTATTTTTTGAGCTGAAGCTAGTACGGTTGAGGACGTATCAAAATTAGGTGGAGGACCACCCTTCGACTATTGTGCATGAGGAGCAACACTACCATTTGCACCTCCATTAGAAGTTGACGCCCTATTTGTCTTGGGAAGATTTTGCACACCACCACCAGAATCTGATGCTTTGTTTAGATTGAAATATGCAGGTCCAACTTGATCAATAGGAAAGCCAGCAAAGATATCTTTCATGATATTTCCAAATGTATTTAAGAAATACGCTTGATGATTTGCAATAGCTTCATGAATCATCTTATTCATTTGCTCTAGCACAAACTTCTTGTCCGCTTCATCTCCTGCATCAGTTTCTTCTGGCATCAAGATTCTTGGCATTGATTGCTTCAAAACTACCTTGCCACCATGTACTCTTCCAAAGCAAGACAAGCACTTTTGCACTAATTGTTCAGTAGCTTGTTCAATTGCTTGCTTCTGTTCTGCATCAAGTTCTTCCATCATGATATCGAGGATGTTGTTGACGTTGAGGTCAGAGGGATTCGTTGGAGCCATTGTTGACGATCGTGTGTCCCACTGGGCATGCCAAAAAGAGTGTTGGCGTAAAAATATGACTATTCATGCCAACTGGCCTATCGCAAGCCAAGTAGACTAGAGCGTGAGCGTCTCTCCGATCCCTGGGACTTCACCAGCAGTTGATCCAGTCGATTGAGTCCGAGGCATGCCAGTTAATTTGACACTGAAATTGACAAGGAGGAAAATAATAGTCAAATTATGAAACCTACCAGTGTGATTCCAGACAGTTCCTCATATGTGGTCAAATAGCCGATTTGATTAGGGCATTGACTAGAAAGTCAACATCCAATATGCATTTATAAATAATCTGATAAATTAATATGCATGAATAAAGCAATCGATCATGGCATGGTATGAATAACTAAGACAAGATAAATCATAGATCATTCATGATGTGTGCTATAAACAGTAAAGAACTAGCTAAATCGGCTACTCAAATACGCATAAAGGGAGCAAAGCCATTAGTCGATCTAGTCTATTCAATACAATATGTAAAGATCCAACATGTGTTGCAAACAATCTAGATTAAAACTAAAAGATCCACCAAGCGAACTCAACAAACCTACTAGCTTTAAACAGATGCATGCACACAATGTTTTGGGTGAAGCTTTGGTGAATCGACTAATTTGCCAATACTGACATGAGAACAAACTAGGTGTACAAACGATTTCACAGCAAAGCTCGCTAATGACAAGTCTGAACTCGAGTAACTCTAACAGTGGGGTTTGCTAGAATGCAGCCGTAATAGAGCTCAACTTACTTTACTTGTGAAACAATCTATACCCTAGAACGCACAACATGTCACGAACAAGATTGATACAATCTAGATAATGCAAGCACGAGATTGATCATCAAAGGAAAGGAATAAGCATAACAAGCATTGATGACAATCGAATATAAGAGGATATAAGCCAAATCTAACAATCTTGATCAGGCAATAATGTTGTTGTAATAAAATAAATAATGTAAACAAACAACATCGATAACTTAATGAATCTACTAGGTTACCAAGTCTAATAGAGCCAATAACTGGCCATTGGTAACTTAATGAATCTACTAGGTTGCCAAGCCTAATAGAGCTGATAACTAGTCTATGTCAATGTATACAACAGGAGGTCAGAACGGCCCTATCAAACGATAACATAAACTGTCAGCATGTGCGAATGCATAGATAAGAGGTCGAACCAGCCAAATCAAGCATAAACACAAGCCCTTTGGCCATATCAGTATATAAATAGGAGGTCGAACCGGTTCTATCTAACACAAATAGAAGCCATGATGGTACTTATAGCAAACCAGAGGTCGGACGACCCGATGCAGCCTAGCTTGATGAAGAAACTCGCCGAGATCCTAAAACTAAGGGTTTGGTGGCCAGATCCGGAAAGATTGTATTGAATGTCGAGAGAGATTATAAGGTGCCAGGGCTTACATATTTATACCCTGGACTTTGACCAAGTCCTAACATAATACAACTAGCAAATAAGGAAAAGACTCGAAAACTACCTAAAACTCGATAATTTGAGCCCTACTATTTCGTCCTGTAGAGTCCTATGTCGTCAATGCGCTGTTTCTTCGTCAAGTCAGATCAGAGTCGATGTGGCCCGCATGCCTCTTCAGATAGCCGATTCTGGTTAGCTGATCCATCCTGATTTAACCGATTCCCCAATATTCGGCTGTTATCAGCATTTAGCTGATTCCGACAGTGCTTCTTCGAGTAGCTCCATCTTTGTGTCCGCCAGTCCAAATTTTGGTGCAAACAGTTTGCACACTAATTGGGAAGAAAAAGATAAACACTAGTTTTGATTTGCATGTTGTAGCATTGCCATCTTCAGAGTTCACAAATCACACATCTGACGATAGAAACTATCATGTTTATCTAATATGACTTTCACTTTGCGATAATACTCATTTCTTTTTTGCATCACTAATCCGATGGATCATTTTAGTGAACCATGCATTCCCAATACCTTCTGACTCTATACAACTCATGTCTACGCCTGGCATATCCATGAAAAAATTGTGATGCCAAAGCTTGTCTTCCTCCTGTCACCTGCCACTTTAGCCCTTGTACACACTTGAGCTCACTCACTGTCTTGTCAGGACACTACTGTCATATGCTTGTTCGGTGCAATTATACAAAAGACACAAGACAGAAATTGAAGGACAGTTCAGTTGAGCTGCCAATAAGCACATAGCTGAATTAACTATGACACAAGAGAAACTGAACTAGGAGTTCTAAGCTTGGACAAAATAAAGGAAATAAAATAATGATTTCCTAATGTTTCCCAAGCCTACATTGTACTATGGAAGAAATGAACACTCTCACTTGCATGTAGCTACAAGGAAGAAGGCACTCTGCTCTGCATTTTTCTTTCTCTCTCTCTGTCTCTGTCTCTCTCTCTTTTTCTGGACCTGTGTTCTGGACTTCTGGTACAGTGGTACCTTATATGTTTGGGTGATGCATTAGTTGTTGGAGCCGGTGGTGGTGAATTACAATAGTTTGCTTGTCTCTATCCACTGGAAAGAATTTTTGGAATAAATGGGTACAAGATTGTACCTATTTATTGATAGAGGAGATGCTCTTACATCTTACGTAGAAGATCTGATATATATTCATATTGCCCCTGCTGCAATCTGAAATTTGTGCTTCTAAAAGTTTATTTTTGTTATATAAATTGCATGTTTTTTCTCCAATTTATCCTGCCTCTGAAATTATTGAAAGATTGTCATTTGCATTGATGGGCTCTTTGTTGGAAATGTCATATAGCTATTATTTTTAGAAAATAAACAAAAAGTGCATAGACAAGCAATTTTGATTAGCTTCTGGCCTAACTTTTTTCACAAAATTTTTATACTCTTTGAACAAAAAATTATGCCCATGACTCCCTAGATTTTGTATTAGTCTAGAATCTAGGCAGGCATGACACAGTTATATTGCATCGACGATGAAGTTAACAAGCAGCCCCTAGGACGTTTCAGAAAGAACAAAGAGGCGATAAATCAATTCAGCTGCATTGGAATGAGCACCGGTCTTAGGTCTAGTTTATTAGTACTCCGCCGACAACAGCCTCTTTTCAGGACAGAAGGCCATCAGGCCCATCAAGACCTCACGTCTAGCCTGTGATAGATCCACAAAGCACTTCGGAACAAGCTTCTCCGCAGCAGAGCTCAACCGATCTCACGATCACCGCAGCTCGTGAATTACCTCTTTCATGATTTGTCTCTGACTTGAACAGTCTCACCAGTAAGATGCTCCACCATCATGCATCCAAGCGCCCCACATGTCAACAGACGGGCATTTGGGGTTGAGAAACAAACGACCCTCTCTATCAGGTTTGGCTACAATTTCTTTCGCCACATTTCAGATGCTGAGAAGCTTTGTTACAACTGAATTCCACATGCCACCCAAGCCTATCTAGCTTATTATGCCAACGTCTTCTGATATGAAATGGCATTTCCACCCTCAGCTGGTAGCCTTCCTCTTTCAAATTAGTCCTAATCCTACCAGGGAACCCCACTTCTTGCATTTGGGCCTATCATATCAATCGGTCTTATAATATACTTACTCCAAGCTAGCATATATAACTGCACCCTGCTATGCACCAAACACATTTTTATATCTCAAGCATAAGAAAGCATGTGCTCTCTACATCCCGTAACTCATAAATTTATAGTAACTTTGGACTCCATTTAATGAACATCATTGTATGGAATACCCATTAGATATACGATCATGGAATGAATTTGATGCTAGTAACATGCATGGCTGACACAGTTGTATCGAAACTTCAGGTGGGCTTCTGCGTGAGGATGCTTTTGAATTTATCATCGTGTTACAATTAAGTGGCACGATGCTAAGTGACACAAGAACTCAAAGCAAATAAGCTCCACAAATGCAAACTACAAGTGACACAAATATTACCAGGACCATTAAAAAAGTTCATCATTGAGAAAGGATGACTTGTTAGCGTAAATTAAACACGGCTGACCACTTGAATTCAATTGCGGCTAGGAAAAGTGTTTGCAACTAAGAAACAAAAATATAAATGCAACTGTTCAGGTCGTAGCTTTGCCGTTTTCATACTTCTGGCCATATACAGGAACCAAGCGACTACTACTGAAGCCCCATAATTTCTAGAGCTAGACATAAACCAGGTTGTTTCAAGATCTTTTTTTCTCGAAAAACAAGAGAGTTGTGATTCATTATATCAGGAAGAAATTAAGATGGGTTATAAGAACCCTTTGCAACACACCCCACACCCGACACTGTTTCACGCCCGTGGACTAGCTAGGGAGTGTGGGGCAGTCAGGAAGGACAGCCCCCGAACACCTTCCATGCACCATGACGGATTCATAGCTAGAAGGTGGGGTCAGGCCTTCAGGGCACTACTAGCCGGAAATATTGGTGGAGAGGTGAGATCGAAGGATGAGGTGCAATGACCGGACCACTAGGATGGTTTGTGGGATAATTAGGATGGTTTGTGGGATAATTTAATTATTTGTCCAGCTGCTTGCACAGTTCAAGCTTTCGATACCTATTCATGGCTGGATGACGCTATAATTTTACTTGTTGACGCTATAATTATAAACTAACCTTTCAATACCTAGTCATGATTTCCTTTTTATGAGACTGTAGCAGGGTGACATTCTTTTAAGTTTGAGTTGAAGCTGCAAATTGTTCTCTTGGAATAGAATTCCACCTCTAACATCATACATATTGTCTTTGTTGTGTATCTCAACGAACGAAATTGATTGATTCGGGACGTTTGTTGTAATGAAAATGCTAGCAGCCTAGCAGAGTTGCTCTTGTTTGCTCAAAAAAAAAGCAGAGTTGCTCTTGTGCTTAATAAAGTCCAACAAATGAGAAATCAATAACAATGGTTTTATTCTCTAGGGATGAAGGGAAGGTTTCTTTTCGAGCTAGTGATCAACAGAACTGGTCTTCATGGGTAAAGAGGAAAGTTTGTTTTGTTTCGAGTCCTACACTTATTGAAAAGATGAGAACCACCAGGGAAAAAGTTTAAGTGGATGAAAAAAAGATCTATAGCAATATAGCATATATATTACCCACATTTGTCTTCAGTTCAACCACAATAGTTACGTGGAAGACGTCCGCCACTATGCAACTTTAGCATTTGGGAATTCCCTACGTCTCCCAAGTCCTGTGTGGCGCCATCAGTTTGTTATAACATTAAAATTGCGACACACACACTTGTTTGGATTCAGCGGCACACATATGCCACAGTTGCACACAACCTTGTTTGGATTTTTTTTTTTTTTTTGAGACCAACCTTGTTGGGTTGTACTGCACTGATCTCCCATGGTCTACAACCCTATATATATAATATATCTACGTACATGGACGATGGTAGGTGCAATAAATATCCTCTTGTTCGATAATTATTAATTAATCTAGTAACAATTATGGGGTATCATAAAAGTTAATATTTTTTATATATAGAGTGGTGTTAATCCAAATCATTTGACTGTTCAGATATTGACAATTGCATTATTTTTTATGTTTTTAGGCATAGAGCAAAATTTATCAGGGATATGAGTTAGTTTTCTACTAGAACTTTTCAACATGACGTCAGGAGTGTCCAAATATAATTGACAAAGAACGATTATAAAATACAAGAAAAAGACAGAGGTACAATTGCTGAAGCCAATTTGGAGAACAACAGTCTTGAGCTCCTGAAACTCCACTGTCTCAGTGCCTAAGCAGCAGCCCCAACGCACAAATCATTCAACAACCCAGACTCTGTTCTTCCCCAACTGATTGTTGCACATAAAGTGAAAAATCCGAATCCAATCCCCCACGTGGCTTCTTTTCCGAGCTGTCCTATACTCCTCTTGTCAAGGCAAGACTACTACTCAAAGTCCCTATATCTTCCTCTGTCTTGATGGGATGTAAAGATTCGCCGCACAAACACTCCTGATGCCTCGCAAGACCAAAATCTGCATGCATACTGAAAACATCACATCCCGGGGTCGGGGGACACTATTTCATTTTATTCGGCAGGCAATGCACTAGATGGCTGAAAATGAACACACTTGAACGAAGAGGGTTGCTTATGTTGCCCAGAAGCTATAGTTTTTCTGAGTACTTCGGCAAGGCTTCAGCTTTTATAGCCTCATGGATAAAACAAAATATTGTGCATCCGTCATGCACACTGAAAAGCAATATAATGCCCACATGGCCGCTATAGGTGAGTGGCAGAATGGGCATGTTAAAGCACTGATTTCAGTGTTGATGATAGACAATGCTTGCAAGTGTTTGATCAATATGAATTTGACATGATTCAGAAATGCCCTTTGATTTTAAACAGTTTACTTTTAATAAGGAAATATGTCACATGTAATTCTTGATCACAAGCTCCTTTCATTCATCATACCGCCATTGCAATTGGACCCAAAACCAGAGCTAGTATGTCCCCCCTGAATAGAACCAATGAAAGACTTGGTTTGACACTCGTCAAAACATTCCCAGTTTGTGGTGCCCTTACATGGTGTAAACCGTCGTTGCCAGCGCTGTCCCCATCCTTGGCTGGTGGTGTATCATCATTGGCTCTGGTGGTGTTGTGCACTAGCGGCTAGCCTCTCTCTGTCTTTGTTGTCGTTCTTCCCACGCCTTGGTGATTCATGGTTGCTGTCCGCCTTATGCTCCTACTAGTTCTCCTTGGTGCACTGCAGTCCACCTCCTCCACTCCATTTCATCGGCAAGCATTTCATTGTTGAGTCCACAACAAGTCCAGCAAGTTCTTCATCAATATTTTCCACACCATCCTTCACCATAGGCACCACTTCAGTCTTCAAAACTCCATAGTTTGCAAGCATCTTCAACTGTTTTTTTTTTTGAACAATCAGGAGGAACCAGGGGCTCCTACTGTAAATGCATTAAAAAAGCAACACAGAGTGCAGTTACAAAAGAAACAGAGAAACAAAGAAAGAGAGGTAGGGAACAGTGAAAGAAAGGGAGAAAGGCAAGAAAATTAGAAATTGGAATTGATCCATAATTCCAAGAGGGGAACTATTGTAGATTAACACCTATGAAGAAGGAGGAACGTCTCCTCCGATAAGTATCTTTTGCATTCTAGAACTGAAGGATTCCTGTTCCTGAAAATTACATCATTTCTCACCATCCAATTTTTTTCTTTGAGTGAACCACAATCCAAATTGCCCAGCACAGAAGAATGAAGATGTCCAGAGAGAAAACAACATTTATCAGTTGATTCCAAGTTTGAAATATTTTTTGAACCGAGAGGTTATCAGCAAAGTGGAAGTTTTGTGAGACTCCAACAGTCTTTGACGAAAGGGTTGTTAGACATAATCTGCTGCCACCCCACAGAATTCCACAGCATGGTGAAGGATAGGGAGTGGTCAGCTCATGTCAAGGCAGGCTATGTCCTGGTTTTTCCTGTAGCAGTATGGTAGCAGTAGAAGCTCCCTCACCCACGTCTTCGGGTGACGTAAGCATAGCACTAGGAGTAGTTGAGTACTGTAGCCATGCCTCATGTGTACCCGGTAGAGGGTGGAGGATTGTACATATATGTTATGCAATGCAATAGAAAAGGCAGCTCTTGCCACCAGATCAGTCTCTAGTCTTCGGCCAACGCTGAAGACAGTGTATGTGTTGTGTGTGTGTGCGGGAAGGGAGCTCGTCTCGTTTTCTTCCCTGGTTTAGGGAGGATCTCGAGGGGGGTCGAGCAGGTGCTGCTCGCCTCGAACCTGGTCGGTAGCCAATGCTGCTGGTCAGTGCCACTGCTAGGCACCTTCCAAGGTGGTCGGCAGTGGTTGGTGCTAGGTCCTAGCGCCAACACGTGGTATCAGAGCCGTACATTGTTGCTAGGCCCAACGGCCGGCGATGGCGGACGCGGTGCTGTAGGGAGCCGGTGCTAGCGGTGGAGGGCAGCTCCAGCCAGTGCCGCAGCAGGTGGAGGTGCGCGTGGTCAGGGAGTATGGCGGGAACAACTCCTGGCCCATGCTCACCCGCACCAACTACGGCTAGTGGGCTGTGCAGATGAAGCGGAAGCTACGCGCCCGAAAGTGGTGGGCAGCCGTGGAGACCGGAGAGGATGCAGAGGTGGGCGTCATGGAGGCGCTCATGGCGTCCACTTCGAGCGAGTTCCACGAGGCGCTCGGGGCCAAGAAGACGGCGAAGGAGGCATGGGAGATGCTGGAGTCATTTCGCATCGGCTCGGATCGAGCCAAGCGAGCCAAGGTTCAGCAGCTACACCGGGAGTTCAACGACATCCGGTTCAAGTCCGGGGAGTCGGTGGAGGACTTCGCCCTGCGGCTCCAGTCGCTCGCCGCTCACCTGGCCACCTATGGCAAACCACTGGAGGACGAAGATCTCGTCAGTAAGCTCCTCTGCGTGGTGCCTCCCAAGTATGCCTAGCTTGCCCTGTCCATCGCGACAATGTTGGACTTGTCCACGCTGACGCTCGAGGATGTGGCAGGGCGGCTACGGGTGGTGAAGGATCGTGGGTTGGCTACACCAGAGCAGGAGGACAGCAACAAGCTGCTGCTGATGGAGGAGTGGACTGCACGCATGAAGCTGCGACGGTCCGGGGAAGGCTCCTCTGGCCGTGGTGGTGACCGTGGTGACAAGCGGCGCGACAAGGCGCTGCAAGGAAACAAGCGCAACACCGACCCAAACGCATGCCGGCGTTGTAGGAAGGTAGGGCATTGGGCGCGGGAGTGCTCGGAGAAGGAGGAGGCCCACCTAGCTCAGGATGATAGCGACGACGAGCACGCGCTTTTGATGGGGGTGTGCTGTGCGCTGGAGGATGACGAAGCAGAGAAGGTAGGGGCAGAGCAGGGGACTGCGCTGCAGGCTGTCCATCTCGACGAGCTGCGCACGGGCCCATCTTGGCACAGTCGCTGTGCTGGAGCAGGTGGTGGTGTCCCGAGAAGTCATCTCCGACGAGGTGGCACGGGACAGGCCAGGGGTGGGGGAAGAGCCTGCGGCTGCAGAGGCGAAGGAGCCGCCAAGCCCAGCCGCGGAAGGCTCGCCTGCTCACTCCTCTGTTCTTAGTGGCGGTGAGGCCACAGAGAAGCTAGTGGCGGGGAATGAGCCCGCGGCTGCAGAGGCGGAGGAGCCAAGCCCAGCCGCGGAAGGCTCGCCTGATCTTTGCTCCAGTGGCGGCGAGGCCAGGGGAACACTGGCGGCCGAGGAAGCTGTGGCGGTGGAATTCACGGCGGGGAAGTAGGGACTCTGTGGTGGCTGGGGTGGAGGAGCCACCCAGTCCACTCGGGGCAGGGACCCCTATCCTCGACCGTGCTTCGCCTCGTCTGACCCCTTCCTAAGAGGACGCCTCGACCTCAAGGGGTGGCTGGGCCTTGTCCACAGGGCGGGGTGGCCTCGAGGGACGCGGGGCTCCATTTGCAGCCCGAAGCAGCCTCGAGGGTCATGGGGCCGCCACCAAGACCGAGTTTTGAGGGGCTGCGTCCGAGTCTGAAGGCCGGGACGGCCTTGAGATTCGTGGTTCCCTAATCGAGTATTGCGAGTCCGCGCTCGAGGATCATTGGGCCTCGATCGAGGGCCGGGGCGGCGTCGAGGGTCGCACGGTCTCGACCGAAGGACGGAGTGGCCTTGAGGTCCATGGAGCCGCAAGCCACCTCAACCGCGGGCGGGAGGCCGCGATCGCGGGCCGGGATGGCACAACCGTGGAATGCGGAGCCTCGATCGAGGATCACGCGGCTTTGTCTGAGGTCCGGGGGGCTCTTGCATCTGTGGGGCCGTGATAGAGGCTCGAGGCGCCCTCGACTACGAGACGGGGAGCATCGACCACGGAGGTGCGGGTGGCCTCGACAGCCTCGAGCGCGGAGGCGCGGAAGGCCTCGACCGCGGAGGCACGGGAGGCCTCAATCACGGAGGCGCGGATAGCCGCGACCGCGAGGCCGAACGCCACGACTGCTGGTCGGGCGACCTCGACCGCAAGGCGGGAGGCCTCGACCGTAAGTAGACGGACCTCAATTCCGAGATGGGAGGCCTCGACCCCATGGCCAGAGGCTCGACCCTAGGACGGGGGGTCTCAACTGGGGGCAAGGGGCCTCGATCGAGGAGCCGGGGGGGTCGACGATGGAGGTTTCTTCGTTTCAAATGACCCAGCCTCGAGAAACACTAGCGGAGGAACTGGCCACATTCACAGTCGTGGAGAGGAACGCAGAGTGGCAGAAGGCGATGCTAGAGGAGCACGCCTTGTACACCCGACGACGGGGGAAGGAACCGGACATCGTCGGGGTGTACGACGACACTGGGACGCGGGCGGTGGACATCGTCGCGTTCAAGTGCGAGATGGCAACTCAACTCGAGACGAGCGATCTTGGCGTGCTCTCCTGCTACCTTGGCATTGAGGTGGAGCAGGGGAGGGACTCCATCACGCTGGGGCAGCAGAGGCTGCTAGAGCGGGCTGGCATGGAAAACTGTAAGTCCATTCCGACGACGATGGAGGAGCGGTTCATGCTGTCGATCGGATTGCGGGTCACGGAGGATCCGTGGCAGGATCACTAGACGGCGGTGAAGAGGCTGCAGCACTACATCAAGGGGACACTTGATCAGGCAGTTGTCTTCCCCGAGCACAGCGGGCAGCGGCTGATGGCGTTCAGCGAGGCGTCATTCAAGTCCGGTGAGGATGAGCAAGGGCTCATGGCGTTCAGCGACGCGGACATGGCGAGCGACGCAGATGGGCGGCGGAGTACCTCGGGCGTACTCGACGGCGCCAATCGCCTGTAAATCGCTGGAGCAGAAAGACGATGGCGCTGTCGACCTTCAAGGCAGAGTACATCACGACAGCCACCGCGGCATGCCAAGTCACTCTGGCGTCTCAGGAGCTGAGGCAGAGGATTGGCATGGTTGAGATTTAGGGTTAGCAGCAAGATTAGGGAAAGATTGTTAGACATAATCTGCTGCCACCCCACCGAATTCCATAGCATGGTGAAGGACAGGGAGTGGTCAGCTCATGTCAAGGCAGGCCATGTCCTGGTTTTTCGTAGCATTATGGTAGCAGTAGAAGCTCCCTCACCCACGTCTTTGGATGATGTAAGAATAGTACTAGGAGTAGTTGAGTACTGTAGTCATGCCTCATGTGTACCCGGTAGAGGGTGGAGGACTGTATATATATGTTATGCAATGCAATAAAAAAGGCAGCTCTTGCCACCAGATCAGTCTCTAGTCTTCGGCCAATGCTGAAGACAGTGTGTGTGCTGTGTGTGTGCGGGAAGGGAGCTCGGCTCGTCTTCTTCTCTGGTTCAGGGAGGATCTCGAGGGGGGGGTCGAGCAGGTGCTGCTCGCCTCGAACCTGGTCTGCAGCCAATGCTGCTGGTCAGTGCCACTGCTAGGCACCTTCCAAGGTGGTCGGCAGTGGTCGGTGCTAGGTTCTAGCGCCAACAAGGGCAACAAAAGAACAAGTGCATGATTGTTTCTTCTCTGGATCCGCAAAGTGCAAGTTTTATCAGACTCCAGCAAAAGAGCACACTGATAATCATCTAGATGCATACCCTCTTCTTCTGATCACGTCTCTAGTTCTAAGTCTGTCCACAAGAACAAGCCAGAATTTCTTTTTTTGTTTTTCTTGACAGGAGGTTTTCCACAACCTTCTTAAGATTGGATCAGCCTGAGTGTCCAGTGAGTGCTTTATAAGAAAAAAACAATTTTTGGCAAAAAAAATCAAGTTTTGGCCTTTGTCTAGTAAAATAGAACAACAACACGACCCTAAACACCAAGCTAGCTGCCCCCCGCAGTTGCCCTCCATCCTTGTAAATTGAAATTGTTTTTGCCCTCCCTTGGCGAGCTGCATTCATTACATCTGACTATGTAGAGATTTCTTTGTCGACTTCTTATTCTCTTGAACATCGCTTGCAATGTATTGCCAACCCTGCAAATACTTTTGGATCAGGGCCTTGTCACATCGAATTCCTACATCAATAATATACAGGAAGGACGATCAACCACTGAGTCCACAAATGAATTAGGTGCCAGCGATTACTTTTTTTTTGCTGCCCAGTAGTTTCTGGCAGTGCCAAGAACAGTCTTTTAGATGTTGGACTATATTTTTTTGGTATTGTTGTGGAGAGATGTTCTAGCATGCCCTTCTAGCTAGCTGTATCTCATCTTAACATCATATCTGTGTACGACGTATCTACAATCCCAGTATTGTGCTCTGGAGTCTGGCACACTATAGAGATTGGACAAGGCAGGGTCCAGCTGGTTCATGGCGTAGTGGGCCAGCCTAACTATCGACCCACCATAGACACCACTCGGTCATCAAACCTCCACTGCCATGTTGCAATGTTTGTAGCATGTATCATCAGATCGTTGAGCGCTGTATGTGCAATACTGGTATTGTGCTCTGTAGTCTGCCACAGTACAGAGATTGGACAAGGCAGGGTCAGCTGGTTCATGGCATGGTCGGCCAGCCTAGCGCCGTACTAACATAAAATTAAGAAGAACGGCCTGGTTAAAGACAAAGACTACAACAGGGTGGCTGCCCTAAACTGCACACGTGTCTATCGAGATGGAGAGGTAGAGTAACTCCATCTTTTGTTACGCCATGAGCTCGACCGGACCTCCTCTACAACATTTGCAGTCATGGAGTTGGGACTAGGAGCGGCAAAGGGGCCTAACGAGGTTGGCCACCAGCGCAACAGAGGACAGCGGCGCAGTGGGCGGCGAGGTGGCTCGGTAAAGCCACAATTCTCCTACAATTGCTATTGGCCTGTACCTGCTTCTGCACAACAACAATTCCATGCCCTGAAAATGTTGTTTTTGTGTATGGAAGCTAGCCCTGAAACCAAGGCAATCAACAAGTGAACTGTGTATTACTGATGCCTCCCAAGCTTAAGTGATTTAAGCCGTCCTTACCACAAGCTTGATCAGCTCTGATATTTTTTCCTACCAGATCAGTACCTCATTCCTGCGCTCCCAGTTCTCACGCACCACGTATAATGCTTAGGATATTGGTGACAGCCTAGCAATCTGGAACTATACTACTCACATTCTTGAGTTCGATTGTATATGTTAGCCCTATTATGATTTATAGGCTCGCTTTCCTCAGCCGACTAGTCCAGAAAATATGTCATTATAGTGTTATAAAATGAACATCTACCAAAGCACATGAGGTTTCCCAGCAATTTATTAAAGACTTTGTTAAGGACCACTGACTTAACATAGTATGTCAACCGAAGTGTGGTGTAAATGTCATTAGACTACAGTTATCTGTTCTGTGCAACTAGTATTGATGGTTTTGTTTTACCTTGGATGACCGTAATAACTACTAATAAGGATCTCTGATGGACTATGGTGTATCCAAGGGAAACTTCCTACAACCAGAATTTATGTGCTATCATGGTGATATTACAAATTATTAAAAATCATTTAATCTTAAATTTATAATTTGTAGGCTAGTCAAGAAAATATGCCGTGTATACTGTGAACCACTCAAAACGTACAACCACCAAAGCACATACGGTTTTCCAGCGATGTACTAGCAAATTTATGAAGGACGATTCACTTAATATAGGATGTCACCCAAAGTTATCTGTTCTGTACAGCCAGTATTGATGCTACCCAGTGTGGTCGTATAATCAGACTGGTGTAAGACAATTGCTCTATAAGACGTATAAATAGACTACCGCTATCGGTTTTGTACAACCAGCTATCTGTCCATTACTAATCAGACTGGCGTACGGCAATTGCTCCAGCATACTAGCTGTATGTTCGTATAATCAGATCAGTGTGTATCAATCCTAGCATGCGCCTCTCCATTCCTCCACGCTGGAGAGACGTGGGACAAGGCTGGATTGTACACGCTGGCCGGTCAGCTGGATTGATCACGGCGTGGTGGGCCAGCTTGGCCGTGCTATCCTGCTCGCACATTAAGACAGCCCATACAGCAACACACCAGCTGGCAGTGTGCAATGCTGCTTCTTCAGAACAGCAATCGAATTATTCCTGGAAAATGTTGTAAAAATTGCCCTGCTTTTGAGTATGACAATCCTTTCTTGCCTCAAATTTAAGTATCACACAGTTCACTGAGTCCATGTTGCGGTAAGTTTGTCATCAGGGTATATTTATGTGGCACGAGACAAGTGACACAAGGAGTGAAACAAGGACTCACATAAGAAGCTCAACAATGCGCACAAATTATGAATACCCTTTTACCTGAACCTGACAGATTACACGAATTCAACTGCAACTATGCAATGGGTTTGCGAACTAATAAGGAACAAAAAGATAAACACTAATTTTAATTTTCATGTTGTAGCATTGCCATCTTCAGAGTTCACAAATCACACATCTGACCATAGAAACCATCATGTTTATCTAATAGGACCTTCACTCTACGACAATACTCATTTCTATTCTGCATCCCCAATCTGAAGGACCATTTTAGTGAACCATGCATTCCCAATACCTTCTAACTCTATACAACTCATGTCTACGCCTGGCATATCCATGAAAAAATTGCGATGCGAAAGCTTGTCTTCCTCTTGTCACCTGGCACTTTAGCCCTTGTACACACTTGATCTCACTCAGTCTTGTCAGGATATAACTATCATATGCTTGTTCGGTGCAATCATACAGAATACACAAGGGAGAAATTGAAGGACAGTTCTGTTGAGATGCCAATAAGTACACAGCTGAATTGACTGTGACGCACGAGAAACTGAACTAGGACCACCCTGCTAATTCTAAGACTATCCGCACTCGTCGTACTCTATTTTTACCCTCTTAAAAGAATATTCTAGCCTGGTCATCAAGATTGTCTCCTTTATACTACTTTTTTCTGCACTCATACATACTCTATTCCAATCTTTATCCACTGTTAGGGCCCACTTATAAAGATTTTTTATTAACTCTCTCCCTCCTGTTCTCTCTCTCCCCCTCCCATCGCTTCCTCCACCAGGAACAGAGGAACACAGGTGGTGCGCCGTTCGCCGGTAGCGGCCTCGCCGTCGCGCTCGCGGCCGGGCATTGCTCGTGCGCGCGGCCCGGCGGAGACGGCCGGGCGGCGCTCTTGCGCGCGGTGGCGGGGCTTGCTGCGGGCAGTGAGGCGCGGAGCGACGACCAGGGCTAGGCTTGGGCGCCGGCGAGTGCTTGAATCCACGGTCCTCGCCATGGCGGCGGCCCCTGCCTGCATCCTCGCTGCGGCCGCCGTGGACGCGTGCGGCTCCTTCGGCCGGCGCAGGCGTGGGGCCGGCCGCCATGGACGGGCGCGGCTCCTTCGGCCAGAGCGGGCGTGGGGCCGGCCGCCATGGACGGGCGCGGCTCCTTCGGTCGGCACGGGCGTAGGGCCGACCGCCATGGATGGGCCGGCTCCTCTGGCGGGCGCAGGGACGGAACGGCCACTGCGTCGGGGGACTCCGGCCACTGCATGCGTAGGCGGACGAAGCACTACGTACGTTCGCTTCTCCCTCACCCCTTTCCTCCTCTTTCCTCTTTCACAGTCCCGTCCTTCTCTCTCCTCGAGCGGGGCCTGCAGCGTCCTTTACCGCGCGGTCGTGTCTGCCACAGCCACAGGGTGCTGGCCACTCCTGGATCGCAGCATTGCCTTTACCGTTTGCCGGTGCAGCTCAATTCATTGTAAATATTCCCTCCAGTATCCTTTGCAGTATGCCGGTGCAGATAGCCTAAGCTTGGACAAAATAAAGGAAATGAAATGTTGATTTCCTAATGTTTCCCAAGCCTACATTGTACTATGGAAGAAATCAACACTCTCACTTGCATTTAGCTACTACGAAGAAGACACGCCGTTCTGCATCTCTCTCTCTCTCTCTCTCTCTGGACCTGTGCTCTGGACTTCTGATACCTTGTATGCTTGGGTGAAGCATTAGTTGTTGGAGCCAGTGGTGGTGAATACCATTGCTTTTGCAAGGACGTATCATAGCAATTACAATAGTTTGCTTATCTCTATTTACTGGAATGAATTTTTGGAATAAATGGGAGCAAGATTGTACCTATTTCATTGATAGTTGATAGAGAAGATGGTTTTACATCTTCCTTACAATATCTGATATTCATTGCCCCTGCTGCAATCTAGGTCTCTGATTTATTTTTGAGTGAAATGCACCACAGGCCCCTGGACTTGCACTGCTGTGCTAAATAGGTCAACGGACTTAGAAACCGGGTATCTGACCCCCAAACTTGTAAACCGGTTCACCGCAGGCCCAAATGTCAAAACCACTCCGGTTTTTTCTGCCACGTGGACTGGGACCCTGTAATTTATCAAAAACAACCTCCACATCATCTCCCATCTCACCTCTACGCCCTCACCACTCTCCCCATCTCTACTCCTCTCATTCTCTCTCTCTGAGCCTGGAGTCGGCGGTGGTGAGCATGGTGGTGGTGCTGACCGGCAAGGCCGTGGTGCAGTGGGAGGCCCTCCTCCAGTTCGCCGGCGAGGCCGTGGCGCCAGTGGCGACCATGATGGGGAGCAGCTCCGCCGCCTTCTTGTGGGCGCGCTGCGCGCGTGCGGGAGCAGGGCACTGCCACCTCGCGGGCGCGCGTGCGGGA
>CM041642.1:25915781-25979402 GCA_023333625.1 Bothriochloa decipiens
CGCGTGCGGGAGCAGGGCACTGCCACCTCGCGGGCGCGCGTGCGGGAGCAGCTCCGCCGCCGCCTCCCGGGCGCGCGGGGGAGTGGGAGCAGCTCCGGCACCGTCTCTTCGTCGACGGGCACCTACTCAAGGTGGAGGAGGACGAGGCGGCGTTGCTGGGTGGCCGCCGCGGACGCGAGCGTGCTAGGGAGCTCCGCCCGGCCACCATGGACTCGCCCGCGGTGGAGCTCGTGGCAGCGTCTGCCTCGACGACGCGCCGCGGCGGAGCTCGCCTGTGCATGTGCACGCGGTGGCCATGGCCGTGGTAGCACGAACGCCCTTGCTTCCCTGCTCGCACCGTCGGCTGCGGCCGCCCTTCCCTTCTCGCGCCGACGGCCCGCGGCCGCCCTGCATGCGTGCGTCGCAGCTCCCATCCTCTCTCCCACACGGCGGCCTCGCGAGCGGCGGTGCCCTCCACGATGGCTCCCTCTGTGGCGGCCCCTCCTCCCTCCCCGACCTACCGCGGCCGAGCTCCAGCCTGCGCGCGACGGTGCGGAGGCGGAGCTCACGCTCGTGGCCAGTGAGCCTATGCGCAAGCGGACGGATTTCACCCGTGACGGCCGCCTCCTCTGGCTCCGGCCACCAAAGTCACTACTCCAAAGTCCACTCTCGAACGCGTCCTACGCCGCCGCTGCTGTGCGCTGAAGGAAGCTCAGGCCTTTGTTGCTGCTGTGGTGGCTGGCCGTTGTCTCGTGAGGATGACCTCGCCATGGACGGCGTCCCTGTACGCAGAAGAAGAGTGAGGGCATAGAGGTTAGATGCGAGACTGGGGAGGGTTGTTTTTGAAAAATGGCATGGCAAAACCGGAGTGGTTTTGGTATTTCGGCTTGCGGTGAACTGGTTTACAAGTTTGGGAGGTTCAGATACCCGGTTTCTAAGTCCGTGCACCTATTTGGCACAACAGTGCAAGTCCAGGGGCCGTGGTGCATTTCACTCTTTATTTTTTATCCCAAACATTAAGCCTAATGTTGAAATTTGCGCCTCTAGTCCATTAACTTGCGCGGCTGTGTCGATTTGGTCCATCAACTTCAAAATATATATTTTTTCTAAAAACTTGCTTAGTGGTGCATAAAGAGTCCATACCTCTTCGTTTTATGTTTATATTTATAAAAATGCCCCTATATTTGTTTTTTTTCAAAACCATAACCTTCACAAGCTCTTCAGCTCTCACCACAACCACCAGTCCGTTACCGTTGTCGTACCGTCCTTCAAAGAAACCTTGTGGCCACACTGCCCGTGCATCCTTGTGTAGCTCAGTGACAATGCCAGTTTGCGAACGTGACCATGGCGTTGATCGACACGACATCGCGAACACCGAGAAGCTGCCGCCTCACAGGCGATCCGGCGCGCTGCGGAAGGCCGCCGTCGTCTCGACGTAGTGCGCATGCATGTGGCGCCGTTCGCCACCGCGCCGCCGCTGTCGTCGAGCGTGATGACGTCGACGCTTCGGTCGACAATGTACAGGTACCACTTTGCCCACTTGACCGTGCTGCGGTCGCCCGTGCGTACGAAGCAAGCATCGGCTTGCCCCCCGGGCGTAGAGAACACCTCGCCGCTTGACGAGACAGTGGCACGCAATCCGTGGTAGCAGAACGCCGTCAACGCAGCTGTTCGGCGTGCGGAACTCGTAGATGGGTTCGTTGATGAATGATGAGGACCAGGTTGCGCTGGCTCCCGAGCTCAAGCGGCTAACGCCGCTCGCGGCGATGTCTATGACGGAGAGAGCAGCATGAGCGGCAGCACGGGCATGCAGGCCCTAACCTTGGAGATGAGCCCGATCCAGAGGCGCGGGAGCTGGACGAAGGCGCCCGGGGCGGCCAGCATGCAGGAACATGAGGCCGCAGTCATGGTGCTTCGAGAGGAGAGGCCGCAGTCATGGTGCTTCGACAACCACGCACACGGTACCGTCGCGGACGCCACACAACCTGCTCCAAGGAAGCTCCAGCGCTGCCGTGGCCACCACCGAGGACACATGACAGGAGCAGGATGAGCAGGACCGTCGTAGTAGCCCACGTCGTCCGGGAATATGGATTTTGCCAGTGAGAAGGCAGGCCGCCGGGAGCATGCAGTAGACGGTGAGCGGGAGGGATGGCAGTGGGTAGGCGACGCAGCTCGATCATGTAGCCCACTAGCAGCGGACCAGATCGATGGAGCAGTCCCGGCTCTGCAAGACGCCCATGGCGAACGGCTCGCTGCGACGCTCCAGCGAGGATTGCGACGCTCCCACGAGGACGCTCCAGCTTCTGGAATGTGTTCCCTGACAGCTACTGCAAATCGAATGCAACCAGCAGCATCGCGTAGAGCACCAGAATGGAGACCCTGCCACCAGAGATCACGCCCAGCTCCTGAAGGGAAGACAGCTGCCACCATACTTTCGCTTCGCAAACCGGGTTGGTGTAGGAGGTGAACACGTGCTTGTGGTGATGGACTTCACTGACGAGAATGGATCGCTGGTCACCGAAGCTGAAGTTGCTGTTGTAGTTGCCACGGTGAGGCTGTAGGCGACGAGTGGCATGGTCAGGCGGTTGTGAAGCTTCATAAGTGTGGTGGGGACGACGGAGACGAGCACGTCTCGGCCGAACGCGGAGCACTCCGGGTCCGTGGCAGTATGGACGGAGATTAGCTCGCCCCGGACGATCCCGCACGACGCCCGCAGCCCTGAAGACAAACTCAGCAGAGAAGTGGTTGGCACTTTGCATCGAACACTTGGGCGACAGGTTGGTGAGGCAGGAGTTGTCGCACAGGAAAAAGTGAAGAACCAGAGGAAGCTGGGATCCTCCAGAGCGAGCTGCGTCACCACCACCACGCGCTGTGGCCGCTGAGCGCGTCCAGCGCCCACGGCGGCGTCGGGGACAGCGACGTCGGTCAGCATGCGGTACTTGCTGTCCCACAGCATGGACATGGCCCTGGCCACCAACGGCTGCTCCATGGCCGGCCTGCTCCATGGCCGGCCTGGTGGAGTCCACGACGCGGCACCAAGTGGTGACGAGCTCAAGTAACAGCACAGGCAGCAGTTGCTCGCCGTGACGTGCCTGGCTTGGGCCCACGTGACAGGCGGTAGCTGACAACGACGGTAACGGACCGGTGGTTGCAGTGAGAGCCGAAGAGCTTGCGGAGGTTACGCTTTTGAAAGAAAAATAAATACAGGGTCATTTTTATAAATATAAATATAAAACAAAGAGGCATGGACTCTGTGCACCACTACGTAAGTTTTTGGAACAAAAAATGTATTTTCAAAGCTGATGGATCAAATCGACGCAGTCGCGCAAGTTAATGGGTAATCCATGCATTTTACTATGTATGCTATATAAATTGCATGTTTTTCTCGAATTTATCCAGCCTATGTGAAGTTATTGAAAGAGTGCCATTTGCATTTATGGACTGTTTCTTGAAAATTCCTATGGCTATCGTTTTTAGGAAATAAACAAAAAGTGCATAGACAAGCAATTTTGATTAGCTTCTGGCCAAACTTTGTTCACAAAATATTAATACTCTTTGAACAAAGAGTTATGCCCACGACTCCCAAGATTTTATTTTAGTCAAGACTAGGCAAACATTGACACAATTGTATTGCATTGACGATGAAGTTAAGAAGCAGCTCCAGAACGTTTCAGAAAGAACAAAGAGATGATAAATTAATTAAGCTGCATTGAAATTAGCACTAGTCTTTGGTCTGATTTAGTACTCTGCCGCCGACAGCCTGTTTTCAGAACGGAAGGCCAGCAGGCCCGTCAAGACCTCACGTCTAGCCTATGATAGATCCGCCAGCAGAGGCCCGGATCAAGCTTCTCCGCAGCGGAGCTCAACCGATCTCACAACTCCCACTGCTCATGAATTATCTCGTTCATGCTCTGTCTCTGCCTGGAATAGTCTCACCAGTCAGATGCTCCACCATAATGCACCCAAGCGCCCACATGTCAACAGGCGGGCATTTGGGGAGGAGAAACCAACGACCCTCTCTAGCAGGCTTCCCTACAATGTCTTTCGCCACAATTCAGATGCTGAGAAGCTTTGTTACAACTGAATTCCACATGCCACCCAATCCTATCTAGCTTATGCCAATGTCTTTCGATATATGCAATGGCATTTCCACCCTCAGCTGGTAGCCTTCCTGTTTCCATGTAGTCCTAATCCTACATGGGCACCCCACTTCTTGCATTTGGGCCTATCATATCAATCGGTTTTATAATATACTTGCTCCAAGCTAGGATATGTAACTGCACCCTGCTCTCCACCAAACAAATTTATATATCCCAAGCATAAGAAACCATGTGCTGTCTACATCACTGTAGGAATACCCATTAGATATACGATCATGGGATGAATTTGATGCTAGTATCATGCATGGCTGACACATTTATATCGAAACTTCAGGTGGGCTTCTGCATAAGGATGCTTTTGTGTTGTCATCATGTTACAACTACATGGCACGAGACTAAGTAACACAAGAACTCAAAGGAAAGAAGCTGCACAAATGCAAATTACAGAGGAAAACTTTTCCTTTTTATTGTAACACAAATATATTACGAGGTCCATTATAAACGTTCATCATTGAGAAAGGATGACTTGTTAACCTAAACCCAGCAGACCACTGGAATTCAATTGTGGTTAGGAAAAATGATTGCAACTAAGAAACAAAAATATAAACGCTACTGTTCAGGTTGTAGCTTTGCCATCTTCAGACTTTTGGCCATAGGAGAGCTGCGGCGCTTCATTACATTTACGCCCGTGAACTAGTTGTGGAGGTGACCAACACCATACATACAAACCATCAAGGAGTGGGACAGCAAGGAAGGACAGCCCCCGAGCACCTGCCATGCACCATGACGGATTCAGAGCTATTGAAGGTGGGGTCAGGGCACCAGTTGGAACTATTGTTGGAGAGGTGAAATTGAAGACCGAGGATGGTTTGTGGGATAAGTGGACCGACAGGGGAACTCGGCTTGTTAAGAAATTCCTGCCAAAGCCCAGGTTATAATTTATTTGGCCAGCTGCTTGCACTGTTCATGGCTGGATCGAACCAGCAATGAAAATGATTATTATTGTCAGCTCGTATCCTGGACCGAGAGTGAAAACCTGCACGATTTTCGTCACTGGTTAAGGGTACAAGCCAACAATGGCAATTATTTTCAGTTATACACGTAATTGATAAGCCAATGGTCATCTAACTAATTGGGAAGCTAACAAACATCTAAAGACTAGACCAAAACAACAGATTATGCATGCCTCAGTATATGCTGTTTACACCTCCCATCTCACAGTTGATGTCTCAGACAAACTGAATCTGTCAGATCCACTCCAATGCACCCACAGTTCATCATGGTCACGATAATCTTACTATGTTGGGCAATCTGGTGCTCCAGGAATGACTTCATCTTCAAAGGGATCCAACTGAATATCCCAGTATGTAGAGCTACTCCACAATGTGACTCACAATCTAATTCAGACTCTGAGCTTTGCTCATTTTCTTTGTTTCATTTTTGTTTCTTAATTTATTTATCCCTGTCTTCCAATTTCATCATTTATTAATAAACTCCCTGTGCAGCCGCAAGAACTTCCAGTTCACTCAAAAAAAAAAAAAAACGAATCTGAATTGTTCAAACACGGTAGTCAGCAACCCCTTGGTCATCAGGGTGGAATATTGGGAGATGAACTAGAGCATGAATAGCTTTGCGGTGTGAGCTGGCCAAGTGCAACAATTTGTCAGATAAAATGAATGACAAGGTGTACCCAATCTTCGTTATTCATGGATGTCACCCTCCACTTTTAAGAATAAAAGTAGAATGCATAAATAGCCTTATATGCGCCCCAGAAACAGTCGCACATATAGGATGACAAATTATAAAGAGTATCATCACCTTGTTTATTACATAGCGAACCAATATTCATTACAGAGTATTGCGCATAAACAATAAATAACCAAGATATCTTTATTGCGGAAGCTCCACACAGGGACACGTCAACTGGTGAACATCAAGCCTAGTACTCATCGCGATAGCTCTCATTCTAACCTTCATCTGTTACCCATCCGGGATTTCCAAAATTAAAAGTAAAGCAAGCGTAAGTACACAACCGTACTCAACAAGCATAACATAAGTTAATGAGGCTCAAATAAGCTGACACTGTTTGACTGCATTTAACTTTTATAACTTAATCATATTAAAGCATAGCATCAAGGTAGTGTTAATTCCCATATTCTCATGATCAAAATAACATTAACCAGTGTGAAGCAAGAACGACATTAAGATGCACACATTAATAATTTGAGAACCATTATCTTTTGTAAATGTGTCAAGGCCGCCCTAACTCAAGGGCACGGACAATATATTGATTTAAACTTTGATCAGAGGTGTACACTTTCACTGTGAGTCATGTTTTGCAACTGAGTGGACTTATAACTTCTAAACCACCACAAAACATATAAAGCCTCCTATAGGTTTTCCTAACCAACCAGAGATACGGAAATACGTTGTGTGTAGAAACCCCCCTTCCAATATGGCACAATCCTTCCCGGCTATACTCATAAGGACAGAGGCAGTCCTATACCCCAACTTCCAGACCACTAACCAGCTAGAAAAGGGCCTACAAGTGACTAGAGCCAGAGCCATATAGCCCTCACAGCTGTACGGATTCTCCATGATAAATCACTTACAGACAAAAGTCCATGTTTGTTAAAAGTCATCGTTTTCGTTGATAGCATAACACACATCAAGTTATAAGATCATGATCATTAGAGCACTAGCATCATAACTACCCAATGCAACCCAAAAGGTTCAAGGAATCAGGGTATCAAAGCTAGTTATAATCTCTAGGTCATCAAAGACACATGCATATGAATTGTTATTTATAGTGAATAGGTAACAAGGATGGTCCATGCTATACTTGCCTTGGTTCACGAAGTCCTGCTGATCCTGCTGATCCTCAAAGTAGCTTTGCTCAGCAAAAACCTCACCGTCTGAACTCGACATTAACAATCAACACCAGACAATCCAATCGAGCATACATACACGAAGCAAACAAAGAGCTATTAGAGGAACAGTACATCAATCTCATCAAAACAGAATAAAAAGGTTATAAAACTATTCTACTCGTTTCTACGATCACACAGACGTCAAGTTCACCGAAATCGGACTTATAACGGCGAAGATATGAATTTTTAAAGATTTCCTATACATAAATAAATAATTTAAATATAGGCTAAAAATATAAACTTTCCAAAATACTTCAAGAATAGTACCACTGCGTAGATTATGAAATTATGAATCTAACGCAATTTGAATGGACCAAATCGGAGCTAAAACGTGAAAGATATAAGCCTTTAAAGTTAATGGCAAAACTATAAATAGCTAAAAACGTATTCTGAGCTGAAACGGGAAAATACGTTTTCCAGAGAAGAAAATGTATTATGGAAGCAGTTATAAAGAAAATACGCTTTCCAGTGGACAAAGCGTATTATGGATCTGTTAAGAAGAATTTACGCTTTCTCGTGGAGAAAACGGATTATGACCACGGCGCCAGGGACTCTTAACAGAATACATCAAAACCCAGGGGTTTTTAGCAAATCTGCCACGCGAAGGGTTACGGTGTAATTCTGGCTGTCCGTATCAAAACGGACGACGCAGATTCAAGATGTCCAAAACGGACAACCGATCGGACAACGTCCGATCGTGGCGGCGGACCTCACCGGTGGCGTACGGAACTCACCGGAGTTCATGGAACTCGCGACTCCGATCACCATTAACCACAATACCGGTACCGAACGAACGGGGAGCTTACACCGCGCTCACCTATGAAGTCAATGGAAGCCGAGGCGATGCGAGGACTGCGTGCGGCTCGGCGCGGCGGCCGGCGGCGAGCTGCACACGATAGGAGCTCGAGTTAGTCAAAAATTCGACCAAAAGAACCTCACCAACGTGCTCTGGGGACCAAGGAAAGACTTGCCGACAGGTTAATGGCCAAGATGAACCGTCGGTGGCGGGGAATTTGGAGTTTTGGCGGCCGGCGGAAGAATCGGCGACGGCTAGGGTTCCAGCGTCGGCGTTCGGGCGAAGCGAGTCGAGGCGGCTGGCTAGGGTTGCGGGCGAGTTACGGCGCGCGATGAAGGCTTAAATAGCCTAGGGCATGAGGCGCTGGACCGGGCGTGGCGTGGCGGCGCGAGTCGCGCGGGGTCGGTTTCGGCGTCTGGGTCGCGGCCGAGTCGGAGGAGGACGAAGGCGATGCGGGGCCCACCTGTCGGCGGCAGTGCGCGAGGGAGGCGGACGCGGACGACGCGATCGTCGTCTTGATGGGCTGCGGCCCGACGGCCCAAGAAGGAGCGGCCGACGCGCTTCGCTGC
Organism: Bothriochloa decipiens; assembly: GCA_023333625.1. Lineage (NCBI taxonomy): Eukaryota > Viridiplantae > Streptophyta > Magnoliopsida > Poales > Poaceae > Bothriochloa > Bothriochloa decipiens. The sequence goes on from CM041642.1 coordinate 25,924,156, forward strand.
TGGCTGGGCCAGGCAAGGGAAGCGGGCCGTGCGCGGGAAGAAGGCAGGCTGAGCGGAGCAGGCCGGCCGATTGCTGCGCGGGCCAGATTGCCAGGAGGGAGAGGAGAGGGAAAGAAATAGAATTTTCTTTTATTTAAACCCCTTTTCAAATATACTTCCAATTTGATTTTGAAATCAAATTCAAATTCAAATTTCACCACAACGAAATATGCACCAGCATGAATGCACAAGCATGTTTCTACCATGTTGCAACTTCATTTTCATAAAAATATTTATTTTGCCATTTATTTATCCACCCAAAATCATTTTGACTATTTATATATATATATTTTTGCAAATTGACAACTAGGGTGTTACAATGGATGACGCAATGGATTCAGTTGATAAGTAAACAGCAGATACTTTATCACAGTAGACAACAGATTCATGAAGAAGATTGCACAACCAAATACTTTCAAACTCGACATTGGCCACACCACACCATCATACTCCGCTTTGGCACTTGATATCGAGACATTTGATGAGCACGAGATCAGAACGTCAGTGAATAAAAAATGTAGTAGCCAGATGGGTTAAGCGTCGTTTCTCAGGGCAGCCAGCCCAGCTGGCGACAAGGAACGAGATCAGTCGATGATGGCATAAATGTGGAGCTGTAGGGCGAGTGTAGTTTTCCTGCCATGCTACTACAGGATGCTTCTCTCACCGCCGTGCACATGGAAGCTAGTATCTATCAGCTGGGCAGAACAATGGACGAACACCAAGAGCTGGTTGCATACCATGCATTGCTGAAGCCTCCCATGCCAAAATTCTTAGCTAGCATGGAACCTCCTACTAGATTAGTAGTTTGTTCCTGTATCCTCAGTTCACACATGGTCTATAATGCCTTGGTCATCACTTATAGCGATCCAGAACTATACTATGTACATATTTATTTGCTTGTATATGTACCAGTCATTTTATAGTTTACTTATAGGTATATACACGTCTGAAACAAGGATATTTACATTGTCATATACACTAGAGCAATGCTCTGCTTCCAGGTGGATGTCCATAATAACTAGCTAATGGTCTCAGACAGCCTATGATGTGTGGAAGGCTAGCTCTACAGCTGCCTGAACTTATTCCATAGCTGAATTCCCACCTTTAATTTCTGTCATTACTGTGTTCAAGCTTCGGTTTTGCAACGTAGAAGCTCTTGCATGCTAATTAACTCTGGAAATGGTCCCTGACTTGAATCTTAACTTACATCAATAGGCTTGTTGAATACACCAGCATATATAGTTGTCCTCAAACGAACCAGCAGATGATGAATGATGCTAACTCATGAGATGTTATTGATGAAAGCACATTCGTTTGTTGCTAATTATAACTTTTCTTGGGACCAACATCAGTCCCTAATTGTTGTGTTGTGCTAATAGTGTGGGTGCGTGCAGGAGCAAGCATGGACTATACTAATCGTGTTTTGAGTATGGACCATCTGTAACATCAGTGTGGAATTGAGAGAAGGCCACCACAGTGTCATCTGCAAGAAAGAAATTAAGAAAGATTAAAAATCAGTCACGAAAAGATCTTTTGGCATGTAAAAGAAACTGATGTTTTGACGACCACCCATTATGTTTTGTTATTTGTTCCGAAAAATACTGTAGCCTTTCGGATATTGGCCCCAGTAATTGGTGGAATGATACAAATTGGTTCAGGGATTCTTCTAAAACATAAAAGAAAAAGACATGTACAATTGCCAGAGTTGTTGAAACTCACGATTCGATCCCTCAAAGCAGAAGAATTGACCGCTTTTTTACCATTTTTTTATTATAGTCCATGAAGAAGCTGGTAAATTAGAGGATCACTAGAAGTACTCCCATTCAGAGCTAGCCCCTCCGATCCATTACCACACAGAATGAACATAGAACTTGAGCCAAGCAGTCTGCAGAGAATGTGACATAGATGTGTAAATGCACCACATTAGAGGAGACCAAAAACTAAAATGAAATACAAGATCATTGAACTTGTGAACATTGTAAAGATCTGAGATCTTTTCTCCAAAGCAGATTGCACACAGAGCCTCAACTCGCATCAGCCAAAGGAAAGAACGAGCGAGGAAGAATTCCTGGAGTCCAACACCCAGCGAGAAATTGACCAGCAAACCAAAGCGTTTTTGAAACCTCAAATTGTGAAGAATAGCCGGGTGAAAGATCCTGTCCTATCCGCTCCGTTTAATCCGAGAGGAAGAACCGAAGACAAAGCCAAGGAACCACCAAGAATCCGGCTACCCTAAACTGCCCCACGCCTACACGGGTTGCCAGCAAGAACATTTGTACGCATGCAGATAGGCACAGGAGCAGCAAACGGACCAGAGGAGGGTGGTCGCTAGTGCCACAGAGGTCAGTAAAGCCACAATTTTCCTCCAATTGCTATTTCTCCATTCATGCTTCTGCAAAACAGCAATCCTATGCCCTGAAACGTTTTTTGTGTGTATGGAAGCTAGCCCTGAAACAAAAGCAAAGAACAAATGGAATGCACATCGTTCATTACTGATGTCTTCCAAGCTTAAATGATTTAAGACGACATTACCAAAGGATTGATCGATTCCAATATTTTCTCGTACCAGATCATCACCTCATTCTCACGCACCATGTATAATGCCTGGACCCTGTGAGAGCCTAGCAATTAGAAACAAAACATATTCTTGTGTTTGTTTGTATATGAGCCTTATAATTTATAGGCATGTTTGCCTCAGTCGGCTAGTCAAGAAAATATGTCGTTTATAGTGTTAAAATGTACAGCCACCAAAGCACATGTGGTTCCCAACCATTTACTAGCAACTTTATGAAGATATATAGTATGTAAACCAAAGTGGGTGGCCTAAATCTCATATAAACTAGAGCGCTATCTGTACAGGAACCAATCGTGGTACAGACTATTACTGAAGCCACATGGATATCTATTCTTCCCTTTCTGGAGCTAGACATATAAACCAGCTTGTTCCAAGAATTGGCTTGAAATGCTGAGATATGATATCAATCTTCGTCTCTTACAATACCTTGCATGTCTCTGCAGCTCAAATCTAAATGACCATTTCATTGAACCTTGCATCCGCAATACCTTGCATGTCCATATGTACGCCTCGCATATCCATAGATGAATTAACATGACAATGCTTGTTTGCCTCCTATCACCTGCCTCTTTAATAGTTGGACACACTTGATCTAACTCACTTTATTAGCAGGGTACAACTATCGTACGCGTTTTTAGTGCAGTCAAACAAAATACACAAGACTTATATTATATCAAAGTACAGGGATATGCCGATGAATAGAACTGCCAAAAATAAGCACACACAACTAAAACTACCTTGCTACTCCTAAGCACCGCCAAAGTGAAGGAACTGAAATGTTGAAATTCTCAAAGTTTCCCAAGCCTCATTAAACCTAATTTGGTTGAGTGTCTATTGTTTTACTTCTGAAAATCACAATTAATTCTTCGCACTCCAAATGAGGGGTAGCACCATATATGTTCCCCAATCAGCTCAACGAGAGCAATGCAATGGTGTTATCCATTCTTCCATTTAAGAAAGTGAGGAACCCACCTACCTAGTTTTGGGAACTGGCCAGGCTGATTTTCGGCAAGCAATGCCCCAAAAAGTTCTTTTGATTGTTAGGACCCCAAAAACATGATGGCGGAGACTGTTTTGTACTTTGGACAATTTTAGGTGTCAACACCTCTTTCATTCCTCTGGCAATGTTGCGATTGCATCGAAAATCGGAGCTAGTGTGTTGGCCTAAAAAGAAGCTTCAAAGTATTTTATGTTGACACTCGTCAAGACATGCCACATTCATGGTGCCTTTGTTTTCAGTGAGAGTTTCATATGAGTTTCGTATAGGCGTCTTTGATAACGTAGAGAAGAAGTAAGTTTGATCTAGATGAAACTCTTTTGGCACGATTTACAATTCTACAAAAGTAATGAAATTAAAGACTATGAAACTATAGAACGAAACTACATTGATGATGGATGTTTGATCCATATGTAATTTCATTTTACCTGATGCTACAGGTTTGGAAATAACACCTCAAAACTCTTCATTAAACCTGGCCTTACGCACGCGGTCCGCATCTTCCACATCTTTGCCACAGCAAGCCAGTGATCGCGGGGCAGCTCGCACGCAATGCCATGGAGTAGGGGAAGGGCGAGGCATAAGGTTCCGCATGGCGTGCACTATGTCCTACTAAGGAGCACCGGACTGGCGTGTGAAGGATGGACACTGGTTTGTTTTGCTTCATCTTCTCTTGATGCATGTGACCTAGGTAGAATTTTGACATTGCAGCTCACCCATCTCGTCAACTACATCCTGTTTGTTGGGGGAGCGCCTCGGGACTGGAGGGGCTTGTTGCCTCTGACTTGTGTCTGACTGACAGTTCCAGTGTATCTATCTTGTTCATGTCCGCAGGTTCTAGAGAGAAGCCCCTGGAGGTTAGATCTCTGCTATGAAGCCTCCACGGAGGCCATGGAGCCAATCGACGGCGGAGGTCCGGTGGCGATGACCGTCGCTCAGGAGGAGGCTGATCCCCCCCGGAGGTTAGATCTCCACTGGAAGCCTCCGTGGAGGTCATGGAGCCAATTGGTGGCGGAGGTCCGGTGGCGATGACCGTCGCTTAGGCGGAGGCTGATCGACGGAACCTCGACTGCCCCGGAGGCTCCGCGTGGAGGAGGCGGCAACCCAAAACTGCCTTCATCAGGACGGCACGCCGGGCCAAGCTGGAGGGCTTGTAAACAAGTAGTGGGCTTAATGGGCCTCTCGTAGGTAGTGATGGGCCGCCGCCCACGGCCAGGGCCAAGAAATAGGGGACCAGCCTACCCCTAGGAGGCCCACATGTAATAGGGTCAGTGTCTAGGGTTTCGAAACTCCCATTGGGGGCACGCGTGTACTTTTAGTCTTGAGCTGGGGAGCCACTATAAAAGACCAGGCCCCCTGTGTAATCAAGAGGGGGTGATCCGATAATAGTTATAGTGTGTAACCTGCCCTAGGGCCCACCTTGTAATTCCACCATTTTATATCAAGAGGGGGTTTGTTTTGGTCCTATCATCCTACCTCATCCTGAATCTGCTGGGAACGTGTCCCAACAGTTGACGCCCACCATTTGTGTCTGAGTGGATATAAGACCTGCAGATGCCACCAAAGAACAGGACCTCCGTTAGGAGACGTATTGCCGCCGAGGCGGAGGTACCACAACCCTCTGCCCGTGGGAGATCAAGAAGAAATACTAGAAACACCTACGCCTCCGCACCAGAGGACGGAGGTGACAATGAGAACAACAATACCGCGCAAAGGGGGGCTCGACTGAGCAGCATCCGACCGCCCAGAACCAAGAAGACGAATTAGCCAGGCTGAGAGATGAGATGCGCCACATGGAAGCCGAAAGAGACAGGTTAAGGGCACAGGAAGCCGCCACCAAAGAACAATACAATCATCGCGTCAAGCAGACGAGATAAGGCAGCAAATGGCCATTCTGCAAGCATAAATACAAAGCATGCAACCTCCGATAGCAAGTCCATCGGAGGCCGCTCAACCAATCACAGCAAGTCATCCCCCAGCTATAAACGCGCAAGCTGCACACACCATAATTCCAAACCTACCCACACCATCAAGAGTCTTTGACCCAAAGTCATCACTGTCCGAAGGTCTACAAAGGTTACCATGGCCTCCAAGTTATAAACATGTGTCTCTGCCAAGATTCAATGGCAATTCAAATCCAAGATAGTTTATAATGAGTTTCAAAGCTACAGTAGCCTCCGTAGGAGGCAACGATCATGTAATGGCTAAATCATTTGTGATTGCAGCAGAAGGAGATGCACTGCATGGTACTCAATGTTGAAGCCAAGCACTGTATACTCATGGGAGGACCTATGGGACTAGATACTGGCAAACTTTAAATCTTACATGAGCGAGTTGCTAACATCATCAGACTTGTTCAGCAATAAGCACCTCAAGGGCGAACCCCTCAGAGACTATTGTCAGAGATTCCTACACCTCCGGGCTAAAGCACCAGACGTCTCTGATGGGGTAGCCATAGAAGCAGCAATCAAAGGACTCGGGATCGCCCATTCGCTAGTCACTTGGCAAGGAAGAAGCCAGCCATAATAGCTCAGCTGAGAGGAGTTTGAAAAATACTGCAGATCTGACAATGACCTCCGCAAAAGATTAGATGAAGCAGACAGTCAAAGTAAACAGTTCTCAAATAATGGCAATAGAAGAGATAGCAGGAACCAGCAAAAACAACAATACTAGAACCAACAGAAACAAGTCTTCAATTTACAGAGTAGCCAGCCTCTGAATGCTTAGGACTAAAAAGAAGCCAACTATGAGCAAAGAAATCAAGGAGGGCAGGGCTACAGCAAAAGCAACAAGTCCAAGAACTAGAGCAAGAACCAGAAACCAAAGAAGCCATACTGCCTTTTCCATGGAGAGGACAAAGGGCATGTCACACGGGATTGCCCGGAGGCCCAAGAGACATTTGACAGGATGAAAAGCAAACAGTCACAACTGCAGCCCTAGCAGCAAGGTCGGAGAGAGGTAAATCACACTCACGGTTTGCAACTCCATCAGCAATACAACCCAAGTTTCCTAGGATACGGTCTAGGACCACTACTACAGCAAAACCTAGCCCACCAGTACTATCCAGCATCACTACCAGCCAGGAGACTAGCGTATCAGCAAACAACACAGCACCAGGGTTACACCCCGAACAAAGCAAAAAATGGTCTAACTTACATCAACCCAAGACCTCCGCACATAACACTTTTTGAATCAACATAGATGCAGGCACCTCCGGCGGCAGAACAAAGGTAGTATGAAGCATTACCAGCACCTCTGCAGTATGCTTTAACCCCATCAGTAACCTCGAAGGCAGAGCCTCTGACAGAAAACTAGTTAAATTCGCATTCGGCACTACCAACCATTGGCATGATACCACCTATAGCCGGAGGCTTAGCCCTAGAATTCAAAACCAAGAAGCAGAAAAAGGATCACCTCTGTATGGTAAACAATGTAGCAGTTCAAGGAGCATACAAATCAACAGAATGGTCCAAGATGCCAATAGAATTCACAGAGCAAGATCTGCAAGTAGAAAGCTACCCGCACGCGGATGCTATGGTCATAAAGGCAAACATAGCAGCATGGGAGGTAAGCAGAATACTCATAGACTCCGGGAGCTCAGCAGACATCATTTTTGCAAATGTCTTCAATCAAATGAAACTCAGTAGAAGCCAGCTGCAACTGCCAGATACTCCGCTAATTGGATTTGGTGGGAAAAAGATCAATGCACTAGGTAAGTATCATTACCAGTGTCATTCAATGATGGAGACTGCACCAGAACAGAATAAATCACATTTGACATGGTAGATATCTACTACCAATACAACGCAATACTGGGAAGAGGATTTACAAACAAGTTTAATGTGGTAATACACATGGGATACCTCTGCATGAAAATGCCAGCATTGCATGGGATCATTACAGTGCGAGGCAGTGAAAAAGAAGTAAGGAACATAGAAAAAGCAATCTACAAAGCATGTAGAAACATCAACACCGTAGCAGCAGAGGAGCCTTCGGACATGCCTGCGGGAAACACCAACATGGCAGATCAAGAGGACACAATAACATTACCATTGGAAGAAGCAGTCCCTAACAGAAAAGTGACCATAGGTGCCAACCTATCAGAGGTAGAGAGAAAAGACTTGTTAGAACTGCTAACAAAGAACAAGGACGTATTTGCATGGTCAGCAACAGATCTGCAAGGAATCAGTTAGGATGTGATTGAACACATCCTCGACCTCAACCCAAATGTCAAACCTAGGAAGCAAAAATAGAGAAAGATGTCCGAAGAACGCATAATTGCGGCAAAAGCGGAGGTGCAAAGGTTATTAGATGCCAAGGTCATCAGAGAAGTCAAGTACTCAAACTGGCTAGCAAATGTTGTCTTAGTGCCAAAAAAGAACGACAAAATGAGAATGTGCATAGACTTCACAGATCTCAACAGGCCTGTAAAAAAGATCCTTTCCCATTACCCAAGGCAGCAGGATGGGAGCGCTTCTCTCTGTTAGATTTTTTCTCAGGATACCACCAGATATGGCTAAGAAAGGAGGATGAAGAGAAAATAAGCTTCATGACCCCTTCGGCACCTATTGTTTTGTTAGGATGCCAGAAGGTCTCAAAAACACAGGATCAACATTCTCAAGAATGATTCATATTGTATTATGAGCTCAACTTTGGAGGAACATTATAGCCTATGTCGATGACTTAGAAGTGGTCAGCAAACAAACCGAAGATCATTTGGACGACCTTAGGGAAACATTCACCAATCTCAGAGAAGCAGGGTTAAAGCTGAACCCAGAAAAATGCATCTTTGGAGTAAGCAAGGGAAAGATGCTCGGTTACATTGTTGGTCCAGAAGGGCTAAGAGCAAACCCAGATAAAACAAAAGCAGTGTCAACAATGAGAGAAATAGAAAATAAGAAGGAAGTACAGCGACTGACAGGCAGAATAGCCGCACTCAACAAATTTATCTCAAAATCAGCAGAACGAAGTCTACCATTTTTCAGAACAATCAAGGTCTCAGACAAATTTGAGTGGGGCAAAGAGCAGTCGAAGGCATTCCAGTAGCTCAAAAACTACGTGACAAAGGATCTTATGGTCATAGTGCCAGATGCGGAGGCAACCTTGTTACTATATGTTGCAGCCTCCGTAGGAGCAATCGGCGCAGTGCTAGTGCAAGAAAAGGAAGTTGACAACAAAAGCATATAGCACCTAGTATACTATGTATCAGAAGTGCTACAGGGGGCAAAACTGAACTATTCGAAGGTCAAAAAAATAGCATATGCAGTAGTCACAACATCAAGGAAGCTTAAACACTATTTTCAAGAATATGAGATCCTGGTCCCAACAGCACAACCGCTCGCCGACATCCAAGGCAACAAAGAGGCATCAGGGAGAATTGGAATTGGGCTACAAAAATATCTCAGTTTAGCATCAAGTTCATCTCAAGAACAGCAGTCAAGTCTCAAGCACTCGCAGACTTTTTGGCGGAATGGACATCTTCGCAGCACGCGGAAGACAAAGCGGAGGCTTCAATATGTATAGTATACACAGATGGTGCATGGGGCATCCAAGGTGCAGGAGCCTCCGCAGTGCTAATATCACCATCGGGCATCAAAACAAAATACGTAGCAAGACTATGCTTCAAAGCAACCAACAACGTAGCTGAGTACGAAGGAGTAATCCTGGGGCTCAGCAAGGCCAAGGCACTTGGTGCAAAATACATCATGGTCAGAACCAATTCACAGATAGTAACAGGACAAGTAGAGAAAGTCTATATTGCTAGAAACCCAGAGTTAGCCGCATACCTAGAAGTAATCTGGGGTCTGGAAAAAAGATTCTAGGGTTTTACCCTAAAGCACATCCCAAGGAGGGACAACACAGAGGCAGATGAGTTAGCCAAAGCAGCGGCAAATCAAACGGAGGTACCCAAAGGAACCTTGTTCCATGAATTGACATCACCAGCTACTGCAAAAACATCAAAGGCATTTGCGGAGGTGCTCCTAGTAAACACGGTGGATTAGAGGAAAGCAATAATTGATCATATCAACGGAGTCCATGTGACATCAGATGAAACAAGTGTAGTAAGACTGGCCGTACGGGCAAGAAATTACACAATAATAGACGGTGTTCTATATAAGAAAGGCGTAGTCTAACCATTGCTTAAGTGCATCACTGAGTCAGAAGGCAAAGACCTCTTACAGGATATTCACTCAGGAATGTATGGATCACACATTGGCCCCAGAGCACTCTCAGCAAAGGCAATCAGGCATGGATTTTACTGGCTAAGCCATATCAAGGACGCATTGCACATAGTAACAACTTGCAAAGCATGCCAGAGTTTTGCACCGCACCAAGTTGTCTCCGAGAGGGCAATCACAGCTAATACCTCCTGTCTAGCTGCTTCAGCGATGGGGAATAGATCTTGTAAGCCCATTACCCTCGGCTCAGGGTGGAAGCAAATATGCAGTAGTGGCAGTAGAATACTTCACAAGATGGATAGAAGCCAAACCACTTGAAACAATCACCTTCGAAACAGTAAAAAAATTCTTCTGGCAAAACATAATTTGCAGATTCAGGGTTCCAAGGACGCTCACAGTTGACAACAGAAAACAATTTGATCCAGACAAGTTCAAAGAATTCTACAAGAGCACCTACACGCAAATAGCCTTCACATCAGTCTATCACCCAGAAAGTAACGGAGCAGTGGAAAGGTCAAACAGAATCATATTCTCAGCAATCTCCAAGACATTGCTGGATCACAAAAAGGGTAAATGGGTAGAAGAGCTATCGAAGGTGATATGGTCTCACAACACAAACGTATCAAGAACCACCGGGTTCACTCCATTCAAGCTACTGTATGGAGAAGAAGCAATGATGCCAGAGGAGATCAAATACCAGAGCCTCCACATAATAAAATAGAACTTTGCAAAAGATGAAGAATACATCAAAGAGATGATCGAAGCATACAGGCAAGAGGCAATCGACAACATCGAGAAATACCAAGGCCAAACCAAAAAATGGAGGGATGGAAAAGTTGTCACTAAAAATATCAAAGATGGCGATTGGGTAATGAGGCGGAGGCCAAATGCTCAAAACATAGGGAAACTACAGCCAAAATGGGAAGGACCATTCATAACCAAGCAAGGCGGAAGGAAAGGGTCATTCTATCTACAAGATGCAGAAGGAGGAACATCAACTCACTCCTGGAACATTGATAGTTTTAGGAAATACTACACATAGAATGTAAGGACTCTGTAGTATTATAATCGGAGGTCCATAGATTTAAATTCCTGCAATTTACTTTTTCTGTAAAAATGGCTTGCACTCTTTTCCTCACGAAAGGGGCTCCAAATTGGAGGTGAGGTTTTTAACGAGGCAAGACCATATGTAATTAACCTCTGAATATATAAAGAGGACCCCCGAAAAACAATACCCAGAACAGCCAAAAGCAGCCAGCACCGCAGCTGTAATATTTGACATATATTCAAGATTTACAAGGTCACTTCAAGCCACCATTAAGAAAATGAGAAGGCATGAAGCAACCTCCGCGAAATGCCAAAAGGCCTTGAAAAAGCCCTGTCATATCAGGCATCGAGGCAGGCAATCGCAATCATAAGTTGCGAAGGAAACCGGGAAAAGACCTATGAACCAACTCAGGCACCACTAGCTCTAAAAAGAGAGCAGCATCACACTCACCAGCTATGACCTCCGAAGTACAATATTAAAACAAGCAGAGGTAACACACACACATAGGTACGAGTTCACAAAGTCAAGCAACCTCCGCATCATACACCTTCCAAAGCGAAGGCAATATAACCACAAAAAATTAAGTTCAACAATACAAATACTCTGAAGCTGAGATAATACATAAAGCTAGATCATTTATTATTCAACTTTATTCTTACAACCGATAAGACTCATTGCGCCTTGCTCATAACACAACAATGTGCAAAGCTCATGTATCTAACTGCTAGAACAAAATGTACGACCTCCGGATCAGGACGTCCACCCACTCCACCTAGTTAACCTGCTGCCACAAGACATGGAATTGGTATGAAGATTGCCAACACAATAGCCTGTGAAAGAGCAAAGAGTGCAGCCTCTGAAAGTACATCTGAAGGTAAGCAAACTAAGGCTCCCTAAAAAACAGGCGCTGGCGGAGGCAAGCCCCGGTCAGTAATAGAATACCCCCTATTGCCTACCAGTTGCATATCACCCTGTGCCTCCGAAAACCCAGCCAGTTGAATCAAGTCCAGCAGACGCCCGGTACGAAGAGGAGGTGAACCTCCAACGCCAGCTTGTACATGACAAACTCCATAATCATCTTTCCGCACACCACTTTGCACCTTCCGTCGGCAAGCAACCACCGCATCCAAAATCCTTACACCAACCACACTAAATAAGATCACAGCCGGCCGCCATCTCTGAGGATACAAAGGCAATATAGGTAGAGTATTGTTGACAAATAGAAGCATCACCATCTTTAACCGTTGGCAACAGGTTCACTGATGTGGCCATCCATTATGAGTCCTTACCTAGTACCAACGCAAGATAGCTCCTAGGGAGCACCATTAGTATAATGTACACAACAAAGCATCCTAAATGACCAAGGGGGAATAGATCTTTTTATAAGGACCTCCCAAGCATCATTAAACCAGATGCAGCTACCTATCATTAAAGGAAACAAACACAAAATTAGTACCTGTGTCATTTTGCCTCAGCATGTAATGGACAAAATCAAAAACAATAAATAGCAAAGATACGCAAAAGTACACAAGGGGTACTATAAAAGAGGTAGAGCTCAAGGTTTGCACGCCTAAGCATTAGGAAAGGGCCAACCACAAGCAACTCTCCATAGCCAAAATCCGATTAAGGGAGATGGAGGCAGATGTGCGCATACGGACAAAGAAAAATAATAAGATACCACGCAAGAATTCGTAAGGGGGTTGGTAAAAGAAACATCCCGGAGACAACGAGGGTTTCTGGGATAATGCCAAAGAAGTTAGCCGATAGCGCAAGCCAATCAGGATCATCGCCTGAACTGAGACAAGGGGGGATACCGCATAAGAACTCGTAACGTCCCCCCACCTCCGCTAAGATCAACCGCAACTCACCTTCGCAAATCAAGCGTCAGGATGCGCGAAGGCATAGACGAAGACCACAAAGTTGAACACAGCAATAAAAAGGTAATAAATAGCAAAATTGACACCAGCACTAGTCGAAGAGAAACAATGGTTGCAATATCCACCTTATGTTAACAATAAAGTAAAATTATTAATACATAAATGTGCTTCAAAGTGGTTACAACCTCCGAGGAGGAAAGCAGGAATCACTTTCGGAGGCCACAACTGCAATCTGGCACGAAGGCCTCCGACTAATTCAAAAAGACCTCCACAGAATAGCGGAGGTCAAAAGAAACATGGCCATGACAGTTCCATGGCAACACTCAACCTCCGCACAAGCAAGAATAATTACAAAGGTCCAGTTGGACCATGCCATGCAAGAGAACGAGTAAAGCTAGAGCGCTTATCGTCTAAGTCGCTGAGAACAAAATCAAACATGTCGTCCACTGTGCGCCTAGGAAACTCTGACTTCCAATAATCCCACAGCTCGCCGCTAACATAAACATCATCGTGCATAAAGTAATAGGCTCGACCTCCTGCGCAGGCCCCAAACTACAGACCTGCGTCGAACGATTCGGCCATTAATAATTTACAAAACCAAGAGTAACTTAAATTGTTTCTTACCCGTGCGCGCCGGCACTAGGTCAGCAGAAGACAAAATATACACAAACACAAATCAAGATGAATTTTTACACCTCCTCTTCAGCGGTCAAGTTCTGAAGCCCCGTCCGAGCTCCCGGAGATGCAACCACTTGCCTAATCATGGCATCAGTCCTAGCACTTGTAGGAAGAACTTGAGTAGCGGAGGCACCAGCGTCGGCAGATCCCCGGGTACATGCAGATGTGCCGCCAGAAGAAGTCAAGCCATGACCGTTGCGCTTGCCATACTTCAGTTGGTGAAAAAGGCAGAAAATAAGAGAAGAAAATCGCCAACACAACAAAATAAGACAGGAAAAACTAAACATACATACCATTTCACGAGTAACATTAGCCATGGCAATGGTCTTCGATTGGCCAAACTTGGACCAGAACTTGTCCATGAAGCTATGCACGGTGGTCTTAACAAACTGATCCTTTCTGCCAAGTTCAGCAGGATCTTCTAGCTCAGGACAATCAAAATTCTCAATTTGAACAATGTCCATGGACACAAAAAGCTTGCATAGATAGGTGGCGGAGGTTTTTGCACTGAAATCGAAGACTTCGGTCATAAACTCATTAAGCTTGTTGAGGTTCGCCTTGATCCAGGAAAAGATCCCAGAGGTAGAAGCCTTAGGATTAATCGGAGTCGCCACACCACCAAAAGCTCGGACAGCGAAGACGTAGGATTCAGCCACTTCCAGCCTGATCGACCTGGTGGCAGTTAGCTCCTTCTCAAGTTCTTCAACTTTAGTCTTAAGAGCTGCAGTCAACTGCCATTCAGCATCCACTTCCTGGCGTAGGACATTCGAAATCTCAGCAGCTTTGTCCACCCGCTGATTGGCAGTGACCTTTGCTTCTTTGGCAGTAGTAAGAGACTTCTTTAAGTCATCAGATTGAACCCCAAGAGCTGATAGCTGCTTCTCCAAACCGGAGGTCTTCTGAGCCATTCGTTCCTTCTCATGGGTCTAAGACTCAATCTCCGCCTTCAAAACCTTGATAGCATCATCCTTTTTGACCAGTTCAGCACCACTACTGGTCTCAACGGCCATGGACAAGGCGGCGCTCTAGAGATAGCAACAAAGCAATGCCAAAATCAAATACACAAGAAAGAGAAGGTAAAATATATATATAGTTCAGAACGGAGAAAATGAAACAGAACTCACAATAACATGATGATTAATGTTGGCGTTCATCAAGGTTTGAAGCAGTAGCCTAGCCAGACGCTGGTACAAGTCTACACCCATAGCATCAGTCAGCTGGTCAATACCTTGAGCCCAGCCAAGGAGGGCACTTATGCCCTCATCGGGACAGCTGCTGGACGGGAAAGACCTAGAGCCAATGACGTCCACTGGAGGTTGTGGAGCCATAGGCACCGTCTCAGTAACAGCCCCTTCGGGGAATGGTGCATCAGGTGCCGAAGGCAGCGGAAGGGCAGTCTGAGTGGCCTCAACAGTAAGTCTATCTAGAAGTAGACACAAAAAACAAAGTCACACAAGGAAACAAGAAAATATAAAATCTCAAAAAACAGCATACACATGCTCACCGAGCAAGGAAACATCCCTATCAGAGGCGTATCCACAAGAAACCTTCAATGTTAGGAAATATAAAATCTTAAAAAACATCCCACAACAAAAGTCACACAAGGAAACAAGAAAATATAAAATCTCAAAAAACAGCATACACATGCTCACCGAGCAAGGAAACATCCCTATCAGAGGCGTATCCACAAGAAACCTTCAATGTCAGGAAATCCACATAGGTCATATTCTGAGTAAGAATGTTACCTTAACTCAAGGTGTTGGCATCCTCGCGGACCTCAGTATCCTCCGCTCCAAGTTGGGCATTCTCCACTGGCTTCCCAGCACGATGAGCTATAACAGAAGCCTCCTCCAATTCATCCTCATCAGAACTGGCGTTGAGATACGCACTGGAAAATGGCTTCACAAAAATCTTAGGGGGCGCCATTTGAACATGCTGAGGTAGAGATCAGCAGGCAGCAAGATAGGCCGAACCGAAGGCGAACCGGAGGCGTCAATTGCTAAAGCATGGGACACCTCCGGGGAAGCAGCAAGCAACGGAGACTGCTGAGATGGACCCTCGGAACTAGGCAATGCCAAAGCGTTAGCTTCCATCAGTCTCAGTCTCCAACTCCAGATTAGCAATGATGTTCCCTTCTTCATCATAAAGATCTTCAAAAATGGCCTCCATCTCCGCAGATTCAGCGAAGGCCTCTTTCTATTTCTTCGAGCCTCCGCGCGTCAAAGCACCAGCTTTTCTTTTCTTCCCCTCGGCGGCCTTTGTAGTAGCGCCAGCAGCAGTCAATTCTTTCTTCTCATACTTCTTCAACTTCTCAGGGAGATTGCGCTCAGTGTAGTGAATGCCGAGATCCTCAAAGACCCTATTGAGGCGAGGCATGCTACTAGCTTCAGACCTCCGGGTGAGATATTCCTTTTTAGAAACTTCACCAAGTATTTTGATAGCCTTCTGCTCTGTGGCACAGACAAAGTCCTCATTGCTCTGACCCTCAAGGAGCTGCAGCCCCAAGTGCGAACATGGGATCCCGCTAGCCACACCAAAAACAGGAAGATCCAGTTTCTGCATGACAAATTTCTTCCTGTCTTTGTCGCCAAACAGGGGCCAAAAATCAGAGGCAAACCTCCATAAGATCCCTCCCTCTGGAATAACGGCAGGCATCAACAAATGCTCTGGTACAAGACTTCCTTTTCTCAAAAATGGTTACCTCTGGCTTGATGCTGGTGTGCGGGTCCATCCGTGTCATAACGGAGGCAAAGGGAAAAGTAATGATCCTCCGACCATCCTCTCCGACTCCAGAAGCACCAGAAGTCTTCACATAAAACCAGTTGTCCATCCAGTTAGCAGGCTCCCATTTCCTCCTCTGGCACTAAGAAATAGCAATTTTTTCCTTGCCCTTGCTGGGATTCCTCTTGGCCATAAAGCTACACGATGCGAACTGAGCAAGCTTTGTACCAATGTACTTTGGCTATTTTTGTAACTCATAAAACTCCGCAAAAGTGTTTATACTGATCCCTCCACCATACGACTCGATAGCCCAAAGGAATTTACTCATATTCAGAAATGCATGAGGGCTCATATGATGAAGCTATAAGTCGAACCACTCAAGTACATATCGAACGAAGTTACAGCAGGGGAAGAGAAGACCACATGTGAAGAAGTACCTGAACACAACGGCTTTGTCTCTCTCAGGTAGTGGGACAGTCTCCTCACCCGGAGGTTGCCCGCAGCCGGCAGGAATATAACCCTCCCCTTCGAGGCCATCGATCATTGCTTGGGTCATCAAGCTATGACCAAAGTCATAGCTGACCTCTGAATCAGACAAAGCCCTCTTCGGAGGCATTAGATCACTAGGGGAAGCCTCAATGTTAGATAGTGACTCCTCGAGATCCCTAGCCTCCGCAGCAGCCAGCATGCACTGCTCGAAAAGATCAAGGAAGCCTCCGACCCCGACACCCTAAAACTAGGAATAGGGGCTGGAGAATTGGACGATGACATGCGCAGTAGGGGCGTTTAGGTGCCATGGCGGCAGGATGCCGAGGCAAAGGCAAATGCGGAGGCAGCGAGCGAAAAAGGAAGCCTATGCGATGGTAAGCAAAGGGGAGTACTGGTCATTTTCACCGCCCACCCCCCTTATATAGGCAGCGAAGTGGTGCCTCGATTTCTCAGCCCAACGATCATGACGATCCACAAATCGAATGGTAGCAGACGAATCGACTAAAAATCAATGCCTAAGATTAAAAATCGGGCAACGGTAAAACACAGAGCCTCCGATCCAACGTTCAATGGGCCAAGGGGGTCGGAGGTAAGCACAGCCTCCACGGCCGGGGGCATGTTGGTGGCTAGACCCGCCTCCGCTGGACCTAACCCTCAAGGGGGGAATGTTGGGGGAGCACCCGGGACCGGAGGGGCTTGTTACCTCTGACTTGTGTCTGACTGATAGTTCTAGTGCATCTATCTTGTTCATGTCCACAGGTTACAGAGAGACTCCCCCGGAGGTTAGATCTCCGCTATGAAGCCTCCGCGGAGACCATGGAGCCAATCGACGGCGGAGGTCCTATGGCGATGACCGTCGCTCAGGCGAAGGTTGATCCCCCGGAGGTTAGATCTCCGCTGGAAGCCTCCGCGGAGGCCATGGAGCCAATCGACGGCGGAGGTCTGGTGGCAATGACCGTTGCTCAGGCGGAGGCTGATCGACGGAACCTCGACTCCCCCGGAGTCTCCGCGCGGAGGAGGCGGCAACCCGAAAATGCCTTCATCAGGACGGCACGCCGGGCCAAGCTGTGGGGCTTAGGCAGTGATGGGCCACCGCCCACGGCCGGGGCCAGGAAATAGGGGACCAGCCTACCCCTACGAGGCCCACGTGTAATAGGTTCAGTGTCTAGGGTTTCGAAACTCTCATTGGGGGCACGCGCGTACTTTTAGTCTTGAGCTGGGGAGCCACTATAAAGGGCCTGGCCCTCTATATAATCAAGAGAGGGTGATCCAGTAGTAGTTATAGTGTGTAACCTGCCCTAGGGCCCACCTCGTAATTCCACCATTTTATATCAAGAGGGGGTTTGTTTTGGTCCTATCATCCTACCTCATCCTGAATCTGCTGGGAACATGTCCCAACACTGTTCATGCTCCATCTTTGCCTGGAATAGTCTCACCAAAGCACTCTGTTCAAAATGTGAATTATAGTGTTTTTTCTTGTAGGAATGGAAATGAAAAACACAACACATGCTGATATTACTTGCGACAATTGAATTTCCCATGCCACCCAGGCCTATCTAGATGTGTCAACGTCTTTGATATCTAAGGGCCTTTCCAGCCCCCAGCTAGTGGTCTTCCTCTTTCAAAGTAGTCCTACCTAGAAACCCCGGTCCTTGCATTATTGGCCTACCATATAGCAATCAGTCTTATAATACACTTGTTACAAGCACGCATATGCAACTATATCCTGCAGTGCATCGAACACATTTATATATGTCTCCACAACACGTAACTCATAAGCTGACATTAACTTTGGGCCTCCATTTAGTGAACATAGGCCAGTTACATTTGTGATTGTGGAATTAATTTGATGCTAGTCACATGCATGATTGACAACTTTATATACTAACTTCAGTTGTGCTTCTACGTGAGGATTTCCATGTTTTTGAGCTTATCATCTTGAATGGCACATTTGATGTAACAGCCTTGGATCTTGACTTGACTGGGTTGTCCGGCGACGAGGCGTAGGCTTCAGTGCTCTAGTTTCTTTATGTCACAAATTGTTCGTTTTGTAATCGCAATCTCGTGTTTTTAGGGTGTGGAAGGATTCGGTAACCATGGGATTACCGTTCCTTCGTTGATGTATTAAAACTCCTTTCTTCTTAATGCATTACTCGCCATCGGCGTGTTCTAAAAAAAACTTATCATCTTGTTAGAAGTTTGTCGACAAATGCAAATGATATTGGAAAGAAAGGAAGTCCTGTTGACCTAGACACGGTAGAGCACTGGATGACTGGAAGTCAATTGTGGCCATGCAGAGTGTTAGCAACTACTCAGTAATAAGAAAGAAAAAAACACTACTATTCATGATGTAGCATTGCCATCTTTACACTTCAGGTAATAGGATGTATGCAGGTGCCGAATAGGATGTTACTGAAGCCACCATGTTCCCTTTTCTGCAGCTAGACATATATAAACCAGACTATTCCAATAATTGGATTGAACTGCTGAGATATGATATGGACCTTCATCCGTCGTTACAATAATAATATTCATTTCTGTTCTGCACCTCAAATCTGAATACACACTTCAGTGAAAAATGCATCCCCAATACCTTCTTTGTCTACACACCTGGTATATCCGTAGACAAATTGACATAGTAAAGCTTGTCTGCCTCCTATCACCAGCCTCTTTAACCACTAAACATACTTGGTATAAACTATCATAAGCTTGTTCGGGTTCAATCACACATAAGATGCAAGATGGATATCATATTAAAGTACAAGACAATGCCAAATTAAAGAACCACCAATAATAAGCACACGCAACTAGAATAAGTACCGTGCTAGTCCTAAGCTTGGATCAAGTAAAGGGATTCAAATGTTGAATTGTCAGTGTTTCCCAAGCCAATATTATAATATATACACGGATGAAGAACGCTCTCCTTGGCACTGCTGCTTTCACTTTTACTGGTGTAGGAATCATCGCTCTTAGTTGTAGTCAGACGCTAGGAAGAAGGCACTCTGCTCTGCCTCTCTGTCTCTCTTATCTCTCTAGACACAGTTTTCTCAGTGTCTTATATATTAGTTTGGGCCACGACATGATGGTGACCAATGGTTTGGCTATGACATAACATATAGAAGGTGGATGACCATTGCTTTGAATAGGACATAACATAGCATGCAGTTACGATAGTTTCCTTATCTCTATTCTCTGATTTTTTTAACGAATGGACATGAGATCAACTTATTCATATCAACTCCAAAATTAAGAACCAAGTGTCCAAATTTTTCTAAAAGTAAGATCTACGTCATAGGCTTGTGTCTGTGTTGGAACACGGTTCCAGCAGATCTAGAGAGAGGTTAAAAAGTTAAGACCGGAGTTAATTCATTGCATATAAAATGGGGGAAATTACAAGGTGGGCCTAAAGGTAGGTGGCGCTGCAGCTACTAGAGGACGACCGTCCTAGTTACACAGGGGGCGTCGCCTTTATAGTGACTACCCAGCTCAAAGTTAAAAGTACGAGCATACCCCTAGTGAGAGTTTTGGAACCCTAGAAAACGACCCTATTACATGTGGACCATCCGAGGGCAGAGTTGTCCATCACTTCACTGCCGTTACATGCGGGCCATGGCCCATTAGCGCCTGTGGGAGGGGCCCATCGCGTCCACTCCTTGACGACAGGCCTCAGCTCGGCCCCATCACGCCATCTTGACGGTCGTCGTCTTCGTGCATCACCATCTCCGTGGAGGTCTTTCGTGGGAATCGGAGGCCTAGTCGAAGGACCTCCGCGAACAGGGGAGCGACGCCACCGGACCTCCACCGCCGACCAACTCTATGACCTCTAATGATGTCCCTTCAGCAGAGGCCCTACCTTCGTAGGCTTCTCTTCAGTGTCTTGCATACAGAAATACAAAAGAGACACCTGATTCGTTGGTTAGGTATCAATCGGAGGTAATAAGCCTCTCCGGCCTTGGGGCACACCCCCTACATTCCCCCTTGCGGGTCTAGCCATCAATACGCTACTGGCTGTGGAGGCTGCTTTTACCTCCGTCCCCCCTGGCCCATTGATCGTTGGACCGTAGGCTGAGTTTTTTACCATTGCACGGTTCTCGATCTTGACTGTTGATTTTGAATTGATTCGATTTAGGCCGTCCGATCTGTGGACCGATGTGACTGTCGGGCTGAGAATTCGAGGCGCCGCTTCACTGCCCATATAAGGGGGGTGTGGTGAAAAGGACCCGTACCACCCTTGAGTCACCACCACATAGCTTGCACTGCCAGCTGCTGCCTCCGATTTCGCTTTACCTTGGCATCTTGTCGCCGTGGTACTCAAACAACCCTGCTATGCGTGTCATCGCCCGTTCTTCGGCCCCTATTCCCACTTCCAAGGCGTCAGAGTTGGAGGCTTTTTAGACCTTTTTGAGTAGTGTATGCTCGCTGCTGCAGAGGCTAAGGATCTTGAAGAGTCCTTGTTGGATGTCGAAGCTTCTCCAAGTGATCTGATGCCTCCGAAGGGTGATTCGTCCGACGCGGAGGTCACCTACGACTTCGGTCATAGTCGGATGACCTAGGATATGATCACGGAGATCAAGGGAAAAGGATTCCTTCTTGCCGGTCGTGGGCGGCCTCCGTGTGGAGAGACTATACCAAAACCCGAGAAGGATGAGGCCATCATTTTTCAGGATTTCTTCACCTGTGGCCTTCGCTTCCCTTCCACCAACTTCTTGCGATATGTTCTTGAATGGTTCGAAGTGCAGTTTCATCACATGACCCCTCATGCTTTTCTGAATTTGAGCAAGTTTCTTTGGGCTGTTGAGTCTTATGGTGGGGAGTTTAGTATGAACACCTTTGCGGAGTATTATTAGCTGCAGAAGCAACCACGGTATGTTGGGAATAAGCTAGCCCAATTTGCATCTTGTAGCTATATGGCTAAGAGAAACCCAGGCAAGGGTAAGGAGAAAATTGCAATCTCTTGGTGCCAGAGGGGAAGTTTGAGCCTGCTGACTGGTTGGACTTTTGGTTTTATGTGCAGACTCCTAGCATTACCCGGCCTGAGGAGGGTGGTAGGAATGTTACCCACTTTCCTTTTTCCTCCGTGATGACTTGGATGAACCCGCAGACTAGTGAGAAGCGGAGGTCTTGTACAGAGGCTTTCACTGTGGCTTGCTGCTATTCGGGTGGTAGGGACCTTGTAGAGGAGATGATAGCCTCCAACTTTTGGCCTCTGTATGGTGGTAAGGACAAGAAGAAATTTGCCATATAGAAACCTTCCTATTTTTGGAGTTGCTGGTGGAATCCCTTGTCTGCACTTTGGGCTTCCTCTTCCCGAGGGTTAGACCAAGGAGTTGTTTGTTCGCATGACCGAGCAAAAGGTTGTTGAGATTCTGGGTGACATTTCTGAGAAGGTGTATCTTGCCTGAAGGTCGGAGGCTGGCATCATTCCCTGCCTAACAGAGTTTTTAAGAAGCTCGGCGTACACTACACTGAGTGTGAGGTCCCTGACAAGATCAAGAAGAAGATTGACAAGAAAGATCTGATTGTTGCCAGCACTGGTATGAAGGCTGCCAAGTTGAATAAAAGGAAAGGTGGCACTTTGACACAGAGTCCTGAAAAAGCAAAAGGGGCACTCCATTGACTCTGCGAAGATTGACAACGCCTTTGAGGATTTTTATGACGAGGAAGGGAACGTTGTTATGGGTTTGGAGGTGCGTGCTAAGGCTCTGGCGAAGGATGGTGTTCTGACAGTGCATAATTCTGAGGGTTCATCTCGGCGATCTCCGCCACCTGCTACTACTTCTCCGGAGGTGTCTCCTATTCTTACAGTTGACGCCTCTGACTCGTCTCTGCTCCAGCTTGTTGTGCCATCTTCTACACCTCTACTCCAGCCTGAGAAAGAAGCTATCTCGTCGAAGCTCGCTGCAAAGCCTTTTGCCAATGCCTACCTTGATGTTAGTTCTGATGATGATGAGGTGGATGAGGCGACGATTAAGGCTGATGACATTGAAGAGCCCGTAGAGGATGGGCGACATGAGGTGAAAAATGTGGAGGTCCACGAGGATGCCTACACTACAAGCTAAGGTGGGATTCTTACTCAAAGTATGACTTACCTAGATTTCCTTGCTTTGAAGTTCTCTTGTGGTAGGACTTTGGAGGGGGAGATTTCCTTGCTCAGTGAGCTCGTATGCGGTGGTTGTGAATTTTTGTGTTCCTTAATTTTGTTTTTGAATTGTTTTTTTGTTTATTTTGTTCAGCTTGTATCGCTGTGAAGGTTGCACAGACGGTGCCTCGAGTGGTCTGGACATCATCTGTTCCCTCGGCTGGGGGCGCTTTTGCTGAAGCTGTGGTTGCCACGTCCCAGCCTCCGCCGAAGGCTGGCGGGTCGGGGTCCCTTCCTTCTGGCGGTGGTGGTAATGAGGACAAACACATCCTTCTTGGGTGGGCCAATGGCATTGGTTAGATGACTAAAATGATGGGTGCTGATTTGACTCGCCATCTTGTGCAGCTGCCTCATGATGTTCTGATGCACGCTCAAGTTGATCATCATGTTGTTGTGAGTTACTGTATGATGTTTTGGTGCTTTTTTGATTGACCCTTTGCTGGATTCGTCTTGCTTAATGATGTTGCTATCATTTTTGCAGAGCCATGCTATGTTCATAGCGGTTGAGTCTAGCAGTCATGCTGAGATTGTGAGAAAGGATGACGCAATTGCTGCGCTAAAGGCGGAGGTAGAGTCCCAGACTCGTGAGAAAGAGGAGCTATCATAGAAAGCATCTGAGCTGAAGGAGCAGTTGTCAAGTCTCGAGGCTTAGTCTACTGATTTAAAGAAGTCTCTCGATGATGCTTAGAAATTAGTGACTCTTGCTACTCAGCGAGCAGACAAGGCCAATGAGATCTCTGAAATCCTCCATAAGGAGGTGGATGGTGAGAGGCAGTCAGTGGAGACCTTAAAGGCTAAGGTTGAGAATCTTGAGGCGGAGTTGAACACCCTGAGGTCAATCAGGCTGGAGGTGGCAGAGTCTTATGTCTCCGCTCTTCACGCATTTGGTGGCATTGCATCTCCGGTTGATCCTGAAGCTTCTACTTTCAGTGTTTGCTCTTGGATCAGGGCCAACCTCAGCAAGCTTAATGAATTTCTAACCAGGGTCTTCGATTTTAGCACCAAAACATCTGCCACTTATCTTTGCAAGTTTTTTGTTGCTGATGGGATTTCAAGAATTGGTAACTTCAACTGCCTAGAGTTATCTGATCCCAATGAGCTCGGCCAGACGGACCGATTTGTCAAGACGACCGTTTGAAGCTTTATGGCCAATTTTTGGTCCCAGTTTGGTCGGTCTGAGACCGTGTCCATGGCCAAAATTTCTCTTGAGATGATACAGATTGTCTTCCTTATTTTCTTGTTATTTTATTACACTTGTTGACTACTCTTTCTTTTCCTTACCTCTGCTTGTTTCAGCAATTGAAGTATGGCGTTGTTCAAGGCTCAACAGTTTCTATCGACACCTCTGCACGTACCAAGGGGTCTACCGATGCTGGCACCCCCAAGACTAAAGTTCTTTCTATGGGTGTTGGTGCTGACGTGACAGCGGTGCAGGCAGACACTCCGGCGGAGGCTCAGGTGGAGACTCAGGACTTGATTGCCGATGAGGAGGTTCTGGATTAAGCTTAACTTGTAGTTATGGATAATTATTCTTTTTCTGACTCTGTGCCGCTATGCATATGTAAGAAATACATTCAGCTACTTTTGGTTATGTAAATTATTAATGGTAGAATCATCCTGTGCAGGTCTGCAGTTTGGGGCCTGCGCAGGATGTTGACCCCATTACTTTTGTGCGTGATGGCATTTTCGTTAGCGGCGAGCAGTGGGATTATTGGAAATCGACGTTTCCTAGGCGTACTATGGACGCCATGTTTGATTTTGTTTTGTTTGACTTAGATGATAAGCATTCTAGCTTTACTCGTTCTCTTGGGTGGCGTGGCCCGACTGGGTCTTTGTAATATTTTTTTGATTCCTGCGAAGGCTCGATGTTCAGACTATTGTTTCTGAGTTTGTTTAGTTTGACCTCCACTGCGTCATGGAGGTCGATTTGTTTCTATCATAGGCCTTTGTTCCAGGTCATGGTTAGGGCCTTCGAGCTTTATTTCCTTTTTCCTTCTTGTAGGATGTAACGGTTTTGATGTACATTATTATGTTCTAATTTATTTAAGCCTTCATTACAAGATGAATGTGATTGTCATTGCTTCTCTTCGATTAGGGTTGGCCTTGAGTTTGCTGCGTGCCAAATTCTCCTTGTTGTGTTTAGATTTGCGGCCTCCAGCTAGGTCTCCGCGTGTCCTGACACTTGATCAGCGATGACAGCTGCAGTTGAATTTGGCGGAGACGGGGGGATGTTACATGTTCTTACGCAGTATCCCCCTTTCCTCCACGTTGTTGATGATCCTGATTGGCTTCCGCTGTCAGCTAGCTTCTTTTGATGCTACCGAGGATCCTTGTGGCCTCCGGGTTAGCTATTCTGCTAACCCTTTTATGAATTCTTGCACAGTATCTTGTGCTTCTTGTTTGGCTGAATGCACACGTCGGCTTCCATCTTAGGTGTTTTGATTTTAGCTGTGCGTGGCTACTAAAAATGCTTGTCATTGCTTTTTCCTAGCTGGTTGGCGTATGCAAGACCTTTGAGCTCTACTTCTTTTATAGTGCCTCTATGTACCTTGAGTATCTTTGCTTATTACTGCCCTTGATTTTGTACTTTTGCCTCTTGAGGCATAATGATAGAAGTACTAATTTTGTACTTGTTTTGTTTAATGATAGGTAGCTGCGGTTTTAATGATGCTTGGGAGCTCTCTATAAAAGGATTTCTACCCCCCTTGCCGCTTAGGCTACTTTGTCACTTACATTGCACTGATGGCAACTTCTGAAAGCTGTTTTGTATGGATACTGTGTAAGGACTCGTAATGGAATATCCACGTTGGTGAATCTGTTGCTAGCGGTTAAGGATTGTGATGCTTCTGCTTGTCAACAATACTCTGTCTGGATTCATTTTGTACCCTCAGAGATGGTGGCTGGCTGTGATCCTATTCACTGTGATTGGTTAAAGGATTTTGGATGTGGTGGTCGCTTGTCGATGGAAGGTGCAAAGTGTGTACAGTCAGATGATGGTAGAGTGTATCACATACAAGTTTACATTGGAGGTTCACCTCCTTCTCTTCGTACCGAACAACTGCTGCACTTGACTCAACTGGCTGGTTTCCCGGAGGCACATGGTGGTGTACAGCCAGGAGGCAATAGAGGGTATTTCATGGAAGATGAAGGCTAATCTTCATCAGCACCTGCTCTTCATGGAGTCTCAGTTTGCTTACCTGCGGGCGGGATCTGTGGAGGTTGCACTCTTTGCTCTTTTGCAGGCTGCAGTGTTGGTGACCTTCGCGCCACTTTCTTGTCTTGTGTTAGTAGGTTAACTAGGTGGAGTGACTGGGTATCCTGACCCAGAGGTCATGCGCTTTGGTCTCGCGTAGTGTTCTTGTTATGAGCGAGACGCAATGAGCCTTATCGGTTGTAATTAAAATGTTTATTAATAATGATCATTTATGTTATTTCTTGCCTCTGCTTTGGAATATGTTTGACGCGGAGGTTCTTTTTCAAATCATGTTGTATCTTTTGTGATTTTATGTTTTTCTCTGGTTTGACCCTTGCTCTTGAGTGGAGGGTGTTATTTTCATGTCGGAGGCCTATGAGTCAGGCTCCGTTTTGGCTCGAGATTTTATCTTATTTTCTTCTTGAAGGGTGTAAATGAAATGTTCATTTATTATTGAAGACTTAGTGTTTTTCATTACATAATTAGCATACTGCTGTTGTTTCTTATTGGCAGCTGCGGAGGCCAGTTCTACTACTGATGACATTCACCTTGCTGCATT
The DNA here is from genome assembly GCA_023333625.1 of Bothriochloa decipiens. Taxonomy (NCBI): domain Eukaryota; kingdom Viridiplantae; phylum Streptophyta; class Magnoliopsida; order Poales; family Poaceae; genus Bothriochloa; species Bothriochloa decipiens. The sequence continues at coordinate 25,950,650 of CM041642.1, forward strand.
TACATTTGTAGCCTGAGGCTTGTCCCTTGTGTCTCCGCCGCGTATGACGCTTGGATTGCGTCACTAGATCATTGTTGATTTTAATGAGGATAGGGGGACGTTACGAGTTGTTACACAGTATCCCCCTTACATCCATCTCATCGATGATCCAGATTGGCTTGCTCCGCTTATGAGCTTGGAGGAAGTGGTGTTAGAGGTCCTAGTTGGTTCCTATTTTCTTACCGAGCTAGTCTCTTTATGATTTCTTACACGGTACCCTGAGGTACTATATTTGCTGCAAGGCTACATCGGCTTCCATTGGCGACAGCAGAGTTTTGTGGTGTCAGTAGTTGATTTGCCGAATGTGGGGTAGTGTGAGGGGAATATATCCCCTTTTGTATTGTTTTTCTTGGTTTATTAAATGGGTTCAAGATTTTTGCCATTTATTGGCTTTCGATCTTGTACTTTGGTTGTTGGGGCGTACTTATCCTGGTACTAGTGTTGTAAGTATATCATTTATTGGTAGGTTCTTACTACTGCCTTGATGATGCTTGGCGGTTCCTTACAAAAGGTGCTTTGTTTTCTTGTGTTATTTGGATTATGGACCGATGGTTGGCTCTATGCTTGATGAGAGCGTGGAACAAGATTTTTGAGGGTACGATGTAAGAACTCGTAATTGCTGGACCGCGTTAGTGGACCTTCTATTGGTTGCCTGGGTACCTGCCACCTCTGTTTATCAATAGTACGCTACCTTGTTTTATTCTGCACCATGAGAGGTGGTAGCGTGCTGCAGAGTCTCTCCCTGTGATTGCCATCTGGATGCGCTATGCAGCTACCTCTTGTCGATGGAAGGTGCATGGCGTTGTACATCCGGAGGTTGTTTTGGTGTGTTGGGTGCTGCTGCGCATCAGAGAGTTTCTAGCTCTCTTTTGTGCTCAGAAACTCTTGCACTTGGTTCTTCAAGGTTATGTGTGGTTGGAGGTTGGTAGAATAAGTCTCGTGGAAGGCCGTTGGCAACCTGCACCAACACCTACTTTTCTCTAGCAGCAGTATTTCTTTTTTCTGTGAAGAACTATGCTTGGCGCACTCTTTGTTGTTTTGCAGGCTGCAGTGTTGGCAACCTTTGTGGAGGTTATCGGCCTCACAGTTGCAAATTAACAGACTGGAGTGCTTAGGTGTTGTAGCTTGTATGCTTTGCATCCTTATCCTGCACAGTCTTGTTGCAACATGTATGCTGTAATTGCCAATATTGTTGAATAAGGATGTTACGCTTTGCCATCTCCGCTTTTGATTTTATAATGTGCAGAGACCTTGTTGCCATCTATGATGATGGTTCGTTATTTTTGTTTGACATTATGTGATTGAGGTTACTGTAATTGAAATTGCGCATAGGGTTTGGGTATTCATCCTGTCATCTCCGCAGTTATTGTGAATTCATGTGGAGGCTGACTTATCATGTCATTGTTTTTCCTAGGTTTTACTACCTCTACTTCGTTAATATTTTGTTGCAGAGGCTTTGTTTCTATGTTTGTTTTCTTTTTCCTTGTGCCCATTTTGAGGTATCGGTGCCTGCCTTAGATTGCAGGTCTTTTCTCGATTCACTTGCAACTTCTTTTGTTGCGAATGCCTGCCTTGATGCCTGATATGACAGGTCTTTTTTCAAGGGCTTTTAGCTTTTTTGGAGGTTGCTTCATGCCTTATCGTGCTTTTGATGTTAGGCTTGAGGTGACCTTGTGCGTCGTGAAGTGTTGTCAAATATTGCAGCCGCGTTGCTAGCATTTATCTCAGGGGTCCTCTTTATAGATTCAGAGGTTGATTACAGATGGTGTTGCCTCATTAAAACCTCACCTCCGATTTGGAGCCCCTGTGTGAGGAAAAGAGTGCAAGCCAGTTTTTTGCAGAAATGTAAATTGTGAATATGTAAAAACTAGGGACCTCCGCTTATAGTTCCACTGGTGCCCTTACATGCTATGTATAATATTTCCTAAGGCTATCAATGTTCTAGGAGTGAGTCGACGTTTTCCCTTCTTGGTCTTGTAGGTAGAAAGACCCTCGCCTTCCACCTTGTTTGGCTATGAATGGTCCTTCCCATTTTGATTGTACCTTCCCTGTGTTTTAAGCGTTTGGCCTCCGCCTCATTACCCAATCACCATCTTGAATGTTTTTGATGGTCACTTTTCCATCCCTCCATTTCCTGCTTTGGTCTTGGTATTTTTCGATGTTATCGATGGCTTCAAGTCTGTATGCTTCAGTAATTTCTTTGCTATATTCTTCGTCTTTCGCGAGCTCTTGCTTGATTACCCAGAGGCTTTGATACTTGATTTCCTCTGGCATCATTGCTTCTTCTCCATACAGTAACTTGAATGAAGTGAACCCGGTGACTCTTGACACATTTGTGTTGTGGGACCATACTACCTTGGGTAGTTCCTCGACCCATTTTCCCTTCTTGTGATCTAACAGTGTCTTGGAGATTGCTGAGAATATGATTCTGTTTGACCTTTCTACTACTCCATTACTTTCTGGGTGATAAACAGAGGCGAAGGCTATTTGCATGCCGATGCTCTTGCAGAATTCTTTAAACTTATCTGAATCAAACTATTTGTCGTTGTCGACTGTGAGTGTTCTTTGCACCCCAAATCTGCAAATTATGTTCTACCCGAAGAATTTTTTGACTGTTTTGGAGGTGATGGTTGTGAGTGGTTTGGCCTCTATCCACCTTGTGAAGTATTCTACTGCTACTACGGCATATTTACTCCTGCCTTGCGCCAGAGGTAACGGACCAACAAGGTCCATTCCCCATCTTTGAAGTGGCCAGACCGGAGGCACTAGCTGTGTTTTTCCCTGGAGAGGTTTGGTGCGGTGCGAAACTCGGGCACACCTTGCCAGTTGTTACTATGTGTAATGCATCCTTGATGTGTGTGGGCCAGTAAAACCCCTGCCTGATTGCCTCAGCTGAGAGTGCTCTAGGACCAATGTGTGATCCACACATTCCTGAGTGGATGTCCTGCAAGAGGTCTCTGCCTTCTTACTCAGTGATGCGCTTGAGTAGTGGTTGGACTATGCCTTTCTTGTATAGTACTCCATCAATTATTGTATAATTTCTTGCTCGTGCGGCCAATCTTGCTGCACTTGTTTCATCTGATGTTACATGAACTCCGTTGATATGGTCAATTATCACTTTTCTCCAATCCTCTGTGCTTACTAGGAGTATCTTCGCAAATGTTGTGGATATTTTTGTGGTTGCTGGAATTGTCAATTCTTGAAAGAATTCTCCTTCGGGTACCTCCGATGATTTGCTGCTGCTTTGGCCAATCGTCTGCATCTGCATTATTCCCCCTTGGGATATGCTTTAGGGTGAACCCCTAGAATCTTTTTTCTAGACCCCTGATCACCTCTAAGTATGTAGCTAGTTCTATGTTTCTGGCAACATAGTCTTTTTCTACTTGCCCTATGACTACCTGTGAGTCTGTTTTGACCATGATGTGTTTTGTACCTAGTGCTTTGGCCTTGTTGAGTCCTAGAATCACTCCTTCGTACGCAGCTACATTGTTGGTGGCTTTGAAGCATAGTCTCATTGCGTATTTGGTTTTAATGCCTGAAGGTGATACTAATACTGCGGAGGCTCCTGCTCCTTGGAGACTCCATGCCCCGTCAGTATACAGTGTCCATATCAAGGCCTCCACTTTTTCTTTTGCGTACTGCGAAGACGTTAATTCTGCTAAGAAATCTGTGAGTGCCTGTGACTTGACTAATGTTCTTGCAATGAACTTGATGTCAAACTGGTAAATCTCTGTTGCCCATTTGCCAATTCTTCCTGATGCTTCTTTGTTGCCTAAAATGTCTGTTAATGGCTGTGCTATCAGGACTATGATCTCATGTTCTTGGAAGTAGTGCTTGAGCTTTCTTGATGTTGTCACTACTATGTATGCTATCTTCTTCACTTCTGAGTAGTTTAGTTTTGCCCCTGTAGTGCCTCTGATACATAGTATACTGGCTACTGAACATTTTTGTTGTCAACTTCCTTTCCTTGGACCAGTACTATGCTAATTGCTCCTACGGAGGCTACAACATACAGCAGCAATGTTACATCTGTATTTGGTGCTATGACCATGAGGTCTTTTGTCATATAGCTTTTGAGCTGCTAGAATGCCTCCGATTGCTCTCTGCCCCATTCGAATTTGCCTGAGACCTTGAGTGTTTTGAAAAATGGTAGACTTCATTCTGCTGATTTTGAGATGAATCTGTTGAGTGCCGCTATTCTGCCTGTCAGTCGTTGGACCTCCTTTTTGGTGGCTGGCTCCCTCATTGTTAACACTACTTTTGTTTTATCTGGATTTTCCCTTATTTCAAAGATGCACTTTTTTGGGTTTAGTTTTAACCCTACTTCTCTGAGGTTGGCAAATGCTTCTTTCAAGTCTTCCAGGTGATCTCCGGTTTCTCTGCTGACCACCGCTAGGTCATCAGCTTAGGCTATGATGTTCCTTCGAGTTGAGTTCGCAATACGATCTGAACAATTCTTGAGAATGTTGATCCTGCGTTTTTGAGACCCTCCGGCATCCTAACAAAACAATAATTGCCAAAGGGGGTTGTGAAGCTTGTCTTCTCTTCATCCTCTTTTCTTAGCCATATTTGATGGTATCCCAAGAAACAATCTAACAGTGAGAAATGTTTGCATCCTACTGCCTTGTTGACTGATGCGTCTATCATTGGTAGTGGGAAAGGATCCTTTTTGTAGGCCTTGTTGAGGTATGTGAAGTCTATACACATTCTCATTTTACCGTCCTTCTTTGGCACTAGGATAACATTTGCTAGCCAATCTGAGTACTTGACTTCCCTGATGACCTTGGCGTCTAGTAATCTTTGCATCTCTACTTTTGCCACAAGTATGCATTCTTCAGATATCTTTCTTTGTTATTGCTTCCTGGGCTTGACGTTTGGGTTCAGGTCAAGGACGTGCCCAATCACATCGCAACTGATACCTTACAGATCTGATGCTGACCATGCAGATACATCCTTGTTCTTTATTAATAGCTCTAATAGGTCTTTTTTTTCTTCCTCCGATAGGTTAGCTCCTATTGTGACTTTTCTGTTGGGGACTGCTTCTTCCAATGGTAGTGTTATTGTGTCCTCCTGATCTGTCATGTTGGTCTTCCCCACAGGCATGTCTGGAGGCTCATCCGTTGCTACAGTGTTTATGTTTCTATGTGTTTTGTAGATTGCTTTCTCTATATTTCTTGCTTCTTTCTGACTACCTCGTACCGTGATGATTCCATGCAATGCTGGCATCTTCATGTAGAGGTAACCCATGTGTATTGCCACATTGAACTTGTTTGCAAATCCTCTCCCCAGTATTGCATTGCTTGGGTAGTAGATGTCTACCACATCGAAGGTGATGTACTCTATTCTAGCGCAATTTCCATCTTTGAACAACACTGGTAGCGATATCTTGCCTAGTGCATTGATCTTTTTCCCACCAAATCCGATCAGTGGAGTGTCCTGTGGTTGCAGCTTGCTTTTGCTTAGCTTCATTTGATCAAAGATGCTAGCAAAGATGATGTCTGCTGAGCTCTCAGAATCCACGAGTATTCTGTTCACTTCCCATGCTGCTATGTTTGCCCTTATCACCATGGCGTCTGTGTGCGGGTAACTTTCCACCTAGAGATCTTTCTCTGTGAACCCTATTGGTACCTTGGACCATTCTGTTGACCTGAATACATTGTTTACTAAGCGAAGGTGATCTTTTTTCTGCTTTTTGGTTTCAAATTCCAAGGCTGAGCCTTTGAATATGGGTAGAATCATGTCGATGGTCGGCGGAGCAGAATGTGGGTTTATCTGGTTCTCAATCGGAGGCTCCACCTTTGGGGTCACCGATGAGGATGGAATATGATGCGGAGGTACCAGTAGTGCCTCGTACTGCCTTTGCTGTGTCATTGGAGGTGTTTGCACCTGTGTTGTTTCAATGAACGTTATGTGCGGATGTCTTGGATTGATGTAAGTTAGACTGTTTTTTGCTCTGTTTGGAGTATAACCCAGGTATTGCCCTATTTGCTGATTGACTGGTCTCCAGGATGGTAATGACACTGGGTAATACTGTTGTGCCAAATTATGCTGTGGAATTGGACCTGAGCCGTATCTTGGGAAGCTCAGGTTATATTGTTGGTGTCACTGCTGCCCATACATGTGATTTACTTCTCTGGTACTTTTGCGGAGGTCATTGTCTAATTTGCAGTACTTCTTGAATTTTGCATGTAACTGGGCCATTGTTGTTGGCTTTTCTCTTGCCAAGTGGCTAGCAAACAGCCCTATCTAGAGCCCTTTGATTGCTGCTTCTATTGCTACTCCGTCTGGGACATCGGGTGCTTTTGCACGGAGGTGCAAAAATCTGTGATAGTAGTCACTGAGGGGTTCCCCTCTGAGGTGCTTGTTGCTGAACAAGTCAACTGATGTTAATGACTCACTCATGAATCCCTTAAAGTTTGCCAGTATTTGATTACACAGGTTTTCCCAAGAATATACAGTGCTTGGCTTTAACATTGAGCCATGCCAGGGCATCTTCTTCTGCTGCTATCATGAATGACTTCGCCATCACGTGGTCATTGCCCCCTGTGGAGGCTACTGCGGCCTCAAAACTCATTAGAAACTGCCTTGGGTTTGTCTTGCCATTGAATCTTGGTAATGATACTGGTCTGTAGAACTGAGCCCATGGTGCGCTTTGCAGGCCTTCAAAAAATGGTGATTTTGGGTCGAAGACTCTTGATGATGTGGTTTGTAGCTGTATTACTCTATTGATTGGTTGTATGTCTGTGGTAGGGTGTTGGCTGGGTATTGGTGGTTGGGTTGTATTAGTGAGGTTGGCTTTTGGAGGCTGCATGCTCTGGATCTCCACTTGCAGGATAGCCATCTGTTGCTTAATCTCTTCCGCCTGACGCGATGATTGTATTGTTCTTTGAGTTGCGGCTCGTTCTGCCCTCAATCTGGTTTTTTGGCTTCCATGCACTACATTTCTATTCTTAATCTGGCTATCTGTAAGGTCCTAGATGGCTAGAGGGGGTGAATAGCCTATTAAAAAATTCTACAAACCACTAGACAAAACTTATTAGTAAAACAAATGGCAATAATCGTGGTTTTGCCTAGCTTAGGTGATGAGCAAGCCTCTTATTGAAAATTCTAATATATGTATGATCTTTAAGTCAATCAAGGCTAAGTCACTACTTTCTATTCTGGAGAGCTAGCAAGAACAACTATTCTAAACAAACTACACAAGATATATACTAGAAAGTAATGCAAGATAGAGAGGTGATTCTTATACCGATGGTGAAGTGAAGATGTTGCCAATCACCAAGATGATATCCAATCAACTACAATGACAACAATCACAAGATGAAGAACCAATCACTGGGAGACAAGAAGATGACAATTATTTTTGTTCACTCGGTGTTCACTTATGCACCAACAAGCTACGTCACTGGTTGTGTCGACCAACACCTAGATGGTTCTTTGGTGTGACCCTCAAGCTACTTGCCCCGCAAGACACTCCCTCACAAGGGAATCACAAGACACCACTCTCAAGTGAGGTAACTCAATGACACGCGAATTCCACTAGAGTAGCTTTTGGCGCTCCGTTGAGGAAAGCTCAAGAACCTCTCACAAATCAACCGGAGGTGGGCAAGAACAATCACCAACTCTTCCCAATGCCTCCAACAATCTCCAAGCCGGCTAGGAGTGGTACTCTCCAAGAGTAAAAAGAAATCCACTAACCAAACGACTCGCAAGTGCCACTAGATGAATCAACTCATGCAATGCACTTTGAATCACTCAATCTCACTCAAGATTAGCAATCAAGCTAGAGAGATGTGTAGGAGGGAGAAGCTTCCATTCAAAGGATGCACAAGAGTGTTAGAAATGCCATGAGGCCTCCCCAAGGGCCGGTCACCTTCTATTTATAAGCCACTCAAGCTCCACTAGCCGTTAGCCAAAGATTCCCCTCAAAAAAGCAACTTTTGGGAGCGTTGTACGCTTCCAACGCCCTGCGTCAGACGCATCTGATGCTATACAAATTCATGCGCGAAGCCTCAATGTGAACTACCTGAAGTACACATGCAGGACGCATCCAACACACATCGCAGGACACGTCCGATGCTATATAAAATCATGCGCCTTTAAAAATCCAACTGTTGGACACCGCCGGATGTGTCCAACACACACCATTGGATGCGGCCTCCTGGCGTCTGACGCTCACTCAAAACTACCAGTGCTCACTGAGTTGTGTTTGGCACTCGATGGACGCATCCATCGCTCCATTCAACATGTTGGACGCGTCCGACGCTCCTCTATGGATGCGTCCAACGCTCTCTGAGCAGCAGACCACCCTGCGCTAAACCGGGCATATCTCTTAGCTCCGAACTCCATTTTTGATGATCTTGGACTCGTTGGAAAGCTTACTCAGAGGGCTACACAAGCCACATTATATCCTAATGCATCAACATTAGATCCTAATTCACAATAGATCAAAGCACTGTTTCTAACCTAAGAACAATCATCTCTCTTCTCTAAGTAGCAATCAACTTCAACATCGCCTCCATTGCAAATGTGCCAACACCACAAGGTGTACACCTCCATTTGCTTATGTGTTAGCATTTTCACAATCATTTTCAAGGGTTTTCAATTAGCACACTAGATCCTAATGCATCAACATGAAATAATAGACCTAGTGGCACTCATGAACCGAAATACTGTAGATCTCCCCTCTTTATAGTTCGGCTATCGATCCTAAACCAGTCACACCCTCTATGGTGTCTTGAGTGCAAAACAAAGTGGCCCTATAGGTTATACCTTTGCCTTGAGCCCATTTTGTCGATCCTCCAACTACAAAGCCTTTACATGACATGTGACACTCCACGTCATCATGCAACCATCTTGGTCCATCGATCTCGATATTACTTGCTCTTCACCATTGGTCGGTCCATCGGCGCCAAGTCTTGCCCAAGTTTCACCATCGCACGGTTCTTCGCTTCGAAGCCTCAACTTGCCCTTCACACTTCCAACTAGTCCATCAAGCCAAGCCCATCTTGATCTTCACCATGCTTAGGTTACATAACTTCATGGCATGCCTCATCATTGAGCTCCACTTGGCATGGATTACCTTTCACTAAATCATCCACTTAGAAACAAGGTTAGTCCTTAGGTTTCATCAATTATCCAAAACCAAACTAGGGACTTTCAATCTCCCCCTTTTTGGTAATTGATGACAACCTTACAAAGATGATTTTATAATAAATTTTTGAATGTGTCAAGCTTGTCCAAGCAATTTGAATCATGAATAAGATTGGGACAATCATCACAAATTTGGTTTTTGGTAGGATTAGCTCCCCCTACATATGTGCATAGAGTTTGGATTGAAAGCTTTGCACATATGTATTGATATAAAATTTATGGGAGAGTAATTCTACCAAAATGATGCTAAGGTGTAAGAAATGAACCTTTGAAGCGTGATACCAATCGGAGTTGCCTTTTACACCATCCTTAGCACCATTGTTGCACTAGACATACATCAAAGCTCAAGAACCCTATGAGATCAACATTATAGCAAAGGCTCTTGATCCACATGTAAATCTCAATATTTCTAGTTACAACCTATTCATGCTAGTAGATCATTTCATCATTCAAATTCTAGACTAGCATTGCATCACACAAGCAAGTATATGAATTGAAATACATGTGCAAGAGCAAGTCATATGATTAATGCACAACCAAATCCAACAAATTGTTCATGAGCTTGCTCCCCCTACTTGTGTGATTCATAAAATTTTAATTTATCCCTTTCCATTGGCATATCTTTTAGTCGACTTATCTCTCCCTCTTTGTCATTGATTATCAAAAAGGTATGGTCATGTTAGTTCTTTTAGTGAGGGAGAATCAAATTTTATCAAATTTGGTCTCATCTAGCTTACTTGACAAAGATATTCAATTCGGTGTGAACCAAAGACAAGTTTCTTCACACCTCACTAGAAGGGTTATCTTGCCTATGTTGAATTAAACACTTATAGCAAATATTCTAGATTCAACACTAGGATTACAAGCTCACAAACATGTCATATGCCACCACTAGATCATACAAACATAGAAGAAATAGTTGTAACATATATACATCAAATTCATTTGATTTATCATGAATGCTCCCAAAATGCAACTTGTATGTCTATATGTACTAACAAGTCCTAATAAATCATGAATGACATGTCAATACAATTTTACCTTTGCTTTATCGAAGGAAAGGCATGTCAAATATATATGGGTGCATTCAACTCATGTTTGAGAAATCAAGAACGTTCAACTCATTCCTTAGCTTGCAAAACCTCTTCTCATCGAGTGGCTTAGTGAATATATCGGCAAGTTGATCATCGGTGCCAATGCTTTCAATTGAAATATCACCCTTTTGTTGATGATCTCTAATGAAGTGATGCCTTATGTCAATGTGCTTTGATCTTCCATGTTGGGCCAGGTTTTGTGTCATTCTAATTTCACTTTCATTATCACAAAATAATGGAATATTCTTGAAGTTGAATCCATAGTCCTTCAAAGTTGACTTCATCCAAAGCAATTGTGCACAACATGCTCCCACACTAATATATTCGGCTTCGACAGTAGATATTGCCACACTATTTTGTTTCTTTGAGGACCATGACACTAGTGATCTTCTAAGGAATTGACATGTTCCACTAGTGCTCTTCCTATTGATCTTGCATCCCCCATAGTCGGAGTCCGATATCCAATCAACTCAAATTGTGACCCCTTGGGATACCATAGTCCAACATCTCGTGTATGCTTCAAGTACCTCAAAATTCTCTTTGCAGCCTTGAGATGACTATCTCAAAGTGAGGCTTGATATCTTACACACATGCATACACTAAACATGACATCCGACCTTGATGCGGTGACATAGAGTAGACTTCCAATCAAAGACCGATATTCCTTTTGATTCACCATGTTGCCACTAAGGTCACTATCAAGACTTTCATTGGTGCCCATTGGAGTTGATATAGCTTTTGCCTCTTGCATTCCATACTTCTTCAACATGTCCTTGATATATTTTCTATGACTCACAAATGTGCCTTCCTTTAATTGCTTGACTTGAAGACCAAGGAAATAGCTAAGTTCACCAATCATGGACATCTCAAATTCTTTGGCCATCATGTCACTAAATTCTTTGCAATAATCCTCATCGGTTGACCCAAATATGATTTCATCCACATATATTTGCATAATAAATAGGTCATTTCCAATCTTCTTGGTGAATAGAGTAGTATCAACCTTTCCCACAATGAACCCCTTAGAGATAAGGAAATTCCTTAGCCTCTCATACCATGCTTTAGGTGCTTGCTTCAAGCCATATAATGCCTTCTTCAACTTGTACACATGGTTGAGTTTCTTCTCATCTTCAAAACTGGGAGGTTGCTCAACATATACTGACTCATTGATGATCCCATTGAGAAATGCACTCTTCACATCCATTTGATATAACTTGATATCATGGGCACAAGCATAGGCTAATAAGATTCTAATTGCCTCCAATCTTGCCACCGGTGCATATGTTTCTTCAAAGTCAAGACCCTCTATTTGAGTGTAACCTTGTGCAACTAGTCTTGCTTTGTTTCTCACCACTATGCCATCTTGATCTTGCTTATTTTTGAATACCCATTTAGTTCTAATGACATTGTGATCTTTAGGTCTTTCTACCAATTCTCAAACATCATTTCTTTTAAAGTTATTGAGCTCTTCTTACATTGCCATGATCCAATCGGCATCCTTTAATGCTTCATTAATTTTCTTGGATTCTTTCATTGACACAAATGATGCATGCTCCCATATCATTGCCATAGATCTTGTTTGCACACCACTTCTAATATCACAAATAATTTTATCAATTGGGTGATCTCTTGCAATATGAGTGGGTTGGAGCATTTCATTTTGATTGCTTGAGCTAGGTTGGTCATTTGACTTATCTTTATGAGATGATGAACTAGCATTATGATCTCGCATTTGAGAACCACTAGTTTGCTTGATGGGTGATGTGAGCACTTGATCTTTGTCATCAACATTAATCACTTGCCTTGCGCTAATATCTCCAATGTCCATATTCTTCATAGCTTCCACCAACCGAGGTCCACCAACATCATCAATGTTCTCTTCCTCATCTTGTGAACCATTGTTTTCATCAAATTGTACATCATGGACTTCTTCAACTAGACCACTAGCATTGTTTGTCACACCCGGTTCTAAGGACAAAACCAGATATACACTATATCTGAGTCTTAAAGGGCAAATCTCACATATTGCTACAAATAGTATCAAATTACAATGCTTTAAATATAACATACACAATATATAAAAGATCACCAAATGAACAATAAGCGAAAAGATGACTTCAAACTTCGGGTATAGACTTCACTCCACTGGATCTAACTAACTGGTTGATCACAAGCCTAAAACTTCTCCTGAGGTGTGGGAGGAATAGCAAGAGTGAGTCCATGTCGAACTCAACAAGTATAGCAATAGGGCAGTACCCATCAACTCATGATCAATGTAACATAAATAATATAAAGCATAAAACGGTAAACCATAAACATGTTAGCAATCAAAAATCATTATCTTAATGTAAAGATTCCAAGGCCGCTCATGTCCTTGAGCAAGGCTAGTATACCAGTTTATTAAACTCTACGGAGAGGTGTACACTTTCACTGTGAGTCGTGATTTACCCTTTCGTCCGAGGTCCATTGACCTCTTAGATCACTACCAAGGAAAGCCGGCAGGGTTCACTATGAAGCCTTTCAAAGGTTTGTCCAACTAATTAGGGTCGCCAGAACATCAGATGTAGGAACCCCCTTCCAATATGGCATAATCCTTCCCGGCTATACTCATAAGGACAGAGGTTGTCCTATACCCAACTTGGTACCCCCAACTAACTAGAAAAGGTCCTCATACTGAGTTAAAACTAGAGCCATATAGCCCTCACAGCTGTACTGTAAATCCCGAAGGTTCTGTTACGGATAAATCATCAAGTTGCTAAATTGTTATTTTATCGTTTATCTTCCATTCTGTAGCTTCTGCTCTCAAATGCTCACAACGGTTATTCTTCTACTCGTAACAAGCACCATACACACGGGAACAAACAAGCAACAAGGAAAAGCATCTAAGAACAATACACCACCCAAAGTACAACAGCGTACTAAAAGAGAGCTACAGCTATGATCGTAGGAAACGAATACCGAAAGGCTTTACATTGTAAAAAGAAACAACTACAAGGTTTATTTATTTTAGTTAAAAAAAATCATGAACAAGTTATTAACTCAGATTACATAAAACCATAATTTATTTTAAAAACTAAATTAAACTAATTATGTTTTATTTATAAACATATCTCACATTATTAAGACATTTAAACTTTGTTTTGCAAAAGACATAAACATCAAGTTGCAACTAATCATATTTTAGTTTATAAATATTATCACCTTATTTATTAAGCAAGTTAACATTATCTTCTAAAAGAAAACACATATATGAAAGCATCTAATGATGTGCAACATGCATCTATACTAAGCATAAATAAAAGCATATTTAAGTTAGCAATTATATTATCCAAACTACTTAAACATTCATAAATTATAAAGCTTAGAACATATGAGAACAACTAAAGAAATATAATACATTGTCAAGGTAGACCTAAACAAGTCAAATTTTAAAGGTAAAAAGATACTAATCATATTAGCATTTATTTATATACATCAAAGTTGCTTAAGGTTGTGACATGGTGAAGATCATATTTATTTTAAAGTTAGCATTTATTTATTTATTTATATTAATAAACCTAATTAAATTAACAAGATTAACTGCACAAACATGTGACATGGTGAAGATCATATTTCACAAAAAGCTTAAGGTTGATATGATCGTAGCACAATGAGATCAGAAATAGAAACCCTAGTTTACATTTATTTTTAAAACAATTAAATAATTAATAATCTAATTAACATTTAAATCAATAAATAAATTCATAACTAAATGACATGAAAACCACTAGCACTACTGCGTAGATCGCGATGATATAAAACCAACGCAACTTGAACGACTCGATTCGGAGTTAAAACAAACAAAATACGAAGGATTAAAGATCACTGGTAGTTTCATAATTACGAGCATCTTCTACCTTTGGTCATCTTCTCCACCACGAAGAGGACATGGCCAGCAGGCATGGCTGCCGCTGCACGCGCAGAGGGAAGAGGGGGGCTCGGCCAAGACGTGTCCGGCCATCGGCGGCTGGCCAGACCGGCATCGAGCAGCAGGCCTGCACGTGCATGCACAACATGGCGACACTGGCAAGAGGTTGGAGACCATGACGTAGAGAAAGAAGAAAAAATAGAATTTGCTACCATAGGGATTTTCAACTAGGGACTTCCCTCATTGTAATTATGATGTGCTTTGGCCAAGGGGTTGGTACAAGTATATTGGGCAGAAAACTCCCTACGTTAACGTCAACTAGCAATATGGTACTAATTGATATTGCACCCTCCACCTTTACTAATAGGCCTAATTAATTATTAAAGTCCATTAGTAAATAAAGACATGGGCCTTTAGGTGTCGGGAAAATTGGAAGACTTTATTATTTTTGGAATTGATTAATTTCATGGGTAAAATAATTCTAGAAAAGTCTAGAATTGACTTTTAAGCCATGAAAAATACTCCGAAGGCTCCAAAAATTTGGGAAAAATTCTCAAAGACACTTTGGAACTGATGAACCCAAATAAAGTATTTAAGGCTCATAAAAAAGATATTTTAGAGCATCCAAAAATTGGACAAAGCTCTAGGATAAAGGGAAAAGATTGCAGAAAAGTCTAGAAAATTCCCTAGAAGGATTGGAAGACGTTTAAACGTGTTTTGAAAACTTAGCAAGCACAAAAGCACAAACTTAAACAACAAATAGACATCACATCAAACAATATCCCATCAAGTTAATTTAAAAAAGTTTAAAACTCATATTTTTCCTATAACTAAATGTGCACGAGCTCAAACTAAATTTAGTAAATTTTATCCTAATATTAAAACATTTATTTTAATTAGAGTTTTCTAAGCATAACCTAAAATAGAAAATTTTGGGTGTGACAATTCTACCCTACTTAACATGAATCTCGTGCTGAGATTCGAAGAGACTATGAGAAAGATAAAACAAGTTATAAAGTTGCTTTGACACTTGCGAGATAATGATTTAAGGAGCACCATGTAACGCCCAGCCAAAAAAAATATAAACAAAATAAAGGGAAAAGGGAAAAGAATTAAAGGTAAAAAAATATTGAAGTACTGTACCAGGCGCCCACCTCTTTCCCGATCGGTGTCGGTCTCCTCTTCACCGTGTGTTTTTTTCCTCCCCAACCCACGACTCTTTCCATAGCAGCCGCCAACCACCTCTCTACATCTCAAGAAGGAAGAAGAGAGAAAAAAAAGAAGAGAGGAGGAAAGAGGAAGGAAGGCCCTAGGGTTTTGGCCGCCGTCGTCGTGTCATCTTCCCAAAGATCACATAGAAAGGAGGATGCCATCCCAGCGACAAGGGTAGCCCAGGGATCATCTTCATAATTTTTGGGATCAACCTAGGTGAGATTTAGGATCCTAATCCCCTTCTTTGGATCAAGTTTAATCGATCGAATCATCTCTTTAGGGAGTCTTGAGTTGGGGTAATTCCCGAAATTAATCTTGCCCACGTTCTGGAACCCCGTCAGATCATGTCATCTCTGTTCATCGCTGTTTTTGGGCATCTTAAAGATCTCAATAATTTTTGGGCCTGTATACTTTTTTGTAGAGTACTTCGTCATGTTTCTTTGGACACCAATATCACCTCCATATCCTTCATAGTTTGGAAGATATGAACAGCTAAAGTGGACTGTTTTGCAGTGATGAAAATCTGTACAGTTCTAGATTGAATCAGTTTTAGACTATTTAAATGAATTAATTTGATCTAATGATCTGAATGAAAATAGTAGTGTTTTTCTTTATCTTTCCAGATTGGTAAATTTTATAGTAATTGAATTATTATATCTTCAGTTATGATTTTTTTGATGTCTGATGTTCAGTTTTGGGCGTCAGAAATATATAGTTATGTTCTATGGTTAATTAGACCATCTTGGTCACCTCAAATGTAAAATATTATAATATGAGAGTTGTAGATAATGGAGTTTTACTTAATATGGTAAATTTTGAGAATTTTTGGACATGTATTTCGAAATCTATGAAAAAGATTAGCGGCATTGCTGCTGTCTTAATCGGTAGCGTAATCGGTAGAGGCTTGAATGGTGGGTTTGGGGCGCTCTAGTGCGTTTTTATTGTTATTCTTGATTGTATGTTCGTGTATGTGCTGAATATTATTTATGATCAGGTGGTAGCACTTTGGAACGTCGCTAGTGCTCTTATTCCCATTCGGTAAAGAGGCAAGTAAATGTAGCGATGTTTTGTTACCGTTTTGGCTTGTTATTTTCATCACCTACATCCTATTATTTATAAGAATGTCACATTACTGATATACAAAGCATGTGATCTTGGTTTATTCAACCTTAATTTAATTATGGAAGTATTCATGGTGATGTTATTATTTAATTTTTCTATTTGTGCCTAGCCCACAACTCTGAAGTTGGAGTTGAAGTATCATCGGTGGTATATTAATTTTATTGCAGCATGCCAAGTGCATTGCATCATTCGGCTATATCTCAAATTGGAAGTCTATGACTTTATCTTGTTATCATGCCAATTGAATTAAATTGATGTTTAACTCAACTTGTGGTTTAAATAGCTTGTCAAAACAAATTTGCTTGCTGAGATGTTTTCATCTCACTCTTGCTTTACTCAATCCAGGTACTTCATGATTGCTTGGAAGGGAAGGGAATTAGCTGCACGTCACGCACTTCTTTTAGAGACTTCATGTTTTAATATAAATAAGTTGGCTTTCTTTCATGAGACTTAGAAGTAAATGTTTAAAGAGTGGTTGATACACATTATTGGAGTACCATATTTTTGTGCTAGGATGTTCGTTCATATTCTTTAATGCTAGTTTGGTTCTTCTCATTATATATGTTTTGCTTCCGCATGGCTATATATTCAAAGGATATGCCGCCAAATACTTTATCTGTTTGGTGCGGCTGTTGTTGGTGTTGTTTAGTGGCATCCCGGGGTGCCGTAGAATTCCGGGGTGTTACACACCAAAAGGGCTAACAAGGGAGTCATAGATTGACTCTCAAAATAACTTGAGGACTTCCAAATATGAGTAGCAATCTAGGCTCGGTGAAAGATCGAGAATTAGATATAAAGAATGATCTACAAGAAAGGTAAAGGTTGACGATGAGAGCGATTAACACAAATCTTATAGATAGATTTCTAGATCTTTATGAGATGTATGGTCCAATGCCATTATTGGTAGAAAAACGATATGAAGGTGGAGATTGATGCTATGGTGTCCGCAACTCTTTGATTCACGATGTATGAGACATGCGGTGAATGAATTATGAATTAGCAAGGATCAACAAAGAGTATGAGGATTGATCCCTTCAGGCCTTCATGTTTTTCTTACTTCCAGTCCTATGAGATGATAAGGAGTAAGGGTTAGCAAAAGGTGATTACAAGATACGCTTTGATCCTTAGATCTTGTAGTCATCTGACTCAGGACATAAGAGTTGATGAGATGTAGAACATAATCGAGTATAGTGTAATGATGAAAAGAAAGGCCAATACAGATGTTTAGATGTTTATGTCCCATGACCAGAGATGCTCAAGATTGATTGAAGTTGGTAGCGAATTCTACCCCACTTGACATGAATCTTGTCTCGAGATTTGAGGAGACTTGGGATAGAGACAAAACAGATGGTCCAGGTTGATTCGGGTTTGGGTTCAACAATCGCATTGTTTGAACCGAAAGGTGGAATGGCGATAGGAGAACTTCCCGATTTCAAAATCAAGAGACCATGTTTTAATCTTTCCTAAAAGAGTGCCCGCAAAGGTAAACGAACCAAGAGGAATGTGTCTCAGATGTCATAGATATAAAAATCTAGACGATACTCGAGACCATTTATGCACAAAGGAATTAGTCCTTATGAACCCATAGCTTTCAAGAGTAACTCCCATGGGAATTCTCAGAAGCTTATGTGATGGGATAATAGACTCGTTGGGGTGAAGTTTTATCAGCTAGAGCTTTTTAAAAGATCTTGATTCCATCAGTAGGACTATAGTGAGCCTCTATAGTGGTTTCTTTAATGATGCAAAGCAGAATATCTAAGGGGCAATAGGCTACCTCGGTGGATAGCTTGGTTTCTACTAACCACTCATGACTCATGATGGCCGATAGTCCTTTGATGTGTTCCATAAGGAATGACTCATTGTGCGGACCATCATCATCCCTAAATGGTGTAGATAGAGGACTCACTTGAACTAGCAAATTTGAGGCATTTCAAAATCTTCAAAATATATCTTCCTCGAATTCAAAGATAAATGAAAAGAGATGAGGTTCATCATCCTCTAAATTTCTGTGCATCCCTTAATAGGGGGCTCTATGGCAACCGAATCAGGAGAGGGGTTTGAGGGAATTTCAGATACGGTTGCTAGCGCCTCATCTTTTTGTTCAGGGACTGACTCAACTACTTTAGAAAAGCTTTGGAGGGACATGTTATAGAGATGGATTTTCTCAAAGGTCAATGTTGAAGTTCAAGATTTATCCTCTAGATTTCTTTGAGATCCATAACAAGACCTGACAAAACAATCATGGACATTCATACATTAAGATATTAGGATAAGGGGACAAAATAACATCATCCTCTAGTAGCATAATGCATGATTTCTCTCTTTAACGCTCTTAAGGGAGCAAAGAGGGAATAAACAGTGACCCTTTGAGGATTTGCACGTCCTTGAAATACGGTTTGAGGAGTGCAATGAAAAGTTTGGAAAGTCAGCATGCGTCGACTGAAAGATTAAGATCTTTGGGACCTGTGGTGACATATCATGAAGGAATTATAGATTGATAAAGATCAATCACAAGGTAGAAAGAATTGGTCACATGAAAGACCAAAGTTGATCTTCGCATGCTTACTTTTAAGAGTTAAGAGATGTAGTTCTATGGAGTAACACCAGAGTGTTCTAGAAGACAAGGTCCAGTTCTTCAAACTGATATAGTAAGATGACCAAAGATAAGGTCCATGATGAGATAACATATGGGAGTAGCTTATATAATGGATCATGATTAACAATTCAACATTACCAGCGCCTACCGAGCACAACCATGGGTGTGCACCCACTGGAGGTTCTCGGGTTAACGTGGCACCATTAGTTACTAACCAAGATGTCATTACCAAACCTACTACACATCTGATATCTCCCCTGAGACAAGTAGATCTTGCATGATTAAGCATAACATGCAAGACAAAAAGATGATCATGGGGTTTGGAGAAAAGGATAGTTTTCAATCTTCAAACATCCTTCCATCCATGATGTAAAAGATCACTAGCCCAAGTAACAACAATCCTGGGACCTGTGGGTTATGGGCTCACCACTCTCTCGCTATGCCACTCTGATGATGACATCCAAGGCAATTGTTACTTGAGGGTTGTTGATGGTACGCCCTCCTAGTGTTGATCATCCATTGAGTTGTATTAAAGAAGGAAGCATGAAAACCCATGACAAGAATCTATGGGGTAGGGCTATAAGAATCAGGATTGATCAGAATGATAGGTAGGATAGAAGACACTACCCCACTTAACAAATATTGAACTACACCCTCCATACCTTCCTTCAAGACAAGAGAACACAGAAGACACACAAACGTTACAACACGCATTACTACAAACAAGACAAGCAGCACATCATAGCACCGATGCTACATGTGCTTCTTCAACAATGGTGTCATCCTAAAGGGCAGATTAAAGATGACAAACGGCCATCAAAAATTTTGAATAAGATAAGGTTAGAAAGCTTTTAGTAAACCAACAAAATTAAAAGTTCAAGGGGATAAGAAATTATTAGCTCAAAGAAACTATTCAAGGAGGTGACAACACGACAAGGATGAGAAATAGTCAGTTCAATGAGCCAAGGAGGAGGCAAAATAGTTTTATAGCAAAATATGTTTCGCAAATCGACCAGTGCTAACTAGGCTTGCGTCCTACAGCCAGCATTGAGCTGATACCAACTTGTCACACCTGGTTCTAAGGACAAAACCAGATATACACTATATGTGGATCTTAAAGGGCAAATCTCACATATAGCTACAAATAGTATCAAATTACAATGATTTAAATATAACATACACAATATATAAAAGATCACCTAATGAACAATCAGCGGAAAGATGACTTCAAACTCCGGGTGTAGACTTCACTCCATTGGATCCAACTGACTGGTTGATCACAAGCCTAAAACTTCTCCTGAGGTGTGGGGGGAAAAGCAAGAGTGAATCCATGTCGAACTCAACAAGTATAGCAATAGGGCAGTACCCATCAAGTCATGATCAATGTAACATAAATAATATAAAGCATAAAACGATAAACCATAAACATGTTAGCAATCAAAAATCATTATCTTAATGTAAAGATTCCAAGGCCGCTCGTGTCCTTGAGCAAGGCTAGTATACCAGTTTATTAAACTCTACGCAGAGGTGTACACTTTCACTGTGAGCCGTGATTTACTCTTTCGCCCGAGGTCCGTTGACCTCTTAGATCACTACCAAGGAAAGCCAGCAGGGTTCACTATGAAGCCTTTCAAAGGTTTGTCTAACTAATTAGGGTCGCTAGAACATCAGATGTAGGAACCCCCCTACCAATATGGCACAATCCTTTCCGGCTATACTCATAAGGACAGAGGTTTTCCTATACCCAACTTGGCACCCCTAACTAACTAGAAAAGGTCCTCATACTGAGCTTAAACCAGAGCCATATAGCCCTCATAGCTGTACTGTAAATCCCGGAGGTTCTGTTACGGATAAATCATCAAGTTCCTAAATTGTCATTTTTATCGTTTATTACTTAAACATTAATTAAGTCATAAAATCATAGCCACATAAATAAAACCCAAGCTATACTTGCCTTAAGACTTGCTTTACACCGAAAGCAATGTGCTTGAGAAACATCATCTTTATCTTCCATTTTGTAGCTTCTATTCTCCAATGCTCACAACGGTTATTCTTCTACTCGTAACAAGCACCATACGCAGGGGAACATATAAGCAACAAGGAAAAGCATCTAAGAACAATACACCACCCAAAGTACAATAGAGTACTAAAAAAGAGCTACAACTATGATCATAGGAAACGACTACCGAAAGGCTTTACATTGTAAAAAGAAACAACAACAAGGTTTATTTACTTTAGTTAAAGAAAATCATGAACAAGTTATTTACTCAGATTACATAAAACCATAATTTATTTTAAAAATCAAATTAAACTAATTATGTTTTATTTATAAACATATCTCACATTATTAAGACATTTAAACTTTGCTTTACAAAAGACATAAACATCAAGTTACAACTAATCATATTTTAGTTTATAAATATCATCACCTTATTTATTAAGCAAGTTAACATTATCTTCTAAAATAAAACACATATATAAAAGCATCTAATGATGTGCAACATGCATCTATACTAAACATAAATAAAAGCATATTTAAGTTAGCAATTATATTATCCAAACTACTTAAACATTCATAAATTATAAAGCTTAGAACATGTGAGAACAACTAAAGAAATATGATACATTCTCAAGGTAGACCTAAACAAGTCAAATTTTAAAGGTAAAAAGATATTAAGTATATTAGCATTTATTTATATACATCAAAGTTGCTTTTATTTAAATAAAGTATTATTAAAGTATTAATAAACCTAATCAAATTAACAAGATTAAATGCACAAACATGTGATATGGTGAAGATCATATTTCACAAAAAGCTTAAGGTTGATATGTTCGTAGCACAAGGAGATCAGAAATAGAAACCTTAGTTTACATTTATTTTTAAAACTATTAAATAATTATTAATCTAATTAACATTTAAATCAATAAATAAATTCAAAACTAAATGACATGAAAACCACTAGCACTACTATGTAGATCGCGATGATATGAAACCAACGCAACTTGAATGACTCGATTCAGAGTTAAAACAAACAAAATGCGAAGGTTTAAAGATCACCGGCAGTTTCATAATTACGAGCATCTTCTACCTTTGGTCATCTTCTCCATCGCGAAGAGGACATGGCCAGCAGCCATGGCTGCCGCTGCACGCGCAGGGGGAAGAGGGGGGCTCGGCCGAGACGTGTCCGGCCATCGGTGGCTGGCCAGACCGGCACCAAGCAGCCTACCTGCACGTGCATGCACAGCATGGCGACGCTGGCAAGAGGTTGGAGACAATGACGTAGAGAAAGAAGAAAAAAATAGAATTTACTACCATAGAGATTTCTAACTAGGGACTCCCCTCATTGTAATCATGATGTGCTTTGGCCAAGGGGTTGGTACAAATATATAGGGCGGAAAACTCCATATGTCAACGTCAACTAGCAATATGGTACTAATTGATATTGCACCCTCCACCTTTACTAATAGGCCTAATTAATTATTAAATCCCATTAGTAAATAAAGACATGGGCCTTTAGGTGTCGGGAAAATTGGAAGACTTTATTATTTTCAGAATTGATTAATTTCATGGATAAAATAATTCTAGAAAAGTCTAGAATTGACTTTTAAGCCACGAAAAATACTCCGAAGGCTCCAAAAATTTGGGGAAAATTCTCAGAGACACTTTGGAACTGATGAACCCAAATAAAGTATTTAAGGCTCATAAAAAAGATATTTTAGAGTATTCAAAAATTGGACAAAGCTCTTGTAAAGGGAAAAGATTTCAGAAAAGTCCATAAAATTCCCTAGAAGGATTGGAAGACGTCTAAACGTGTTTTGAAAACTTAGCAAACACAAAAGCACAAACTTAAACAACAAACAGACATCACATCAAGAAATATCCCATCAAATTAATTTAGAAAAGTTTAAAACTCATATTTTTCCTATAACTAAATGTGCACGAGCTCAAACTAAATTTAGTAAATTTTATCCTAATATTAAAACATTTATTTTAATTAGAGTTTTCTAAGAACAACCCAAAATAGAAAATTTTAGGGTGCGATATTGTTCCATACTCTATAAGCTTTGCTTGTTGTTGAATAACCGAGTAGGAACCCTTTATCACATCTAGAATCAAACTTCCCAAGTCTAGTGTCCTTCTTCAAGATATAGCATTTACAACCAAACACTCTAAAGAATGAAATATTTGGCTTTTTTCTATGAATTAGCCCATATTGATAGAGTAGCATGCCGTGTTGATTGCTTCATCCTAAAATTTATGACTCACATTATACTCATTAAGCATAGTCCTTGCCATATCAAGCAATGTTCTATTCTTCCTCTCAACAACACCATTGGAGGGTGGATTGTATTTGGCCAAGAATTGATGTCCAATACCAGTCATCACAAAGATCAATTCTTTTATTCTTGAATTCACTCCCATTGTCACTTCTAATCTTCTCGATCTTGATTTTAATTTCATTGTGAACTCTTTTGACAAAGGTTTTGAATATGTCAAACACTTCACTCTTGTCACTAAGAAAGAACACCCATGTGAATCTTGTCAAATCATCAACAATGACAAATCCATATTTGTTCCCACCAATGCTTGCATATGTTGTTGGTCCAAATAGATCTATGTGCAACAACTCAAATACCTTGCATGTGCTCATTGCGATCTTCTTAGGATGTGCCCATCCAACTTGCTTCTCGACTTGACAAGCACTACATAATCTATCCTTTTCAAACTCAACATCTTTCAAACCATTGACTAGATCATGACTCAATAATTTCTTTAATTATTTCATGCCAACATGACCAAGTATTCTATGGCATAGCCAACCCATACTAGATTTGGATATCAAACAAGTTGAAATAGATGTTTCACTAGCGTTGAAATCAACTAGGTAGAGGTTCTCATAACTAAATCCCTTGAAATTCAAGTTGGAACCATCCATGCCCACAACCTCAACATCATTTGGTCCAAATATGCACTTAAAACCCAAATCATAAATTTGTGCCACCGAAAGAAGATTGAAATCTATGCTTTGAACTAGCAACACATTGGATGTGCTCATGTCATTTGATATTGCAATCTCACCATTCCCAATAACTTTTTCTTTCTTGTTATTGCCAAATGTGATAGAATCAATGCAACTAACATTATCATTGATAGAGTCAAACCTTCTTGATGTACACCCACTATCAACGATCCAATGCCTTCATCCGGCTTTATAATTGACCTACAAGCAAATCAATGAGATTTAGGTACCCATACCTTCTTGGGTCCTTGTAGGTTAGTGACTAAGCTATTTGGTACCCAAATAGCCTTCTTCTTTGGGCCAACAATGGGTGTACCAACAAACTTAGCTTTCACACCCTTCTCACCCTTGGTAAGAACATAACAAGAATCAAAAGATATATCATTCACAATTTTCTTGTTCTTGTTCATTTTATTACAATTATGCTCTAGGTGCTTAACTTGCTTGTATCTATGGCAATACCGACCATTGCTCTTCACAAAGCTAGGCTTTGGAGTTGCAATGGCCACCTTGCCCTTCTTGGGGCGTAGCCCAATCCCTCTTTGTTAAGGGAGAACCTTTGGCTACCCAAGCACTTTAACAAGCGGGCCTCACCACCATAGGCCTTGCCTAGGGCGTGAGTGAGCTCATCCACCTCTCTCTTGAGAGTCTCATTCTCAACCACTAGTGATGCATCATCACAACTAGTAGAGGTAGAGTGGGTGGTGGTGGATGAAGAGCTACAAGAGAGGTTAGCATCATGAAAAATAATAGGATGATCAATGATATCACAAGTTATACCTATATCACAAGATGCAACAACCTCTTTCTTTGCTTGTTGCCCAAGAAGCAATGAGTGAGCCTTTTCAAGCTTGGAATGAGCTTGACCAAGATTATCATGATCTTCCTTTAAACTCTCATGAGTGGTCATAAGCTTACTAAGGGCTTTCTTAAGTATTTCTACTTTCATTGAAAGCTTCTTACACTCCTTGTCCTTGGCAATAGCTAAGTCTCTAGTTTTTTGCATCAAGTCATATAGTTGTTCTTTAGTAGGTTCATCATTATCATCATCATTATCATGAGAAAATTCCATTTCACTTTCATCATCACTACTATCATATTGTACCTTAGTATCCTTTGCCATGAAGAATGAGTGTGATGTAGAGAAGAATGAAGGCTTCTTATTGATAGCAATAGAAGCAAAAGCCTTGTTGGATGATTCATCATCTTCCTCTTCATTGTCGCTCTCCCAAGTGATAACAAATGCACCATCCTTGCCCTTCTTAAGAGTCATCCTTGCTTCTCTCTTCTTCTTGTCAAACTTGCCCCTCTTGTTGTTGTTTCTCTTCTTGTCATAGGGACACTCCGCTTGCAAGTGTTCAGTGCTATCATAATTGAAGCACTTCCTCACTTTCTCATTGCTCTTGTAGTTGTTCTTCTTGAAGCCTTTGATGAACATATGACCCATCTTCTTGACAACAAGAGCAAGTGCCTCATCATCAATCTCAAACTCTCCTTCTTCTCCATTGTCTTCTTCTTCTTCAAAGATAGGAGCTTTGCTACTAGAGGATGTGGCTTTGAATGCCACAGTTTGCTTCTTCTTCTCTTCTACCTTCATATCCTTCTCATCAACTTGCTTGTCATACTTATCATAAGTCAACACTTCTCCAAGCAAGTCATTTGGCTTCATTTTTTCAAGCCCATCTCTTTGGAGCATCATGATCAACATCTTGAATCTTCCAGGAAAACTCATCAAGAACTTGACACAAAATTCTTCATCTTGTACCTTGTACCCCAAGCTCTTGAGATCATTCACTATCACTTGTTGACGATGAAATGTTTCTAGAATTGTTTCATCATCCTTCATCTTGAAGTTCTCAAATTCTTTCTTGAGGCCATAAAGCTTAGCACTCTTCACAACCTTTGTGCCCTCATAGATCTCACTCAACCTTGTCCAAACCTAATGTGCGGTTTCTAAATCCTTAATGCCCTCAAATATCTTAGTGTCAATGCCATTGTATATTGTGTTGGGAGCCATCCTATTACATGTTCTATTTGCTCGATCTTCATCGGTGAGATTGTTGGCATTGATAATAGCATAGTCATTCTCGGTGACCTCCAACACTCTATCATGAGTTGAACCAAGGTGCTGCATACTCATCTTTCTCTTCCAATTATCAAAAGAACTAATGCCATCAAAGAAAGGTGGTATGCTCCCCACATGATTGAACACAACTTGAGCCATCTTTTAACACCGAAGGATGTTAAGCCTTGCTAAATGGTGATCTAGCTCTGATGCCATGTGTAAGGTCCTAGATGGCTAGAGGGGGGTGAATAGCCTATTAAAAAATTCTACAAACCACTAGACAAAACTTATTAGTAAAACAAATGGCAATAATCACGATTTTGCCTAGCCTAGGTGATGAGCAAGCCTCCTATTGACACTTCTAATATATGTATGATCTTTAAGTCAATCAAGGCTAAGTCACTACTTTCTATTCTAGAGATCTAGCAAGAACAACCATTCTAAACAAACTACACAAGATATATACTAGAAAGTAATGCAAGATAGAGAGGTGATTCTTATACCGATGGTGAAGTGAAGATGTTGCCAATCACCAAGATGATATCCAATCCACGACAATGACAACAATCACAAGATGAAGAACCAATCACCGGGAGACAAGAGGATGACACAATTATTTTTGTTCACCCGGTGTTCACTTGTGCACCGACAAGCTACATCACCGGTTGTGTAGACCAACACCTAGATGGTTCTTTGGTGTGACCATCAAGCCACTTGCTTCACAAGACACTCCCCCACAAGGGAACCGCAAGAAACCACTCTCAAGTGAGGTAACTCAGTGACACGCGAATTCCAATAGAGTAGCTTTTGGCACTCCGCCGAGGAAAGCTCAAGAACCTCTCACAAATCAACCGGAGGTGGACAAGAACAATCATCAACTCTTCACAATGCCTCCAACAATCTCCAAGCTGGCTAGGAGCGGTACTCTCCAAGAGTAACAACAAATCCACCGGCCAAACGACTCGCAATTGCCACTAGATGAATCAACTCATGCAATGCACTTCGAATCACTCAATCTCACTCAAGATTAGCAATCAAGCAAGAGAGATGAGTAGGAGGGAGAAGCTTCAGCTCAAAGGATGCACAAGAGTGTTAGAAATGCCAAGAGGCCTCCCCAAGGGCCGATGACCTTATATTTATAAGCCACTCAAGCTCCACTAGCCGTTGGCCAAAGATTTCCCTTGAAACAACAACTTTCGGGAGCGTTAGACTCGTCCTACGCCCTGCATCGGACGCGTCCGGCGCTATACAAATTTGTACACCAAGCCTCCATGCGAACTGCCCAAAGTACACATGTTGGACGCATTGAACACACATCACAGGATGCGTCTGACACTATACAAAGTCATGCGCGTTTAAAAATCCGACCGTTAGACACCGCTGGACGCGTTCGACACACACCGTTGGACGCGGCCTCCCGGCGTCTGACGCTCACTCCAGTCTGCCGGTGCTCACTGAGTTGCATCCGGTGCTCGATGGACACGTCCATCGCTCCATTCAATGTGTTGGACATGTCCGACCCTCCTCCATGAACGTGTCCAACGCTCAGCGTCCAACGCTCTCTGAGCAGCAAACGATCCCGCGCTGAACCGGGCATATCTCTTAGCTCCAAACTCCGTTTTTGATGATCTTGGATTCATTGGAAAGCTTACTTAGAGGGCTACACAACCCATATATCCACTTGATCCAATTCACAATAGATCAAAGTAGTTTTTCCAACCCAAGGAACATCATCTCTCTTCTCCAAGTTGATCACAATCAAATTCAACATCGCCTCCCTTGCAAATGTGCCAACACCACCAAGTGTACACCTCTATGTGCTTGTGTGTTAGCATTTTCAAGGGTTTTCAATTAGCACACTAGATCCTAATGCATCAACATGAAATGATAGACCTAGTGGCACTCCTGAATCGAAATACCGAAGATCTCCCCCTCTTCATAGTTCGGCTATCGATCCTAAATCACTCACACCCTCTATGGTGTCTTGAGTGCAAAATAAAATATCCCTATAGGTTATACCTTTGCCTTGAGTCCATTTTGTCTATCCTCCAACCGCCAAGCCTTTATATGACATGTGACATGCCATGTCATCATGTAACCGTCTTGGTCCATCGATCTCGATATTACTTGCTCTTCACCGTTGGTCGGTCCATCGACGCCAAGTCTTGCCCAAGCTTCACCATTGCGCAGTCCTTCACTTCAAAGCCTCAACTTGCCCTTCACACTTCCAACCGGTCCATCGAGCTAAACCCATCTTGATCTTCACCATGCTTAGGTTACATAACTTCATGTCATGCCTCATCATTGAGCTCCACTTGGCATGGACTACCTTTCTCTAAATCATCCACTTAGAAACAAGGCTAGTCCTTAAGTTTCATCAATTATCTAAAACCAAACTAGGGACTTTCACTATCTCATCTTCTTGGATTTGATTTGTGAATCCATCACGGACCACAACAAGTCATGCATGGTGGTATATATTTTGTTAGCTGCTTGGTGGAACCATAACAAGTTTCTTGTAGTGCCGGGACCTACGCAGCCCCC
>CM041642.1:25985646-26020021 GCA_023333625.1 Bothriochloa decipiens
GGCCATGGGATGAGGAGCGACGGGGAGGCGAAGAGGAACGTCGTCGCCGCCACGCTGCACCTGCCCGAGCCTGTGGCCGGCGCCTCCACAGTCCCCGAGGGACGACCCCGCCGAATCCATGCGACTCGGACGGGACGACGCCCCCCGGCCATCGATCTCTTGCGCCGCCACACCATCAACTTGATGACGCCCCACGGCCATCTCCTGTGCCGCCACTGCATAGCTTGAGAAGGGCCCCGCCGCCGCCATCATGGCCGGCCGCGCTAGCCTTGCCGGCTGCCTGCTCTGGCGGTGGCGCGGCGGAAACGGAGGGGCGGAAAGGGCGGGCGGCGGGGCGGCTAGGGTCACCGCCCGAGCCGCCCGCGTGGATGCGGCGCGGGGGTTAATTTGATATATATTCATATGGATCTCTTTGTATCGATCGCACATTAGCATTGGCATCTAAATATTTTGGTGATCGTTTAACAAAGTATAGGGCATTGGGCAAGTTTTCTACACATATTGTTATTCACAAAACACGCTTGTTTGGTACGACAAATCGTTCTCTAGTACTCAATTGACTTCCATCTACGGAAGAAACAATTTCCCTCCTGCTACACAACTGTGTGTGTGTGACTTGCTGTAATTGTAGACTTGCCACATCAGCTTACTGGTTTCGTTCTACTAGAATACCACGTCAAGGCATACTATTGCCAATGAAAACTGGAACCAAGCACCAACACAATGAACGTGAAATCAGATTGTGATGCAGCCAGGTCCCTTTCGTGATTGCATTGTTCGTGTTCAGTAAATTGCATTGGAGAAAGGGAGACGCAAGGAAGAAGAACCGAGACTACACATAGGAGGAAGACGAGTAGGCTACGGACGAGTTTTTTTTGTTTGTTCATGGTATGCAACTCGCTTTGGCTGCATTGCACTCACTTATAAGTAGTATTTCACTAAACTTTCACTTGATCTCCCACGATTTCCGTCTCTGTGTCCTGCGGCCTGGGGATCCTTCGTGATAGTGCTCTTTCTCTACTATGGATGGGAGTGTATCGTAGGTAAAGCAGCCCACTAATAAAGCGTCTAGTCCATACTGATCGTGGATTATGTAACCACCATTGTAGTGTATCCCAGAATCGGGCAATGCCTTAAAATCCCGATGCCTTCAGTTCCTAGACTACAACACTGCACCATGTCCATTGGAATTTTCATTAGTGTAGAGACTAGGGACACTTCTAGTTCTAGCTCACTGCTACAATAATTTATATATATGCATCCTGCCTTTGAGGGAGTAGTAGGACACAGATTATGAGTCCACAGTAAATTCATCTGCTGCACTGCCACTACTTCAGGGACCAGACGTGTTGGCTTTTAATTGGTAGACGACTGCATTGTTAACCTTAACTCCTGAGGTAATAACAATGCTTGATATGCCTCCCTGTAGTACAACTAGCTGGGGCTGCACTTTAAGTTGCTTGGTCTAATCAAGTGCCCCATTCTATAGTATGTGGGAGGACAAGTTCATCGCAAGCTGTGTTATGAATCAACTTTTAGTAATGACATTTTTCACCAGATCTGTTTATTACACGGTAACCTTGCACGCAACCTCGAATCAAATGCTGAGTTCAGAACTGAGAGGCACACAACTTGCAATTTCTGTCCTTGTCCTTTAATTGCTTCTGTGTTCTAGCGGAGAACTTTTTTTTGTGAAACGAACCAGGCAGTAGGGCTGCCAATTATATTAAAAGGAGATAAACCCGGACTGGGTGAAAACAACCAATGGAAAAACACACACACAACAGCAACATGAACACTAGCCGATTAGATTGGGTCATCGACACAGGTTGCACTCAACTAAGCAAAACATCCGCTGCATGCCAAGCTCAAAGCAAACAAACAAGTATGCCTTGTCAGATTGGGACATCGACCCGAGCCGCATACCACCATTGCTCCGCCACAACTCAACACCTAATGTGGCACCCACCACCACAAGACTATCATCATCACCAGAAGAGCAGTGTCGATTGCCACGGAACCAAGGACACACACGTGTCACTACCTGCGCCGTCCAGATCGACGATGTTCCGCACCGAGCAACCACTACCATGTAGGGTTGGCTGCCACAGACCACTGCAAGTCGTGTAGTTGTCGCACCATCGGAGCTGCTTGCGCCGTCTGTAACACCGGACTAACCTTGCCACGCAAGGCTAGCTGCCTATAACGCCCTAGAGTTTGAACGGCTAAGATCCACTCTGCACGCTGAGCGAACCACACCTACCACCATCCTACTTAAGCTTTCGTCCTCGCTTTGCTTAAAAGGATTAACCCGGAGATGGTGGGATGGACTCTAGAAGCCTTATATGTTGGTCTATCCCACCCTAAACAACCAAGATGGGACTAAACTCTCCACAATATCTCATTAACAACCACATGGGCCACTATGGGTCAAATGGGCCGGGTGTGACACTGCCGCATCCCGCTGCAAGCCACGAATGCCAACACACGAACAACTACCTTGACCAATGCCAAGCCAACACTGCTACTACCAACATATCTTCTACTTCTTACCTTTTTTCCTTTTTCTCTTTTTTGTTTTTTTGAAAGAAGAAGGAAAGAATGCCCTGCGCAGCCAAGCAACGAAAACCGAATCAACACGCTGGAAACGCTGATATCGCCATCAGAAAGAACATGAAGCCAATGGCGCCGTCGACACCACCCCAAGAAGGAAGGGTTTTCACCCACATCAACCAGCAGGGAAGGCCTGAGAGGACAAAGTTAGATGCCTCCAAGGAGGGAGCTCCATCCAAAAACATCGCCTCAATCTCAAAGGTACCCACAAAAGGGTGGCGGCTAGAGCATGGACCTAGAGTAGACTGCACACTACAAGAATCATGTTAATCTGTGATAGAAAATTTCCATCACAGAGCACTGAAAAATCCTTCTTAGCAAACAACATTTGTGATGGTTTTAGAAAAAATGTAAAACAATAGGGTGTGATATAAAAGCTAATCTTTTTTGAGGAAAACAGGAGGGGGGTCCCCTACTGTGCTTTTATTATTAACAGAACTTAAAAGTCTAACAACCTTCATGAAAAAAGAAGGTTACAAAGAAAATTAACACAACTACACATAAGCTTCTAGCCATGTTTGAAATCTTGGTGCTGAAGTGGGTATTGCTCTTAGGATAACCTGAGAAAACTCTTTTCTGAAGATTACTTTGCAACTTTGAATTGAAGGCTACACATGCTTAAAGATTGCATTGTTGCGCACTATCCAAATAGACCAACACATGGTTATAATGATTTCCATAAAGAAAGGTTGTTGAATTTGCATTCTGAAGGACTCAAGAGTGCCAAATGGATCTGCTGCATTCTGAATTATTAATCCCAGTGTTGCCCAACAGGCTTGAGAAAAAGGATAATTTAGAAAGAGGTGAATTAGACATTCATCTTCAGCCAAGGAGCAAAGAACACAAGTGTAATCAGGCAAATGCATAGATTTTTGTCTCAGAAGTTCTCTTGTGCTCAATCTATCATTTACTAGCAACTAGAAGAAGAACTTTCTTTTGTTTTGGCATTAAGATTTCCATAACCATGAGAAGGCTAGATGAACCTGTCTGGATCCAATCAACTGCTTATAGGCCTTTTTTGAAGTGAAGATATCAGAATTCTAGATATATGTCCAATGGTCAAAAACTTCATCTTGCAAGTCTAGTGAATGAATTAGGGTAGAAAGATGAATGAACTACTGATAGGCTTCATGTGACAAAGGCAGATGGAATAAATCATGGAAGTGAGTGGCATTGCAAGCTTGTTGAACTATAATGTTCTTGTTCCTTGAAAAAGAGAAGAGTTCAGGTAAATGAGTATTCAGAGACATACCATTCCAAGAATCCAGCTAGAGGAGGGTAGCAAACCCATTGCTAATAGTAGACCTGGCGATTTCCTTAAACTGTGGCAAAAGCTTTTGTATGTCATGCCACCAAAAAGAACCTTTCTTAGTTGTTAGTGGTGGCCTTCCATTGGGTTATCTGACAGCCCAGACAAGATGAACCCATGGTAGATCAAACCTGTTAAAGAATTTATGGAGATTCTTCATGAGCAAGCTCTTGTTATGAGTGTGGAGATCAAGAATACCAAGTCCACCACTTTCTTTGGGAACAGAAGCCATAGGCCAGGCATCTTTTGGTGGCTTTTTGCTATTCAAATCAGAGCGCCTCTAGCGGCAATGTTTTTTGAACTTATCAATCTGTTTAATGAATTTTTTTGGTAACAAGAAGGTGGACATAGCAAAGGTAGGTAAGGCACTGAAAACTGCATTGGTAAGCTGTAACCTACCTGCTTCACTAAGGAAATTAGAGATGCAAAGTAATCTTCTTTCACACCTGGAGACCAGAAGCCAATAGTCTGCAATAGAAGGTCTTGTTAGACTTAAAGGAAGATCCAAGTAGATAAAAGGTAGTGAACCCTTGGTGCAACCCAAAGTTCTGGATAGAATCTCCAATTTATCATCAGGTACATTAATTAGAACCATCATTGACTTGTCAAAATTAACCTTGAGCCCTATTGAGTCTGCAAAAGAATTCAGCATTGCTTTAAGGAAAAATAGCTCTCTAGCATCAGCCCTCATGAATACCAAAGTATTATCTGCATACTGGAGGACAAGGAAGCCAGTGGAATGGTGCAAAGCAATAGGAGTAGACAGAAGACCCATATTCTGAGCAGAGTTGAGGAGGTCCTGTAAAAAGTCTGTAGCTAAGACAAAAAGCAAAGGTGATAAGGGATCCCCTTGCCTAAACACCTCTTTTACAGTGAAAAGTTTTGCCTTGAACTCCATTTAACAAAACAGCTGAAGTACCAGAATTGAAAATTAAGTGCATCCACTGAATCCACTTTAAAGGAAAACCTTTGTGTTCCATTACTTGTATCATCAAACCATGTTCCACCTTGTCAAAAGCTTTTTCAAAATATAATTTCAAGATGATGATCTCTCTCTTAGATTGATGGCATAGATGCAAGAACTCTAAAGACCAAGCTAAGCAATCCTAAATATTTCTATGCTTAATGAAACCGTATTGATTTGTGTGAATGAGCTTAGGAAGAAAAGTCTATAATCTGTTAGCAAGAAACTTTGTAATGATCTTAACAGATGTATTAAGAAGAGAGATAGGTCTGTAATCCAAAACCTTGGTTGCATTATCCTTTTTTGGCACTAGAGTAATTAGAGAGCCATTGATGCTTTGCAGGCATATATTTCCATGGAAGAAGGAGTATATATTTCCATGGAAGAAGGAGTGTTGGGTAAGGGGTTCACATACACATCTCTGATGAAAACAATGTGCGGGTCGTAATTATATTTCATTTTGTCCTCCAAAAGTTTATATCCCAGGGGGTATTTAAAGGCCCCCTTGGCTTCATCATCCGAAGATTCTTACAAATTAGTCATGACACTTCCTATACATTTAGCTAGAAAACAGATGGGTGAAGTGGTGAGACAACTTCTCAAACAACTTTGGGCTTGATCGTAATTCCTTAACTCGGTGAACAACTTTTGTGGTCCTTCGTGCGAAGATGCCACGTCATCTTCGCTGGCCGCTGGTGTTGATGCAAAAAGGCGTTGGATCTGCAAACACACCGGGCTAATACCCAAGTTCAATATCAAGGCGTGCCACTCGATTTGACCTGTTAATCGACAAGGATGATAAATTTGAATAAAACCCAAACAAGACGACAGCGATACACCCGGATGTCAAAGCTCAGAAGGTATTCGATAACTGTTGAACAGATCAGACGAGATGACAGCGATACGCCCGGACAACAAAGCCTGAATCATGCTCGGTAGACGCGGAACCTGCAAGGTCGCCGGAGATCAAGTTGATGCAGCCCGTCGATTCTTGAAAGAACTCGTTGAAAAGGAAAAGGTACTGGTGACGAAGTCGTCGAAAAGTAGATTGCTTGAAAAGTAAATAAAGATAATAGATTTGTTGTATTTGATTGATTGACCTTTTCTATATTGCCTCTCTGTACATATTTATACCCTCGTACTATGAGTCCTAAACAGACATGACAAAGTATTACCTAAACAAGTCTTATCTCTAAGGAATAAAAAATAATGACTCGTACCAAGGTCAGACTCAAAAGTAAACTATTAAAATATTGGCATAAATATTGCCAGTTTTCTTATCCATTGCTTACGATGAAACCTCTATCGGCACGCTCCTTATCTCTGTAGATTCCATCGGCAAAAACCATCGATAATGATTTAGCTCTGCTTTTCACGTTCTTCAGCTCTATTTTCCATTGGCAACCATGCTTCTCTCTCCATCGGCAACAGCCTCCTGCTCCCATCGGCAAGATCATATTAACCTTCATCGGCAACCATCTGTTAGCCATACTTCAACAAAGTAAGCTTTAAAAGCACAACCACTCCCTTGCCGATCGGCACAGTTTTCAGCCTATATTGACACGTGTCAAAAAACGATGTCAACACATGCCCCCCAATTTCGGAGTATAAAATACTTTATGCACCAAAATTTCCTCCAGGTCATGATTACTCAAATCGCTTGAACTTCTCCTTGAGAGTTGCACGCGCGGTAGTGGAAATCCTGTACCAACAGGCCATA
This sequence comes from Bothriochloa decipiens, assembly GCA_023333625.1. Taxonomy (NCBI): domain Eukaryota; kingdom Viridiplantae; phylum Streptophyta; class Magnoliopsida; order Poales; family Poaceae; genus Bothriochloa; species Bothriochloa decipiens. The sequence goes on from CM041642.1 coordinate 25,992,253, forward strand.
TAATGCTTTCTCCGCCGCGGCCCCTTTTTCATTTGCGATTCAAACCCTAGCTTTTCTCTCTCCAGCGGCGACATCAACAGGCGATCCTTTAACGAACCTGATCGGCGGCATTCTTGACGGCGATTCTTAGCCTCCATTAGCATTCTTTGTTTTCTCCATCTTTGTTGCGGCCATGGCTATTCGCTTCGACGTCTCCAAGGTTAGTCTTCTTCTTTTACCCGTCCTCTGACATTTCGTTTCTCCTTCTCCACACAGTTCATGACTCTTCCTTATTCCCAATCTCTAATCTCAGGAACTTTACAATAATCTTCTCATTCCAACGCATCAGAATCACTTTATCTGCCTAGGCCCAATGGGAAATCCAGACCCAATCGACATCATAAACGCAGAATCCAATCGAATCCCCTTTAGAGCTCAGAGTTTTGATTTGGGATTCTGGACTGATACCTTCCGATCCTGGCCAAAAACGACTAAGGGATGGAAAGATTGGTATTTGAGGGTCGCTAGGCCAATGGAGCTGTATTGGGCGGAATGCAAATTAGAACAGTGCATCAGAATATCTATTGCCGATATGGAAAGGAATGAGTCATTGTTAATTGTCGCCTCCTATTTCTGGTCTGATACCCTGAATGCCTTCATCTTCAAACATGGGCCAGCTTCTCCAACCCTTGCCGATGTGTGCATGCTCACTGGCTTGGACATCTCATCTGCCGATGACAACTCACTATTCCATCAAAAACCTGAGCATCGGCTGACTACTAGGAACATTGGTGGCTGGACTGGTTATATCAGCGAGTATAAGAAATCTGGTTCAGTCAGTCACAGGGAGCATTCAGCTTTTTTGAATATGTGGCTTGAGAAATTTATTTTCTGCGGCAGAACAGTTGGACCGACCAACATGCACCTTCCTGCAGCAGAGCTGTTGGCTAGTGGCGTCAGACTCCCACTGGGCCGATACCTTCTTGGCTCAGTCTACCATCTCCTTCACCAAGTGTCACAAAGGCTGCTGCAAGGCAAATCCATCGGCAATCTGGGGGGCCCTTGGTGGTTCATCAATATGTGGTTGAACGCCCATATGCACAAGTATTTCCACATTGATCTGTTCGCCCAGCAATTCCCTCGAAGTCTTCCTGAAGATTATCAACTCGGGGAAGAAGAATCGGCGACGCGCCCCCTATCAACTTTGGAGAAGCACTGGCAGTATTACCAGGGGCAGAGGCAAACAGAGTTCAGATCGGCAATCTCTTCCACAGATTCTACATCGGCATCCCTTCTGAGCTTCGGGCTTGGGTCCCGTATGTTGATGAAGAAGCAAGATTCCCTCTTTCCTTTAACCTTACCAATGAGGCTTTGAACAAAGATGCCGAAGTTCTTAGTGCAATAATTACTCCTCGTGCCATCCCGGTCAACATATTTGGAAGCGGGAAGAACATTAATCCCACATACGAGTTCTATTATCCATCGGTAGCAGCAAGACAACTAGCTTTTGGACAACTGCCCATCAACCTCTGCTTTGCTGATGTGATTAAACCGAGAGAGACTATTGCGAACCGTGTGGATTGGCACAAGATTGTCACTCTCCTTCCCGATGCCGATACATCTGATGTTGATCTGACCGATTGGGTACTAGCTTCCTTCGTCACCGAATCCTTCAAATTATGATGGCAAGAATGGAAAGAGCAGCTATTCTTTGCATCTCCTCATCTTTACTGGAACCTCATTGATCCTGATCACGCTATCCCTGCCGACGCGGTAAGGGACTCTCTGCACTTCTTTGAACTTCCCTTTGATTCATCAGCAACTAACTCCTTTTTAACAGGTTGATGACCCAGTTCCAACATTAAGTAAGAGCGGCAAAGTCATACGGTTGCAACCGATCTCCCCGGTATCCATCATCGGCCATAAAGTATCCAAATCGATCGCATCCTCGGCACAGACATCTAAGGTAATCACTTCATTTTCTTTTGTAGATGCTGATTGCTGTGATTTACCGATTTCACATTTCAGGGCGCGAGTTCTACACCAATGGAATCTTCATCGGTAACCCGACCTTCGTCTCCACCTGCAGCACCTTCGTCGCTACACCTCATCGTCCTTGATGATTCTCCAGAGGTATTCTTTATTTAAACCTTGATCATTGGATCGGCACTTTTACTCATCTATCTCTCTTGCAGCACCAAGTGATTGCATCGGCAACCGTCCCAAGTGTACCGATTCCTCAGCCTTCCATTGCCGATGCCCCTTAGCCATCCAATGCCGACATTTTACAGCACAAGCGTAAGGCGTCATCAGGCGAAGAATCACAATCGAAGCGGGCAAGACTTACACCATCTCCATCGGCGTCCTCGCCTCGCCCGACATCGCCTGATGTATCTGTGCAGACTTCTCCATCGGCAACTGCTCTTCCATCGGCCATTGTACCCATACAAGGATCTTCATCAGCACCGGTGTCGCAGCAGCAACCAATCGAGGTACCAACACAAGAAATGTCATCGGCAATTGTACCTGAGGTTGCTTCTTCGAGCCAAAGGCGAGAGATTGCCTTGAAACAAGTAAGTTAACTCCCTTAGATAACCTTTAACACTTTGGGTTCTTCTGCTGACATCACCTTTTCCTTTTTAGAAGCAAGATTCCCCCGATAGTCTGTTTTCCTTCTCTATCAGTGGGATTGTTCCCGATGATGAAGATTCTGAAGCTCTGCTCCAGCCCTTGAAGTTCTATCACCTGAAACCAAGTTAAAGCTAGAGACTCTATTATCCTTGCTGCAACAGGAGACCTCTTTACTGATCCAGGATTCTGATTCTGCAAGAGCAACTTTTAAAAGAATTCGAGGTCATATTCCTGCCGATATCGAGGAAGCACTCTTCCAAGCTGCACATCTGGAGAGTCGGCAGTTGCAGTATCAGAGGGCTGCCCAGCGGATTGCCGATAGAGCCACTCAGGCAAAACTCCAGGAGGACATGATGAAGCATAAGCAACTTGCCGATGAGAAGCACAAAGACATCGGTAAGCTAGAAGCTTCTTGTGTAGATCTGGAGGACAAGATTGCTCAACTATTGGCAAGAAGAGAAGCCCTGCTAGCGGAGCTGAGACAGATTGAAGGAGCCTTGGATGCAGTAAATCATGAGAAGGCCCAAATGCCCAAAGTTGTCAAGACTCTTCAGCAAGAAAGGGACAACCAAGTCCTCAAGATGCTGGAGCTCAAGAAGAAGATCAAGCCGGTTGAAGGCAATGCCGATGAAGATGCAAAGATACTGGAGGAAGCTGACCAAATTCGTCTACGTGCGATATCAACTATCCATTCATTGTTGAACTTGTAAACCTCCCTTTTCATCGGCAATGTGATGTATCGGTAATTTGTAAAACATCACATTAACGTAGTGCTCATACATTCTTTTTGAACAAGCACTTTATCTATATATATTTTTTATTGGCAAGTGCTAAGAATCTCATCGGCAATAGGAAAACCATGTTGATGTCTGCCGATGGACCTTCACTTTTGCGCTTCAGCCGTCATACTTGAGTTTTTGCTCCACAGAAACTTTCCTCTTTGTGCTCACATTGCATCTTCCTCTTTTGAGTCCTCGTTAGACCTTTAGGGCACCATTGAGGAAGCTTCGTCTTCCAGACGGGTTGATAAATTTTTGCACTTGAACCTGGGCAATTTGTATTGGGATCCCTGCAGAGTACTGTTTCGTCAGGGACTCCTGCATTGGTCATCTCCTCGAGCTCCTCTTGATTCATCAGTAAACAGTCAGCATGCCTACCCAATCTTTCATGCACACTGGTTCTGCCCCCCAGCCGATCATGTACCGATGCCCCTTCTCTAATCGGCTTACCGATGTATTTGCTCCGATCACCATAGCGCGACCTTCTTTCTGCCCGATCGGTTCAATCATAACCATTGCACTCGGGGCAACTATCAACAGTAGGCAATTTAATGCCTTCTTCCCAACAATAGATGAAGAAGGGGCATCTCCAATGGTCTTTGTGCCGATGCCACGCTTCCCAACGCAACTCCTCTTGCCGATGCCGATAGCGGTTACTTGGAATTCTGTACGAACGCAACTCCTCTTGCCAATGCCGATAGCCGATGCCGATAGCCGATGTCTAGGAGGCCTTCTTGAACTACTGCTTTCTTCAACTATCTCTTTCCCCTTCAAGTCATCGGTAGTTGCTTGATTTCTAGGATCCACCGATGCTCTCCTCTTAGCGCTTACCGATGTCAACACTTTGGTCTTGTTTACGGCCTCCAATATGTTTGCTGGGAAAGGATGTTGATCAATCTTCATCGGCCTCTGAGCTTTAGAGTTGTCAAACTTGATCCTCCCAGATTCAATTACCGATTGCAACTGCTGTCTGAAAACCTTGCAGTCATTGGTACTGTGCGAAGTTGCATTATGAAATTTATAGTACCTTATCTTCTTCAGCTCATTTGCCGATGGAATCACATGATTGGGTGATAGCTTGATTTGGCCCTCTTGAAGTAGCAGATCAAATATTCTATCAGCCTTTGTGACGTCAAACATGAATTTCTCTGGCTCTTTCTGACCAAAAGGACAAGATAAAGGTTTTTTACCTTTTACCCACTCAGCCAAGCCGATAGTTGGTTCTTCATCTGAATCTGCTTCCTCTACCTCTACAAAGGACACCTTCTTGTTCCAGCTCTTTCTATGTTCTGGAGCTTGAGCACTTTGATCAGAGATCCTCTGCACAATATGACTTAAGCTTTCAAACTCCTGAGCATTGTATTTGTCCCTGAGATGTGGCAACAAACCCTGGAAAGCCAAACCAGCTAACTGGCGGTCATCAAGCACTAGGCTGTAGCACTTGTTCTTCATGTCTCGTACCCTTTGCACAAAACTCTCTACCAATTCGTCGCTTCGCTGTCTTAATTTCATTAAATCGGTAAGCTTCTTTTCATGGACACCAGCAAAGAAGTACTTATGAAATTGTCTTTCTAGATTGGTCCAAGTAAGAATAGAGTTCGGTGGCAATGATATAAACCACACGAATGCTGATCCAGACAAAGAGGACGAGAATAAACGGATCCTCAGCTCATCCCTGTTCGCTGCTTCCCCGCACTGGATAATGAATCGGTTGATGTGCTCCATTGTTGACGTATCATCTTGCCCAGAAAACTTAGTGAAATCTGGCACCTTGTACCGATTCAAGAAAGGAATTAAATCATAAGATAAAGGGTATGGAGTCCGATAAGAGTAAGTATCGATCTTGGGCTGAATCCCAAATTGTTCTTTCATCACTTCTGCAATCTTATCGGTCAAGAGTGCATCCTGATCTTGCCGATGCACTGGCTGGATCTCTACTGGAGGCATTGGCTGATATGCTTCTACATACCCCTATGGCACTTGGCTTGGATAAATCGGCATATTCACGGCACCAATCTGCGGAGTAAAGTTCATCAGCTATTTTGCCAATGCTTGTTCCTGGAAAGTTGTCTGTGGACTATACCGTTGAGTCCCCATTGCTTGGTAGCTTGGCTGAATAGCAGATTGCTGAACTGGCGCTTGCCCTGACCAATTATAACTCATCGGCACCTGACTTGCCGATGGCTGATAGTTTGCGGACAGTTGATGCTCTTGTATAGATGGATGATAGCCAGCATAATTGCCCTGAATTGCAGATAACCCAGATTGAGATGTGAATGGTACTACGGGTTGTCCTACAGTGAAAGCCCTCTGTTGAACTGGTAGAGGATTATTCAATGGATTCGCATAAGATATCTGTTGTGGAGGTGCATAGAATCCCATTGATAATGGTGTATAGCAGGAGGTGTAGTAGAATAATGTGACACTTGAACCACCGGCTGAATTGGAGTAGCCAATGTCATTGGAATCTTCCCTGCTACATCATGTATTTGAGGCAGTACAGAATTGGCAGTAGATGGACCTGGAGGCATACCGTATCCCCACCAATTAGCAGCAGTTTGACTGTGTTGACCTAAAGTACCTGATATTGCCGATGCTGATAGATCTGTGCTCAACTGAGTACTAGGCCTCTCCTGAGACGTTAGATCTGATCCTATCGACGTGGCTTCAATGATGGATGGTCCTGATATAGCTGGAGTAGGCGCTTCCATACTCTCAACGGCTGGAGTTGCCGATGGAGTACTGACAGATGCCGATCCCGGCTGATGATATGCTGGCCCGACATACCCTGGTGCTTGTCCTTCTCTTAATGTTTGTACAACAGCATTGTAAACAGTATTGGACAGCACGGTGGAGTGGTTGATCAAAGCTTGATTTAATGCAGAATTAACCATCTCCTGTAATTTACCAGGGTTGGAGTCAAAAGTTACCTGCCGAGGCAACGGCAGATCTTGCTTCTGGATGACTTCTCCTCCCCTATTCATGCTGAAAGACTTCAAGCAGAGCTGCCTGTAATCCTCCATAGCTTTTTCCATGGCTTGCTTCTAATCCTCCTTGAGATCTGACTCTGATATCTTGATGATGTTTTCTGGATTGATATCAGTAGGATTCTTCATGATAGATCTGTTGACTGTGTCCCACCAGGAATGCTAAAAGATGTGTTGATGCAAAAAGGCATTGGATCTGCAAACACACCGGGCTAATACCCAAGTTCGATATCAAGGCGTGCCAGTCGATTTGACCTGTTAATCGACAAGGATGATAAATTTGAATAAAACCCGAACGAGATGACAGCGATACGCCCGGACGTCAAAGCTCAGAAGGTATTCGATAACTGTTGAACAGATCAGACGAGTCGACAGCGATACGCCCGGACGTCAAAGCCTGAATCATGCTCGGTAGACGCGGAACCTGCAAGGTCGCCGGAGATCAAGTTGATGCAGCCCGTCGATTCTTGAAAGAACTCGTTGAAAAGGAAAAGGTACTGGTGATGAAGTCATCGAAAAGTAGATTGCTTGAAAAGTAAATAAAGGTAATAGATTTGTTGTATTTGATTGATTAACCTTTTCTACATTGCCTCTCTGTACATATTTATACCCTGGTACTATGAGTCCTAAACAGACACGACAAAGTATTACCTAAACAAGTCTTATCTCTAAGGAATAAAAAATAATGACTCGTACCAAGGTCGGACTCAAAAGTAAACTATTAAAATATTGGCATAAATATTGCCAGTTTTCTTATCCATTGCTTACGATGAAACCTCTATCGGCACGCTCCTCATCTCTGTAGATTCCATCGGCAAAACCCATCGATAATGATTCAGCTCTGCTTTCCATGTTCTTCAGCTCTGTTTTCCATCGGCAACCATGCTTCTCTCTCCATCGGCAACAGCCTCCTGCTCTCATCGGTAAGATCATATTAACCTTCATCGGCAACCATCTATTAGCCATACTTCAAAGCAAATTAGGCTTTAAAAGCACAACCACTCCCTTGCTGATCGGCACAGTTTTCGGCCTATATTGACACGTGTCAAAAAATGGTGTCAACAGCTGGGAATCTAGCGAAGTCATTTTCACTAGATAACCTGAGACAGGTTCTATCACATATGTGAAGTTTGGCAATCACAGCGAAGTGTCCACGTCATCTTCACTGGATGTCGAAGTGCAGCGAAGTCATCTTCGCCAGTCAACTTTAAAGCACATGAAGATACACACGCAAAGTTGCAACGAAGTATCAATATTGTCTTCGCAGTACATGTTAGTATCTCAAATGTTTGTAATAAAATGTTTTGCTTCCAAAGTTTGGAAAGGATGTTTATGTGTAAAAGTTGCTCCCCAACAGCAGCCCCTCGTGGGCAAAGGTGCTCCAAAGGTCTGAATCCCATGAAGTTTACATGAAACTTTGCCTAACAAACGCCGTCCAAACTTTGGAGTTGGCCTGTTAGAAATTTGAATTCTACGGCTAGTTTTGGCCGGTTGACCGGGCTTTGCCTATAAATAGCGATGCTCCCCCCTGAAGCCATCGTTTTCAAAAGAGGAGAAACTCTGCCAAAATTTTCATTGAATCTTAAAGTTTGAGATAGCTTTCCTCGATGCTTTTTTGTTGTGCTCAGCTGGTCTTGGCTTTTCGATCGAAGTTTGAGCGATACCTTCAGCAAGGTTTTGCTCTTTTAACTTTTATATTTTCGTGATCTTGTCGAATAGTGTTTCTGATCTTTGGTTTTTTGCAGATGTCTTTGCGAGATTTGCAAGATCAACTTCAGTCTCAGGAAAGTTTCAAGACTGAGGAAGATAAGTCTTGGTTAGATTCTAATGAAGAGGGCCCTGACGGTGTCGATGCGTCCGTTGAAGATCTAATTAAAGATAATGAAGGTCTCACCTTAACCTTTGGGAGGACTTTGTTTGATAAGAGCGATCTTGATGAGATGGTATGGTTGAGGCTCGTCGAGCGTAATCAAGTGAGGGTGTCTGATCCTTTGGAGACTAACCCGAAGTCGTAGCCTGATGAATACATTGTTTATCAGGATCTGTCTACTGCTGGACTTCACTTCCCGTGCTAGGATTTTATCGAAGATGTGTTGAAGGCTTTCAACATTCAAATGCACCATTTGACTCCAAATGGTGTGGTTAGGCTAGCTCAGTTTGTTTGGGCTGTGAGGTCCCAGGAAGCCTGTGCTGACATTGCTGCTTTTTGTGAATTGTTTGAAATGCATACTCAATACATGCTTGATGGTCGAGTGGTTACGAAATACTTCGCTTGCTCTAGCTTTAAAACAGCTCGTAATGCCGTTCAAGTTCCCCAGCGACGAAGAACAAAGTGGGGAGTTGGGGAATGGTCAAGATATTGGTTTTATCATACGGTTCCCATGGTTGAAGAGAGAGATCTTGCTTCTATGAGGGTAATAAAAAGATATCCCTTGGCTGCTAGAATGGAGATTGAGAGGTTTGAGCTGTCTCCATCTTTTCCTTCTTCTATGATCTCCAAAACTGCTGTTAAGGCGTACAAGTGCACGTCTTCATTACAGTGTGCTAGGGATCTTGTGGAAGAGTACGCTGCTGCTAGGATTTGGCCTCTGAAAAAAGGATGGTCTTTTCAACATTTTTATCCTAAGAATATTAGAGGCATAAACTATAAGTTTCCAGACAAAGATTTTCATCGCCCGTAGACTTTTTCTACTGATGAAGATTTTGTGAGGTCTGTTGAGAGTCGGCTGAGAATCTTCTTAGAAAGTATATGCTAAGTGAAAAGAACAACATCGATAAGATCCTCGGGAGTGGTGATAAATGTTTGAATAGAGTCTTTGAGGTTGCACAAGTTGGATATGGTGAACGTCCTCCTCCTGCTTATCGCCACGAGAAGTAGGGCCAGAAGAAGGAAACTGCTAGGGGTGCTAAGCGCAAGGCTGGTCCTAGCAAAACTGTTACCAAGAAACTAAAGAAGAATCAAAGTCCTTCTGTTTTGTTGGACGCTGAAGAGATTGACGCTATGCTTGAGCGAAGTCTGGATATAGAAGGAAATCTGGTTGTGGGTTTAGGTGGTTCTAAAGAAGGGGATACTGGCACTTCGAAGGTTGTTGCTGATGTTGATGTTTCGGAGTCTCAACATGCTGAAGAGGAGGTGAGAAAAATTTGTATGACTTTCTCGGCTAGTGGTTTGACTCCACTATTACTTACTCCTCTTGATGAAAACTTGTAGAATTTGCAAGCTCGTGGTGCTTCTGCTGGTGGTGTTAGCAAAGTTGGTGTGGGGGCTGACGTGGTCTCTGAGAAAGAGGCTCAAGTTGGTGCTGGTCGACTCCGCCAAGGTTTGGCTCTGAGGCTCCTACCATTGAGTCTCAAGATGAGGATATTGATGCTGGAAAGATTACTTCGCTTGAAGACCCTACAGCAGTTGGGGTTGCCAAAGTTGGTGTTTCCAATGTGCCTAAGAAGGTTGGTGGTTCTAGGATTTACACCCTTGACTTTGATGAAAGTGATGATGAAGTTTTTGATGATGAGATCAATGGTGAACACTTGATGCGTTTGTCGAGCTCTACTATCCATGTTGAAAGTGGCAAAGTTGTTGAATGTAACTTGGGTGAACACGTTTCTACTAGTGAGTATTGTGGCTTCGTGTTTCTTTTAGATTTAAGTTGTCTTGTTTTGCTGACTTTTGATTTTTCTACAGAAACTATCTTTCCTCATGCGCCCTCTTCTCCTCAGAAGAAAGTTGATTTGAGTAAGTTTAATATTCAAGATCCTGCTACTCCTGTTGTCCCAGCTGATGGTGAAGGAGAAGTTTCTGATGCCCTTGAGCGTGGGTTAGCATGTTGTCAGGATAAAAGTTTGGGTCTTGACAGTTTCAAGTTCATAGGTATTGGGGCTAACAAACTTCGGATAATGCCTCGCACTTCTGAAGTTCAGCTGTCAAAATGTATAAATGAGGCTTTTACTGTCCCTGATGCAGAACTTGAGATATCAAAGAAACCCTTACTCAAAGTTGTTGATGCTAGCTTATCGATGATGTATAAGGGTTCTCTTTTGATGAGGGGTTTGCGGACAGGGTTGGAAGAGAAAGAGAAAAACTTTGCCCTCCATGAACGTGATTATCAAGCTAAAATTGAGAATCTGAAGAAGCAACTTGCCGAGAAGGAGAAAGAAAGGATTGATGCAGTGGATGCTCATAACGTGTTGGAAGGGAAGCTTATCAGTGCACTTGCTCGAGTTGAAGAAAAAGAAGATGATATCAAGAGGATTAAGGAGGATAAAGAAAAATTGAGGGATAATATGAGACGCATTGAAATAAAGATTGAGGAATAGGATAAGTCTTTCTTTGACAATTGCAATCACATTTGGGAACTCTGCTTCGAATGTTATGATAAATTTGGAGCTAGGCCAGGGGACAAGTGCTGGGACCTTGGTGATCATGATAGTTTTTTCAGCTGGCTTTGTCCCAAGTCATGGAGACCACAGTTGATATAGGAGTTTTCTATTCTGCTCGCGCTTTGTTTCACCTGATGAAACAAAGTCAAGATCCCTTGTTTGCACAACTTTGCGATGACAACTATAAGTTTCCCTCTGTTGGAGACCTGGCTAATGTGACGAAGGCCACACAAACACTGTGCAACAAGTATCTTGAGCAGTACTGGAGGTCTGGTGGTCGAGTTCATTGCTTCAATAAGGCTAAGGAGAAGCTGCAGAAGGTATGCAATGTATTTGGTCTGTTATGGTTTTTCCTGTTCTTTGTCTAACTTTTTTCTTTTTGCTTGTTAGCAAATTGCAAGGGAAGCAGAGGCGGCTCAGAAGGAGGTGGAAGAAGCTGCGAAGAAGGAGGCCAGGGCTAAGAGTCAGAGCGGAGCTGGACCGAGCGATGTTAGTGGCAGCCGACTTTAGGCTCTAGCTTTTTTCTTTTTTCAGATAAGAGAGTGTCAAGATATAATGGTTCTCAATTTTGTAAGATATGCAATTGGAAACTGTTTGACTATTTGTCTGTCCTACGTAGGTTCCTTACACTGAGCCTGTGCAGGATGTCAAGGACATTACTCCACTGTTAATGTCCAAAGATAACTTCATTTTCGAGCCTAGCGAATTTTATGATTTTCGTGTGAAGTGTGATGGTTGTGATGTTGATGATTTTCTTGCTCGTAAGTTTTTGCTCTCGTTGTTTTGAACTTGGGATTTTTCCTTTGGAATGTTTTGTCTTACATACCTTTTATAGATGTGGATACTCGATGTTGTAGCACCAGGCCTCCTAACTATCGAGTTTTTGATTTTACGGATTTTGCATAGGTAAAGTTTGTTATGTAAAGTTTAATTTGTCGCCTATAGTTAGACTTTTGTTTTCTAACCTCTTTTTTGTAGTCATCTAGGTCGAGCACTTCGCTGGCAAATGTTTGCGAGGACTTTTTGCGCCGTGAAGCGGACGATATTATAAACGAAGTTGTGAACGACATACTTGATGATGCTGCCGAAGTAGTTAGTTCTCAAGACGACTAGTTTTGTAAACACATTCTTGTAATTGGGTAAATTATACTATAAGCATTGTTTGTTGTGTCGCGAAGTTTGTGAGTTTTCCTTCGCTTGTATGAATGAGCACGGAATAATTACTTCTTGTATAAATACTTTTATTCTTAGTGAAACTATGCACTTTGCTTGGAAACAAGGTGTCAAAAAATTTACCTTATCAAATTCTTAAAGCATTGTTCCTTTCTTCTCGTTCGATGTAGGCGCATATACTTCGCTGAGAACATTTTCACCTTAATGAAATAAAGTTAAAAAATCTGCCTCAGAAACATTTCTCCTTAGCAAAATAAAGCTGAAAAATTTTCCTTAGCAAATTTTGAAACGCCGCCCCTTCCTTTTCGAATGAAGTGGACACGTATGCTTCCTTAGAAGCTGAAACATTTCATCTTAGTGAAATAGAGTTGAAAAATTTGCCTTAGCAAATTTTGAAACGCCGTCCCTTCCTTTTCGAGCGAAGTGGACGCGTACGCTTCCTTAGAAGTTGAAACATTTCACCTTAGTGAAATAGAGTTAAAAGATTTGCCTTAGCAAATTTTGAAACGCCGTCTCTTCCTTTTCGAGTGAAGTAGACGCGTATGCTTCCTTAGCAGCTGAAACATTTCACCTTAGTGAAATAGATTTGAAAAATTTGCCTAACAAGTCTTGAGTTGGATAAGTTAGCATATTTTAGATTTAATAAAATGTTGATGCTAACTTAGTTTTGAAAAATTTGTGTCGATATGAGAGTATATGTTGGATATACTCTTCGGCGTTTTGTACTTCGATGTGGAGACATGTCTTTGGGGAAGCTACTTTCTCATTTATATTCCATGAGACTTACTGAGAGACTGCCTCGTTAAAAAACCACTCACCCTGCAAAGGGTTTCCCCTGAGTGGAAAAAGAGTGCAGCTCGATTACATTATAAAGTTGCTTGGAATAAAACTTCTACCTCTACTTTGCGGAAAGTGAATCTACTCTTCTAATTTGGCTATAGGTAGTACTTACGAAGTGCTTCTATGTTCCAAGTGTGGCTGAGTTCTTCACCTTTCAGATTCGCTAGGTGATACGCACCTTCTTTGTTTGTTCTTGTGATGATGAAAGGCCCTTCCCACTTTTGTTAAAATTTTCCCACAATGTCTTCGTCTCTTTTCCTTTTGAGGACAAAATCTCCTGGTGCTAACTCTCTTGGCTTAACCTTCTTATTGTACCACTTCTTTGTTTCAAGTTGGTACTTCTTGATATTTTCAAGCGCTTCGTTTCTTTCTTCTTCAACCAAATCTTTGCTTATTGCTTGATCTTCTTCTGTGATCATTTGAACATTTGTTCTTGGACCTTCATATTTTATTTCTTCAGGAGTCATTGTCTCATCTCCATAAAGTAGCTCGAACAGAGAAAACTCTGTTGATCTTGGTTTTGAAGTGTTGTGAGACCAGATTATTCTTGGTAATTCATTGACCCATTTTCCTTTTTTTAGGCTTGTTAAGCATTTTGAGATTCCAGTACAGATTATCCCATTTGCTCTTTCAACTGCTCCATTAGACTGTGGGTGTTTTACTGATGCAAAGCAGAGTTTGATTTCCATTGATTGACAATACTCCCTAAAGTCTTCACTGTCGAATTGTGTCCCATTATCTACTGTGATGTATCTTGGGACTCCAAATCTGCATATGATGTTTTGCCATAGGAATTTTTTCATCGCGTGGGAGAACATGTTAGTGATTGGCTTCGCCTCAATCCACTTAGTGAAATATTCAACTGCAACTATTGCATATCGGTAGTTGCCTTGAGCTGGAGGTAGCTTTCCAATTATGTCGATTCCCCATCTTGCAAGTGGCCAAGTTGGTTCAATTGGTTGTAAGTTTGTACCTAGTGCATTGACTTTACTTCCTGCCATTTGATAGTTGTGACAAGTCCGAATGATTTCTTTGCTGTCAGTTTGGGCAGTTGGCCAGAAAAACCCTTGTCTGAAGGCTTTGCCAACTATTGATCTAGCTCCAGCGTGGCATCCGCAGATTCCCTCATGTATCTCTTTCAACAAGTTTTTCCCATCTTCTCTTGAGATGCACTTTAGTAGTGGTTGGCAGACTCCTTCCTTGTACAGTTCTTCATTGATGATTTTGTAACTTCTGGTCTTTTGCTTCATTCTTATTTCATCAACTTCACTTTCTGCCTCATAGAATCCTTTGAGGAATGCCAAAATTGGAGCTCTCCAGTCTTCGCTTTCTATGATGTGTACTTCTTTTAGTTGCTCGACTTTTGTTTTTTTGATGCTTTGGTGATAATTTGAAAGAATACTTCTGGTGGTAATTCTAACTTTTGGGTGGTGGCTTTTGTAATTTCATCTGCATCTGTGTTATCATTTCTTGAGATACTTTTCACAGTGAATCTGGCGAAGTGTTTGTCTTGATCCCTCAATATTTGGAGATACTTTGCTAGTTCTGGATCTCTTGCCTTATAATTTTTCTCTATGTGGCCAGCCACAACTTGGGAGTCTGTCTTGATTAATAGCTTTTGGATTCCCATGGCTCTTGCTTTGTGAAGTCCCAACAATACTGCCTCGTATTCTGCAATGTTGTTGGTGCACTGAAAGTCTAGTCTTGCTGCGTATTTGATTTTGATTCCAGAAGGTGAGGTTATGATTGCTGCTGCTCCTGCGCCAGTGAAGCCCCAAGCACCATCACAATAGATTATCCATTCTGGCTGCTCTATTCTTTCTTGATTGTATTTTGAAGGTGTACAATCTGCTACGAAGTCGGCCAGTACTTGAGATTTCATTATAGTTTTTTTCTCAAATTTAATAAAGTATTGAGACAATTCTGCAGCCCATTTTTCTAGTATTCCTGAGGACTTACAGCCTTGTAATACTTCTTAGAGGGGTTGATTTATTGGTATTCTAATTTTGTGTGCTTAGAAATAGTGTTTCAACTTTTTGGACGCCATAAGCACTACATATGCGATCTTCTCAATTTCCGAATAGAAAATTTTTGATCCAGATAAAGCTTCGGATGCGAAGTACACTGGGACTTGTCTGGTTGAATGATCCTTTTCTTCTTCTTGTATCAATATGGCACTAACTGTATTTTCATTTGCTGACACATACAGTAGCAAGTCTGCCGTTGGGTCGGGAGTTGCCAAAGTCGTGGGGTTGGATAGGTGCTTCTTTATTTCTTCGAAAGCTTCTTGTTGTGCTTGACCCCAGTTGAATTTTTCCTTTTTCCCTTTTAGTGCTTGGAATATTGGGAGGTTTTGCTCAACTGATTTGGATATAAATCTATTCAGCGAAGCCAGTCTTCCTATCAGCTTTTGGATGTCTTTGATGTTTCTTGGCACTTGCATATTTAGTATTGCCTTTACCTTCTCTGGATTCGGGTCGATTCCTTTTGCGGATACGATGCATCCCAAAATTTTGCCAGTTTGAATTCCAAATGTGCACTTTTCTGGGTTTAACTTTAGATTTGCTTTCCTAAAATTTGAGAAGGTTTCTTGTAAGTCTTCGACATGGTCTTCTCTTTTTTTACTTTTGACTACCAGGTCATCAACGTACATGAGCAAGATTCTTGGTATTTGATCTTTGAGGACTGTGGATATCATTCTGATGAAAGCTGTTCCTGCATTGTGAAGCCCCTCGGCCATTCTTTGAAAACAGTAAGTTTCGAATGGTGTAATGAAACTTGTGTATTTCTCGTCTTCTTTTTTCGTCCAGATTTGATGGTAGCCTGAGTAGCAATCGAGGAAACTAAGCATTTCACTTCCTGCTACTTGATCTACTAGAGTATCTATTCTTGGTAGGGGGAAGTTGTCTTTTGGACATGCCTGGTTGAGGTCTCTGAAATCTATACACATTCTCCACTTTTTGTTTTTCTTGTGCACCATGACTATGTTTGCAAGCCAGGTTGTGAATTGTACTTCTCTTATGACTTTTGCATCTAGTAACCTCTGTATTTCAGCTTTCGCTGCTTGTATTCTATCTTCGGACAACTTTCTTAGTTTTTGCTTTCTTGGCCTGAAGTTTGGGTTGATATTTAACTTGTGTTCTATGACATCCCTGCTTACTCCTCCTAGGTCTTGTGCGGACCAGGCGAAGATATCTTTGTTACTTCGCAAGACTTGTATTATCTTTTCTTCTTTTTCTTTGATAAATTTGTGCCGATGATTACTTGTCTTTCTAGCACCATTGGGTCAAGTGGTACTTTCTTGGTGTCTTCGTGAGGTTTTGCTTTTTCTTGTGCCTTCGCATTTTCAGTTTCAGGCTTGTCTTCTTCTTCTTGTATCATGTGAATATTTTTGAAGGTAGGCCTTGCATCAATTTCTATGTTTCTTGCCTCCGTTTGATCGTCGAAGACTGTTATGACGCCATTGACTGCTGGCATCTTCATGCATAAGTATGGGTAGCTTACTATGACTTCGAAAGCATTTAAACTTCCTCTTTCGAAGATTGCGTTGTATTGGCTATGCATTTCAACAACATCAAATGCTATATGTTCTGTTCTCGCATTGTTCACTGTCCCAAATGAGACTAGCAGGACGATTCTACCAATAGAGTTTATTTTCTTTCCACCGAAGCCAACTAATGGGTGCTCAGCTCTTCCCAAAGTTTTTTTGTCAACTTGCATTGCATCTAAAGTTCTTGTGAATATGATATCTGCTAAGCTACCACCATCTATTAGAATTTTTGTCACTGCATAACCTTCAATGTTTGCTTCTATGACCATTGCGTCCATATGAGGGTAATCTTTGAGTTTGAGATCTTGTTCTGAGAATATGATTGGCATGTGGGACCATCTTGTTTTCATGAATGGACCTTTGACTGCTATGGAGTTACTCCTCTGAAATAATTTCTTCTTTTATTTCTTGAATCGAGCTCCATGTTTTTTCCTCCGAAGATTGTCATAATTCTGCCTTTGTTTGGGATGGCTGCATTCCCGTTGCTTGTTGACGCTTCGGGCATGGTGCTATTGTATTGAATTTGGTGGTTGTTTGTTACTAAACTTTCAAGGTGGAAATTTTGCTGCTGACTTAGGGCCCATTGATTTTGTGGGCACGCTGCTAGTGGTTGGCAATTATAGATTGGCGAAGGTGGTGGCAACATGTGCTGAGGGTAGGTCATTGGCGAGTAACTTGTTCTTTGGGGAGCCAGATGATTGATAACCTTTAGCTATGAAGTTGCTCTATTTTCTTCTTGTACTTCTTCAATGCTTTTCTTTACTCTTAGGCACATCTTCGATGTATGGCCAGCCCCTTTGCTATGTATGATGCAGTACATTTCTTGGGGCCTTAAAATTTTTCTTTCAAAGTTTCTGCTTTGGTTGTTATAATTTGCCCTTTGCTGGAAATTTTCCTTATAACTTCTGTTGTTTTGAAAATTCCTTTGATTGTTTGATCTTGGACCTTGGTCGGCCACTTCGCTCATGTTGTTGATGTGATTTATCCTCTAGAATGATCTTCGCTCAGCATTTGTTCTTTGGTGTTGAGAATTGTTGTTTGATCTTGACATGTTTCTTTCTTCGTTCTCTTCTTCTATTCTTTTCCTATAGTCTTCGTCGGACTCATAGTATTTTCTCATTTCTTTGTATAATTTTTCCACTGTGGTTGGTCTTTCCCTTTTAAAGTGTGATGAGAGTTGGCCTGCTCGTAGTCCTTTGATTGCTGCTATGATGACAACTTCGTCTGGTATGTTTGATATTTGAGCTTTTGTTTGTACGAATCTTTTGTAATATTGGCTCAATGGTTCTTTTGGTTGCTGTTTGATGTTGAAAAGGTCATCGCTGGTGAGTTTGACTCTTTGTAAGCCTTAGAAATCTAGGAGCAAAGTTGTGCGAAGTAGGTCCCAGGATTTGATCGACCTTGGTTTTAGCGAGGAGTACCAATGCTGCACTGGTCCTCTTACTACCATGATGAGCGATTTTGCTAGTGTGTTCACGTCTCCCCCGCTTGATGCTACTGCTGCTTGGAAGCTCATAAGAAATTGTCTTGGGTCGGACATGCCATTGTAGGCTCGGATGATGTTGAATTTGAAACCTGCTGGCCACTTTGCTAACTGAATGTCAATTGATAAGGGCGACTCTGTGTCGATTGTTGCTATTTGATTTTGGTTTTCTTTGCTGTTGGTGTTTTTGCTTGCTGAATTTAGATCTTCAATCATGACTTCGCTTTCGTTCTTTATTTCATTATTGATCTTTCTTAGTTCAGCCTCTGCTTCTGCAATTTTTTTACCTTAGGGACTTTTCTCTTGTCTTCGCTCTTGCTTCCTCCAGCTGTTTTTTCTTGATAATGAGTTGTTCTTTGAGTTCTTTGAGTCTTCTTTCTTCGTTCTGAGTTTCTTCATCTTCTTATAAGCATCTGTTTTCTATTTCTATCTCATCTTCCAAAGGTGGGTCTTTGTCCTGGTTTGAATTGTCTCCAGCTGAAGTTGCTTTTTTGTTGAGTCTTGCCATTTTGCATCCGCTTGATGATCGTGGGTGTCTTCGATCACACAAATGGACGGCGCCAGATGTTGGGCAAGGGGTTCATATACACATATCTGATGAAAACAATGTGTGGGTCATAATTATATTTCATTTAATCCTCTAAAAGTTTATATCCCAGGGGGTATTTATAGGCCCCTCTTGGCTTCGCCATCCGAAGATTCTTACAAATTAGTCATGACACTTCCTATACATTTAGCTAGAAAACAGATTGGCGAAGTGGTGAGACAACTTCTCAAACAACTTTGGGCTTGATCATAATTCCTTAACTCGGTGAACAACTTTTGTGGTCCTTCATGCGAAGATGCCACGTCATCTTTGCTGGCCGCCGAGAATCTGGCGAAGTCATTTTTGCTAGATAACCTGAGACAGGTTCTATCACATATATGAAGTTTGGCCATCACAGCGAAGTGTCCACATCATCTTCGCTAGATGTCCGAAGTGCAACGAAGTCATCTTCGCTAGTCAACTTTGAAGCACATGAAGATACACACGTGAAGTTGGAACGAAGTATCAATATTGTCTTCGCAGTACATGTTAGTATCTTAAATGTTTGTAATAAAATATTTTGCTTCCAAAGTTTGAAAAGGACATTTGTGTGTAAAAGTTGCTCCCCAACAAGGAGTCATAGAGATTATAGAAATCAACACAAATAATGGACCAGCATTTCTTAGTGAAATCTATGTTGAAGTCATCTGGACCAGGCGCTTTGTCTGATGGTAGAGCTCTGACCACAAGATCAAATTCCTGTTGACTAAAAGGGGTGACCAGATCTGTCAAATCAACAACAGGTTGCATGAAGCCAGTCATATTAAAAAGGTTAGTTGTGAATTCAGAAACCCCCAATCTCTGTTTGAAAGCATCCCAGATCATGTCAGCTTGAAGATGATGATTGAATATAGGAATTCCATCAGAGTTTTCCAAACTAGTGATCATATTCCTTCTAAACTTAATTGTAGCATGTGCATGGAAAAATTGGTGCTAGCATCACCAAGTGCAACCCATTTTAACTGACCTTTTCTTTGCAGTAGGTCTTCTGCTATTTCAAAAGGGACTGAATTTTCTTCTCTAGGATACATTTAAAATTCCATTGCTGAATTGTCAAATCTCTAAATTCTTCTATAATCTGAAAGAAATTAAGAACCAGCTTCACATTTTCTATTGTGATTTTTAGATTAGACAAAGTAGTCTTCCACTGCTTTAGAGCCAATCTTAGATTCTTGAATTCGGCTATCAGAATCTTAGCTGCATCAGTAAGATGAGTAGGAGTAACCCAATGTTGCTGAACCACATTTAGAAAATCAGGGTGCTGAAGCCAATAGTTCTCAAAATGAAAAATGGATCCTCTAGGAATATGAGTGGAGACAGATATTTTACAGGGAACATGATCAGATGTCTCCATAGTTAAAGGAGAGGCAAAAGTATTGGGGTAGGAAATTGTCCAACAAGTAGCGGTAAAAAACCAATCTAGTCTTTCAAGAAGAGGGGAAGCTTGCTTATTTGTCCAGGTAAATCTTCTACCTTTAAGAGGAACATCCACTAGCCCCAGAGCACTAATAGCCTCATTGATGAGATACATGTCAGTGTGATCACCACCTGGCTGATTTCTGTCATCAGGAGACCTGCACAAGTTAAAATCTCCCACAATAATCCAGTCCACATTGTCAGGCATGGAAAGGTTTTTAAACCACTAAATGAAGGCCCTCTTTTCAGGATGAGAGCATGGGGCATAAACATTTGTGAGGTACCAATGTGAGTTATCATGCATAGAGAAGAACTCAATAGATAAAGCATAAGCATTTTGAAAAACTAAATTGCCTTTGAACATTATAGATTTCCATATTATAATTGAGCCCCCAAAGACTCCAATAGAGGGGAAATAAAGGTACTTATCAAGAGATGGAGGACAGATATTTCTCAAAAAATTATCATCAAAATGCTCCCTTTTGGTTTCTTGGAGACATATGACATCACATTGACTATCCAGAATTCTATCCCTAATAGCATTCCACTTCTTGTCAGAGTTTACTCCTCTTACATTCCAACACAAAATATTCCAATTTCTATTATTCATGACTAAATAAAAAAAAGAAGGTTGAAGCACCAAAGCATAGATAAGGATGAACAGAGACTACTGCTCCACATTACTTGGGGGGCTGTCAGACTTCTTCTTTGTTGTCTTTGCAGCTTTTGTTCCCCTCCTGGTCACAGGCTTGATTGAGGGGGCTTCTTTTGGAGGTTGGCCACAGCAAGCTCATCAGGATCAATGTCACAAAAGGTTGCACCCAGGTCCCTTATGATGGAGGAGGATACTTCTGGAGGAGTAGCATTGCAGCCCAAGCAGCAAGTTTTGGAGCCACTTGGTACCTTGTAGCCCTTGTGCTTGGCTTTGATCCTTAGGCTCCTTCTGACATCATCTTCAGAGAGAATGGGTCTCTTGTTCTTATTGGACCTTGGGGTCTTGATGGCATTCTTAGGGAATTCAGAAATGCCAAGGGTGTCGTCATCTTCTTGTTCTGCAACCACATCTGTTTCAATATTAGGATCCTCAAAAGAGTCTATTTCCTCAATGACAACAGATGAAGCACATGTGTGGAGATCATTAGCAGGGAGGGCATTAGGGATGTGAAAGACAGATAAAGTACCTTTAGAAGGGTAAGAGATGTGCTCCCAAGCTGGGGACTTAAAAAAGTTCTTTGCCCAGTCAAAAGTGGAGGTCTGTAATAGATTTAAGGTAAAGAAATTCATCGAGCTATCAGGTATATTAACAGAGATAGAGTGATTAGGGATTTGGAGAAGTGCCTTACCCATTGCCTGAAAGCCTTAGGATGAGGTTTAGAGAAAGCAGAGGCAGACTGATCATACCATTGGCTGAAAGTAGCTTCAACATGTCGCTGATCCAATTGGACCATCCCAACTTGCATGTTATCCACTTGGATGTTGTCAAAGGCAGGTAGATCCTCATTCTCAAGGGCATCAAAGTTTACTAGAAAGTCATTGTACTGTATTTGTTTAGGCATAATCTGAGGAAACTACTGAGGGAAAGGAACCACTTCAACAAGAACATTTTGAACAGGAGCCAGGACAGGTTCAACATCACTATCAGAGGCATCAGTGAGGTCATCCATGGAAACCACATGACCTTAAGGGTGAACAGGAGCCTGTTCTTCATCATCCACAATGTTGATGACTATTTCTGCTTGGTCAGGCTGAGCATCATTTCAATGGGTGGCTGAAGTGGAACAAGCTGTGGTACTTCATCATCAGCATCTACTGGAGGATTCTGGGGGGCTTGAGCATCAGCAATTTGTTGATCTTGAAGACCATCGTTGGGCCAGAAACCCAGCCCAGAGCATTCTGAATGTTGGCATTGAGGTTAGGAGCAACAAAATGGTTGAGGGGCTGGAAAGCAGGTGGTGGTGCTTGTGGCCCATTCCATGGTTGACCATATCCGAAGTACTGAAAGTTATTGGGCTAAAAAGCATCATCATCATCATTTGGCCCTGGTGGCATGTCCTCATCCTAAGCCAACCCACCTAGTAGAGAAGCATGGAAAACCTCACATTGGACTGACCAACCATTAGAATTTGGGGTAAAGGTAAAGAACCAAGGAATTGAATCGAGCCCACACACATTAGCCTTGACATAGACTCTAGCCATGTTAGTCTTGTCTTCTTCCCAGACAATCAAATTCCCAAACTCAGAAACAGCCTTGTCAACAAGATTATGAGTCCACAGGTCCAAATTTAGGCCAATCAAGGCCATCCAAACTTCATGAGTCATAACAAATGTTTTGTTGTTACAGGCCCGGTCATGTGGAATAAAAGAAATGGATCCATTGCCAAAAGGAATATTGGCAATCAAAAGGTCTCTCTGATGCATATAAGTGAACTGAACATATGCCTGGCCAAGAGGAAAAGTTTGAATAGTTTCAATGGGCATACCATGTTGATTCAAAAAATCTACAACAACATCCCGGATGGCTTGAAAGTGCCGTTGCTGTTGTGGCAGTGGGTGCAGATTAACAATCGCCAAGTTGTTGTTCTACCTGCGGACGGACCAGTGACCACATGCTGCATCAGTGGCGTCCTTGGATCATCAACCTCTATGATCCAGGTGGCAGGAATGGCGTGGGATCCACAAAATGGAAGGCCATTTTATCCTGTCGAAGCGATTGATGAATAGTAGAAACTAGGGTTTTTAGGTTCCAAGCAACATGAGTAATGGGAGGAGCAGAGGAGAGACCGAGAGCAAATCAAGCATACGAGAAGACTGGAGGAGAAGCAGCACCAGAATCCTCTGGCTCGTCCCGGAATCGTCGAACTCCGGTGCCGCGATCCTCCAGGTGAGACTCCAGGGAACAGTGACAGGAGGTGGAGGAGGAATGCTAAGGTAAGAAGCTGTGTAGTGGATAAAAGAGGAGTAAATAGGGGCGGTGGCAGCTGGTGCTTGGTCCACCAGGCAGAGAGGCATTGCCACTTTGATTACCGGAAGCCGGAGAGGCATTACCGGAGAGGCACAATGATCGAGGCGGGAGATGGCACTTTCTAGAATGGCCATGGCCTCTATAAGATAGACACGTGGAGCTCAGGTGGTGAATGCCAGGACGACTTTCACGGGACAGACCATTCAAAAAGCTCCCAACATTATACCGGGGTGGTTGTGGGACGAGAATTCTTTTAAAGCCCGAAGGATAAACTGCCGCCTGAAAGTGGTTTAAAGAGGAGTGATGGGCCTGATGAACAGCATTAAGATTTTGAAATCGGGAGCAAAGAACATGGTCAGGGGCGATAGGAATTGCATTAGCTCCTGATAGAGGAACCTGTTTTACAGATTTTTGGACCACCTCTGTCCATTCTGACGATGTTCTTGTAATCATCGATCAAATTCCTAGCGATAGTTAGGCCCCCCACTGTGCCAAAGATTAAAGTAGATTTTGAAAGACATACATTCATAGGAACGTAAGCGGTAGATATGAAATCCAACTTCTTGACAAGAAACAGAGAAACGAAAGAACCGATCCCCGAGTCTATGAATTTTAAAACTTTGAACTGATCCACCAATGACAGATTGTAAAATGGTGGCCACCGAGAGATCAGAGAGCTGAAACTTGCAATGACTAAAAGAGAGGACTAGGAAGAACTCGCGAGGAGAGAAGCGAGGATCAAAGCTAACCAGTGCATTGTAGCGCTGAAGGATTTCTGCCTCCACCACCCGGCCTGAACGAGGATCGAGCTTGAGTTCGTCCATGGCGGCAGGGATCAAAGGCAGTCACCATGGTTGACGGGGAGGGTGAGGCGAGATGTGGAGAGGAGAGCCATCGCGTCGTCACTAAGCTTTGGTGTGTTTTGTTGTAAAAAAAATAAAAATAAACCTTTGGTGTGTTTTACAAAAGCTAATCTACCCGAGTGATGACTGAAATGGCGGAGCCCCATTGCCTTCTCGGAGCACAGCTTGCCACCGACACTGCTGGCCTTCCCTTCCAGCGGCATGGCTCCAGATCCCAGCTAAACAACATCTGGAGAAGCAAGATCTGGGAAGGGCATGGTCAATTTTCTTTGGACGAGAGATCGATCGAGATATAGGATTTGGTAGAGCAGGAAGGACCAAAGGAGGGAGTGCTCTATTTTATTTGATGTGGGTCCCGATAATTGTAGATTGCCTTGCTGCTAGATACTTCTCAGCTGGCAGCTCAATCTGAATAGATGCTTAACACTCTGTGTGGCACCCATATATTTTGTAGCACCACTACCACACTGTGGAGGTTCTTACTTGCCGCAAGAAACAGAAAAGAGCAGGTCAAATTTCTGACACCACCCATTCCTACGCTAGCCAACAAGGAACGTCAATTGACACTAGAAACACAGAGCAGCTGGATGGTTTTCATCTCCAATAGTTAGCTACTACACATGGCTTTGTTTAGTTTTCTGTGTCATCTCGTTGCTCGTGCCATCCGCTGCCTCTTATAGCCGTGAACTGTAGTTTTCTTCACTAGGTCACAGCCTCACAGGTCCCATCTCAATGCTTGGAGCAACCACACGCATGTAATTCATCGACCCTTCCCATTATTACTGAGGTCGTACGACCTAAAAGGACTGGTAAATAAATACCAGTAATGAGGACATATATTGTACGGATACCTTAGGCAGCCCTTCAATCGACATAGCCCATGTGGGATGGAAAATCATCCCTGCTTGCCATGCCAAAAAGGCTGTTACAGAGAAATTACTTGACATCAATCTTTACTAAAATAACATTTTTAGGCAAGGGAGGTCATTTTTGGGAGGATCTATCAAAACGAACCTATGAAAATGGTTTCCAAAATGAACCATCTTTAGAAATATAGTGTTGAGGTGGCTCGTATTTTCAAACATCTCCCCTATCTTTAAATGCGTCTCTAAATCTAACCACATCTAAAATGGATTTCTAAATGCTCACAAATCGATCTGTAAAGGCTACTACATTTTGAGTCGTCCTTAAAAACAAGTGTAGAGTTAATATATAATTCTTAATTTGTTTGAACAGAGTCTGATGAAGATAAAATCTGCATCAATATATTCAAGAGGTCTACAACTCTATATTTGAACACTTTTTTCATTTGAAATTAATTACATCTGGCAAGTTCAATTTGAGCTTCTTGAAATCATTTTGAATTCAATTTTTTGTAATTCTTGAAACGACCTCAGACGGAGAAATGATCAAAATCAAAATTATAAATCTAGAAAAGATATAAGATAATTCAGTTCATAAATTATTTGTTGGAAATAATCTATGGTGCCAAAATTTATGTTTAAGTGCTCACAATTAGAAATTGAAATTTTAAAATTGTACTTTCACCACTAGAGGCTCCAATGAAGCCTCCACATTGATTATCACTAGAATGCTAGAAAAAAGATAAATTCTAGAAATCACCATATTAATCAGAAACATCCATATACAAATCAAAAGACTATATCTATCTATAACCATTATATCTGTTTTGTCCTCCACAAAATTACACGCCTCTGCCATTATACATATAAAAAATAGTCCTTATAAATTTTAATGGGTTGGGAGGAAAAGAAATTGGCTAAAACTTTTGTGGTGTGGAGAGAATACATGGAGCTAACCATGTTCGGTTGGTTAATCATTTGTTTGACGTTTTGATAAATAAAATATTATTCACATTTAGTTTGTTATCAACTCCTGTATAGATAAAACCCATTAAAGTATTTCTCTGCGATCTCGTGAAGCCATATCATCTGAGGACCCCATAGCCCAATTCCACTATGAAGCGTCATCTACCATTTGTGTTGCGACCCTTTGTTCCCAAAGGTGGTGGTGGTACACGAACTGAAGGGCCACCTCTCGGTCTCTTCTGTTTCCCAGTCACGAGCTGCCACCTCTTTAAAGCTGAACCATTCCTTTCCGTGCTCTTGCGAACATGGATAGACAGGAAGCAACAACGGTATTAAGCACCTTCCTCCTCTCCTCCGCTGCCATGTTGAAGGCCACGCTGCCCTGTTCATTTGTCACCTTGGGTTTGTTGATCCGTGGTGCTGCCAGACGGCGGGCGCGCTTCTATGCTCCTCTGCTTCTGACTCCCTGCTCCCTGGAGGCATGGAGCCCGCAGGCTGTTGATCCGTGCATGGTCCCCTTCCTCACTGGTTTTGCAGTCTTGATTTTATGGGGGATTGGGAGATCGATTTGTTGGATTTTTGTGCTAGAGAGTTCATCCAGGAAGCAAGAGAGAGATATGAGAATTTTCTCGCGCATGAAGAAAGTTGGAGGTGAAGCTAAAGGGGTCCTTGGCCATGCTGTTGTATTTTCGATTAATGCAGTTCTACTTGACTCAAAAATCCGTATATATCTCAGATGGTCCGGGCTCCGAGCATCCACAAGAGGTGAAAGGAAATGTGAAACCTCTACAGTGTGCAGTAATTCAATCAGTTCCACTATTTTCCTTCCTTCATTCTTTTTTTATTTTGAACTTGAAAATTTTTTTTTTATGAAATAAACTTGAATATTTACAAGTTGGTTTATGCATGATACAAAATTCCCGCAGATAAGATATTATAGTGCCAACAAATATGATTGTTTCTAATGTTCCATGCCTCACTACCTTTGGATATGCTGAGAATATGCCTGATCTTTCTAACTTTCTATTTATTCTTGAGAGTCTTAGATGTAGAAAATAGAATGGTGCTAGAATACAATTACCTTAGATACGTATATAGGTAAGCTTTCTTAGCTCGGTACCTCGACTCAGTACAAGGAGAATAGTTGCACGTACTTCCTGAACAAATAGGAGAAAGAGGAGAAGCAAAGGAAACAGAACAGAGACTACATAGGAGAAAGACGAGTTGGTTACAGAGGAGTCTCTTGCTTTGTTCGTTGTACACAGGTCAAATGCATCTCGATTGGGCTGGGCTCCACTCACCGATCGACTGTGTTTCGATCAACTTAACTTCATCTCCCATGCTTTCTCTCTCTGTCTTCTCTGGAGCCAATGGATCGTGACAAGCTCTTCTCGACGAGGAATTCGGATTCGTACTTTAGTCATGCCTCCTTCAATAGCTTAAAATTCCAACGCCTCCAATTCCTAAACTACGCTTTTAAAGACACTTCTAGCTCTAGCCTAGCTCGCTGCCGCACCCCACATCCTGTTTGGTTGAACAACCTGCCCCCTCCTGATTTATATATGCATGCTGCCATCGATGAAGGAGCAGGACACAATTACGAGTCCACACAGTAAACACATGGCCAGAACGTGTTTCCTGCCATCAGCTGGCTGCTACCTTACAACTTTATTATTATGTAATTGCAGTCTATGGACTATGGTTACATTCATATAAACAGTGCAATGACAGGTGGTTATATAAAAAACATGACTCTGCTTCCATCTCAGCCACGCCAGTGGAAATCTAAATGAGAATTTGCTGGAGGAGGAGAATGATCAAATCATAGATCTCTCTGCACTCCGACGAAAGAAAAAATATAATAATGCCAAGAATACTTTGAAGGGCAAACTTCCTAAAAAGCCAAAGACCCCCTCAAAAATTATTATAAAATAAAGGGTGTTTTCTGGAATAGCAGATGTCTGGGAGACTTGGCTAAGCATAGGTTTTTGGCTGAATTAGTTAAGGAAGAGCAAATTAATTTTATTGCTCTATCTGAAACAGGTCTGGACTCTTTTCCGGATCATGTTCTCAAAAATCTTTGTGGGGGACATGATTTTCTTTGGCACACCATGGCACCCCACGGTAGGTCTGGGGGCATTCTACTAGGTGTGGACTTGAATGTTTTTGACATTGGAGCTATTGCTGAGGGAGATTTCTATGTAAAATTCACCCTTAGAGTCAAATCAAATGACTTCAAATTTGTCCTATATACGGTCTATGGACCAGCACAACTCCAAAATAAGAGGGCTTTCTTAGTAGAACTCGCCAACAC
>CM041642.1:26020031-26036226 GCA_023333625.1 Bothriochloa decipiens
ATTTTTGGAGAGGCCTCATGCATATCAAAGATGAGGTGTTGGCTAATGGTTCATTCGATATTAAAGATGGAACCACCGCTAGGTTTTGGGATGATACATGGGTAGGTGATAAGCCTCTGAAAGTTAGATATCCATCTTTATATAATATAGTGAGGGATCCTCACGCAACAGTCTCAAAAGTAATGACTACTAGCCCACTAAGCATATCTTTTAGGAGGGCTCTGGTGGATAATAAACTTACAGAATGGCTTAGTTTAGTAGCAAGGATCTCTCGAGTCGAATTGGTGGGTGGTTCAGATTATTTCAGATGAAGTTTAACCAAATCGGGTTTATTCTCTGTCCGCTCCTTGTATCTCAATCTTATAGATACACATACACCTTTTCGTCATAAGAAGATCTGAAAGATACAAGTTCCTTTAAAAATTAAAATCTTTCTTTGGTTCCTGCAAAGGGGTGTCGTCCTAACCAAAGACAACCTTGCTAGAAAAAAATTGGAAAGGGAGTCAGAAGTGCATATGCTGTGATGGGAATGAAACTATTCAACATTTATTCCTAGACTATCCCCTTACCAAAATGATTTGGAGGATTATCTTTTTTGCTACTAGTTTGACCCAACCAAGATCATTTAGCCACATGTTCGGTACTTGGCTAACTAATCAAAATAAAAAGATTAGAAAATTGATTGGGGTGGGGGTGGCTGCCATGTTTTGGGCTATCTGGAGATGCCGCAATGATGTTATTTTTAATAAAATAAAATCTAACTCTATTATGCAGGTAATTTTCAGGGGAGCGTACTGGTTACGCTCTTGGGCCCAGCTGCAGCGTGATGAGACAGCCAAGGACACGCTCTCAACGATAAGCAAGAAATTAGAAGTAATTGCTTTAGAGATATCCAATAAAGGATGAAAACATTTATATTGTTTGAACTAGCGTCCTGGTCGATCTATAAGACTATGGCTCTCTCTTTTTTTTTAATTCCAAAACGTTGTAATAACGGGCTGTGTACATCCTTGGATGTAGAGGCCGGATATTTTTATCCATTATCTAAAAAAAATCTCTAGTAACTGATGCATGTAATCAGTGTTAAAAAGTGATTCCTGGGTAACCTAATTTCATGCCACTGCTTTTTTGTTATAAGAGGTGGTTGGTTAAATTAAAGAAACCACATATGCCTAGACAAATGACACATGACCATGGCACTAGAAATGCAGAGCAATTGTATATTTTTGCACTTCAGCAACAAACCTTTGGAGCAACTCCTTCATGCTTCTCGCAACTTTGCCAGTAAGTGTAAAACCCAGCCTTAGCATTCTTTCCCGGTTATGTGAAGCGTGAAGCTACAACTGCAGCTCTCTTAAATCAGCAGGCTAATATTCTAAGTGTCTCACTACTCTCCTGCTGCAATCCTCCACGACAGATGATGGATGATAGATTTGTGCATGTGCCGGGTCCCAACATCCTTGTATAGCTTAAATTCCTAAGAGCTCCAATTCCTAGACTACACTACGTTGCACCCATTGGAAATTCTTATAGAGTGAAGAAGAGTAGAGACACGCTTCTAGCTTGCTACCATACACCCCATTTGTTAGGCTCAAGAACCTGGCGCTCATTAGTTATATATGCAGGCTGCCTTTGAACGGCACAATTATAGGGAGTTATATATGCAGGCTGCATTTGAACGACACAATTATAGTCCTCTGTGCCCAGGCAACACACATGGCCATATAACTCGTGCCCACATGACAGCAGGTGTTTCCTGCCATCTGGCTGCTACAAGACAACTTTCTTATGAAATTGTACTCTGTGAACTGTGGATACATTCAGTACTGTGTAAACATTCATAATTGGGCATCAGAATGTAGAAGTCTTAAAAAGTATGTTTGTAAGTGGTACATTAGACACTTCATTAGTATAGGCAGTTGAAATATAAGTAACCCAGCCTGACTTGTCCCTTGCTAGCTAGAGTGCGTTGAATCCACGCTGGAGTAGCTGCGGGATGGCAGTGTCTGCGGGCACTGTTCCGTGAAGGTGGCATCAGCCCAGCCCTGGCCAACAGCCTGTCCCAGAACACGCGCGTGAAGACACAACTGGTAAGCATGTGGTCGGTGGTCTCGTCATGTTGTGCATAGAAGGAGCGAGCGGCGTCTTGTTGCAGGTCGTGGCCTCTTCGTGAGTACTCATACTACCATCTTCCACACTCAGGGCATAGCTTAAACTCCCAATAATGTCTCCAGTTCCTAGACTATACTGAACTGCACCGGCATAGCTTAAAGAGTGAATATATTTCTTTTAGCTAGCTGCCTTTCAAGGCTGCACTGCACTGCACCCCTCCTGGCCTCTCCTGGACTATATATAATGTTTCCTTTCAAGGCTGCACGATTACTAGACTGCACACAGTGTATAAACACAAGGCCTATATATATAATACAGCTGGAGAGCCTATTTAGCAGCACGTGTGTTTCTTGCCATCTAGCTGCTATCTCACTACTTTATTATGTAGTTGCACTCCCTGGACTGTGTACATCGATAGGTACTGTGTTTGACAGGTAGTGTAATACGTACCCCTAAAATGAATCGTGTTTTTTTTTTTTATGGTGGACCAGATAGTTTAAATAGAGATCAACAGTCATCTTTTTGATCCCTCGCTCGTATGTATGAATGGAGAACACGGATGCATAGAGATCGTCAAGTCCTTTCCGTTTGACCACTTATTTGACGATGGAGTTATGTTTTTCTCTATTTTTTCAAACAGAGATAAGCTAATGCAGCATGCTACAGTAATACAAGTGGGCATCCTTTGACCGTGATCAAGACCATCTCGTGGACGGGGCATGAGAGTTTTATCCTGTGGCTGGTCTCCTGCCCCTCTTTTTCTTGTATAAATGAGATAGAAACAATGAACAGAACCGAGAAGGGTGAGGAGGCTTAGGATTTGCTACCCTCATATGGTGTTCATTCTTCCTCTGCAAAAACTGGCTACGAATCATATGTTCCTCCACAATGTAGCAATACATGGGAGTTAGCCACAAGATGCATCTGTCATGCCACTACTCGTAGCTTGTTAGATAGTCAGGCAAATTCAGGTACATTCTAATCCAGAAAATAGTAAAAGGTTTGTGACAAGCATTTGCATGAATGATCTACTTACTACAACCATACTGATCTTTTAACAAGAAACAAAGCAACTAAACTTGCAGTGATATGACTCGAGATTGGATTAGTGTCGGCATTGTTCTAGTTGACATAATGAGCTTGATGTCATAGATCTTAGGTTATGTAGGATGAGGTACACAATGCAATCCTATGAATGACCACTGTGAAATAGTTGTACATGTATCGCACATATGTTGGACTGCCTCGCCTCTAGGATGTCGTCAACCAGATGCGAGTAGTAACAGTGTAACACTCCCAAAAAATTTGATCGCGCGTCACCCATGTAGCTTCGCAGTGGATGGTTTTGGAGGCCGGTTCGCCCAGGTTGCCTATGTAAGCAGGTGTGCTTGGGATGGGGAACCTCTCAGACGCATCAACAAATGGTGGCGCAGTAGACTTTCAGGTCACTTGTGCGTGCAACTGACCTAGGGACGAAGAGACTTTGGAAGAAGGGACAACACAGTGCCACAGTGGTGGTGTGACATTATCTGAGTGATAACTAGAGTAAATAGCTGCACATAACGTAGAAAGACTACCACAATGAATCACGCTTGTAGGGGTTAATCCAATAATGGTTGCCCTTTGATGCTTCAATAATCAGGCCTAAGTTGCAGAACCATTCCACACGCACTACATGGCTTGTTCTTCGTGTCTCTCAACTTCAGAACAGGGTGTACCTATTAGCTCCATTTTTGTCGTGTCAATCTTTCGTCAAAATCTTAATACATGGCTTCAGATTTATTGTATATTTCGATGGAAGATTTATTTAATTTTAATAGAATTTAGCCTGGCCAAGCTCAATTGAAATCCACTTTAGCATCCGTTAATTCCAGGGAGGACTTGTTGTCTTGTTGCCAGAGCTAGACAGGGACGTGGTTTGTAATCATTCCATGCCTCGATCTTCTCATTTAGTAGTTGAAATCTCCTTTCTCTGTTGCTTTTGTTTCCGTTACCGGATTAGTGATAGGCCAGTTTCGAAGAATGTTTCATAGACACTAAATAAACTGATGTGTTTTATAGGTATGAAACTTATTTACACTCTTTCCAAATCAGCAACTCTTGGAAACAAAACCATGAGACTCTCACTAATACTGGCCTTAGCTTCCTCCATTAAGCGCATGGTGGCGCTCGATGTTTGCGGTCCTGAACGAACGTCCAGGCACTAGCAGGTTCTGGAAAGCGTAAAGTTGCCTAATAATCTAAGTGTCCAGCACCTCTTGTGCCGGTACCTAACATTATGGCATAGCTGAAAATCCTAATGCTTCCATTTCCTAGACTACACTGCACTGCTCCAACTATTGGAATTTCCTCTAGAGTGGAAACTTGGTACACTTCTTGTTTGGCTGACGAAACTGACCCCGCCTAAATTATATAGGCATGCCATCTTCGAAGGCCACAATTATTATTCTCTGTGCACAGTAGACACACATGGCCACAAAACTCGAGCTAGCCGATATGACAGCCATCTGGCTGGCACCTGCAGAGCTTTGTTCCGTTGATGCCTGTCTAACAAAATAAGAGAAATTTAATGTATAACAGTTAGCTCCTATGTGTATGATATTATTTGACAGTGTGGTACTGCAAAATCGATCAATCACCTGTTCGTCACATGTGTCCACTCTATTGTGGAAAGTTTGCTATCACAAATGTCAAACAAGCAATGCAGTTGTTGGAGGAAAATTAAAGCATGTTCATTCCCTGGATGAATCAGCCAAAAAGGAGGATTGAAGATGGACTCAAAAATCTTGTGGAATAAAAAAGGATCAAAATTTGATGCAATTCGGTAAATTTGTGAGCTTCCAAGAAAAAAAAGGCCCTAAGCCGATTTTAGAAACCGACCAAGCTGGTTTGTGCTGAAAAAATGTGGCAAGCTAAAGGAACCAATGTAGCTAGAAAACATGACTGCTGGCTGAGATGGCCATGCTTTTGTGGTATCACCTAAATTAAGGTCTATATATAGGCAGATCAGATAATGAATTCAAAGAGCTCCAGATGCATGAAGTTTCGTGTGCTCTTCAGACACAATTAAATAGCTACAACATCATTAGAGATTACAAATTTGCTTGAAACTTAATTTCCTGGGAATCAGGGAGCACAACAACAACAAAAAACAGTGCAGATATATATCCATATAATAGTCTCCAACTAGAAGTGTCAAGTAGTACAATATAGAAGTAAAGCTCTTCGGGTGGCATCAATACAATGCATGTCCTATCTTTGAGGCAGCATGCATATATTCTTGAGCCAAGCAGGAGGAGGGGTGCGCCAGCAAACTAATAGAAGTGCCTCCAGTACTCTTCACTCAGAGGAGATTCCATCATAATGGGCGCAGTGTATTGTAGTCTAGGAATTGGAAGCATTGGGAGTTTAAGATATGCCCTGAGGATGGAAGATTGCATACGAGGAATCATCATGAACCGGCCGTCATCAATGATTGCATATGAGTAATCATCATGAACCGGCTGTCATCAATGACTGCAACACGAGAGCAGTACGAAGCGGTCAGATTATTAGCCATCTACTTCTGGTATTGTAAAAGGATGCTATGGCCGGCCAGTCAAGTATATGCTTATAGTATGGCTAAGGAGAAAATACTGGAGCCCCAAATATATAGATGTAGGTCCAGTAGTAGTCCAAATCCAAACATAGTTACCTAGTGGCACATGGTATATTAAGCCATTAACTAATAAAGCCAGCCTCCATCGCAGTTTTAACAGTAGGATTGAAAAAGAAAGTTAACAGATTCAAAAAGTTAAAAAGTGAAAACTAAGTGCATGTGGAACATGAACTATATGATCAATGGAGCAAAGTAAAGATGGTAGAGCCACTAGTACAAAAACAGTTTCTACGGACGGCCCTTTTTTCGACTGATGGTGGCACACAAACTGCAGGCGGTAGTATAGAGAGGGGTTTGTAGTCCCATGGACTAGATACACTGTCTATTTGGCTGGGAAGGTCATGTCTAGTAACATAATATATTAATTATTTTGTAACAATTTAAAAAACATATTTTTACACAAAAGTATCTCTTGCATGCTTATTTAAATTATCTCTGTTATGTAATACGTCACCAAAGAAAGGTTGATGTTATCCACTCGATCAATCCAAATGCTGGAGGGTTCACATTAGGTACTTCATTCAGAATGGAACTATAGAACATAATGTGATAGAAGCTAATCAAGCAATGCGATTCCTATATGGCATCATTTCATGGGATTTGGGGGTCATCAGAGCTAATTAAATTTCCGACACCACCAATGCCTAGACAAACATGGCATGTTGGACACTAGAACACAGTGCAACTGAATAATTTTGCTAGCTCTCAAGAAACATAGCTTCTAAATAACATAGCTCATTAACCCCTACATTTGCCTCGTCTGCCCAGGCCATCCACTTCCTCTTATAGCCAGTGCACTGTACTCTTTTTCACAATTCCACGGAACACATTCTTATTAAGGTCCTATATATATAGAGCAAGTGCACGTAAGTAATTCATCAACATACCTATTATTATTAAGGTCCTACATAGCACCAAAGGACTGGAGATAAGTATGGAGAGCATTACTCCTATATACAGAGCTCTTTGTATCGATCGCACATTAATATTGGCATCTAAACATTAAGGTGAACATACATCGAAGTATAGGCATGTTTTCGGCAAGTCTACCAATTCAGCAAGTTACATACTTGTTTGGTATATCAAAATCAGTATATAGAACTCGAATGACTTCCATCTAGAACACACAGGATTCAATTTCTGTCCAGCTACAGCTACCTGTGTAACATGCTGTAATTGTAGACTTGCCACATTAGAGTCGGCAGGTGATGAATAAACGATTGACCTTGTAGGCATGCACAGTCCCTGAAATTCAATGTAGGTTCTACAATTTCTCCTGTGACTACCGACAAGACCTCCACTACAAGATAACAATCACAAATGTCAAGGCAGAAAAACTATGGACGCATATAGTGACTTTGATTCTGGTTCATGAAAAATATACGTCGTGCATAGTAGCTAGTTCCTGATTAGCTGTGAGAGGCACCCTATTCGGTCATCCATTAGCAACATGAATTCAAGTACCAAACGTCAATAGAACTGCTCAAAATACCAATCCTAGCGGATGCTAGGCTTCACTGCGCCCATGGGAACTTCCTCACGAATAAAGACTATAGACACTTTTAGTTGCACCCTCACATCATGTTTGGGTGAAGAACATATATACTATCCCCTTGAATTGTGCTGCCTTTCTAGCACGTTTCTTGCTTCATGCACAGTAAACATTATTATATATCAAATTGTACTCTATTGACAAATGGTCAGGAATGAAGGATTTTAGGTTCAGGATGTTGAAGAAATCAACTCTGCTTTCGATCTCCTATTTCACCTTTCTCTTCTAAATTATTAGTGGTGCATTTCTTGTGACGAAAAGAGCAATTTAAGAACTTACAATTAACTAATTGCAATAACTTCTGCTCTTCCGTGTGTTGTTTACCGTACCGCTCTAGCTCTAGCATGTACTAGTGAGATCTAGCATCATTACAGTGTTCATTCAAATAAATCATGTTCCACATACACATAATTTTTACCTTTTCTATTATAGTCAATTAACTAATAACTTTGTTTAGGTTTGAAAGACCATGTTTTGATCAATTGTGTTTATAATTTCACTGTGCCTCAACACAGTGCTATCACAGGAGCAGGTGACTGATCTTGGACTGCACCGTCAACTCAAAGAAATAGGAAAATTTGCAGGAGCTTACTGGTTTCGTTCTACTAGAACACAATGATGGCCAATAGAAGTTGAACCAGGCACAAAGAAGTGTGCTTGCATTGTTCGAGAGAGGGAGAAGCAAAGGAAGCAGAACCAAGACTACATAGGAGGAAGATGAGTTGGTTACAGAGGAGTTCCTTAGTTGTTCGCTGTACACTGGCTCGCTTGGGCTAGGGTCCACTCACCAATCGGCTGTGTTTCAATCAACTTCACTTCATCTTCCGTGCTTTCTGTCTCTGTCTTCTGTAGTACCAATGGCACGTGGCAATGCTCTTTGCTGCTACTGGCTGCTAGGTAAAGCAGCCGATGGCTAAAAAGACTACGTGGGTTGTGATAGTACTCTTCCCCTGCTGCAATCATCAACTACGGAAGGATTCATTTATGTACTGTATGCCAGTCTCTTGCAATAACTGGAAATCCCAATGCCTCCAATTCTTAGACTACATTGCATCGTACCCACTAGAATTTCCTGTAGAGTGAAGACTGGAGACACTTCTTGTTTGGCTGAACAACCTGCCCCCTCCAGATTTATATATGCATGCCGCCTTTGACGAAGGAGCAGAACACAATTATGAGTGCACACTAAACACATGGCTAGAACGTGTTTCCTGCCATCAGCTGGCTGCTACCTAACAACTTCATTATTATGTAATTGCCATCTACGGACTATGGATACATTCATATAAACAGTGCAATGACAGGTGGTCATCAAAAAACGCGGCTCTGCATCTTCTATAGTAACTGATGCATGTATTTACAATAAATAAGAGCAATTCAATGTATTATAATAATATAAATAAGCATGAAAAGGAACCCCATGACAGGAACATAATAAGCTAGCACGGGCCAATTAGTGCGCTCAGATCAGTTCCACGGTGCCGTAAATTGAATTCCACCCAAGCATTGTGTGGCATGGCATGTCGAGTAGCACCGTGAGTGCAAGCATGTCTACGGGCCCATGTATGTGGCGCGAACGCAATGGCAGCATTAGAGTCAACCAACCGCTCTAGCCCAGGGCCCCTAGTAGCAGGTCCAACTCCGGGCGTGGTAGCACAGATGAACCAACAGCTCGGTGGGTGACGCGCGTGTCCCCGTGAATCATTTTGCGCTTTCTGCTTCTTACATTCCGTAGTTGATTTGTTAAAGATATAGGATGTCATCAAAAATTTGTAATTGATGATCATTGGTTGGATGTTGAAGCTTCACGACGTCCTTCTTTTGCTCATCAAAATCATGCCAGTGCACACGTTTGGCATCCTTAGAGTGTCTGAAGAAATACATTAAGGTGCTCTTCTAGGCTCTATCTACTGTTGGCACATCTGTTGCACATGTGACATTTTACAACACTGGAAGATAACTCTCCATCATGCAGTTATGTGATCTATTCCCTCTTGAGCCACAAAGATTTGGAGCTCTATCTTCATGTTTGTCTCAACTCTTTCAGTAAGAGTAACACCCAGTCCTAGCATCCTTTACCGAATCTGTGAAGCCTAAAGCTACAATTGCAGCTCTCTTAAAGCAGCCTGCTAATATTCTAACCGTCTCACCGCTCTCATGCTGCAATCGTCCATGACAGATGATGGATGATAGATTCATTTCTGTGCCGGCTCCAAACATCATTGCATAGCTTGAAACCTAATACCTCCAATTCCTAGAATACACTACACTGTAACCCATTGGAAATTCTTCTAGACTGAAGACTATAGACACTTCTAGTTTGCACCCCATTTTGCTAGGCTCAAGAACCTGGCCCTCCTACGTTATATATGTAGGTGCCTTTGAACGGCACACATGGCCATATAACTCGAGCCCAGATGACAGCAGGTGTTTCCTGCCATCTGTCTGCTGCAACACAACTCTCTTATGAAATTAAACTCTGTGGACTGTGGAGACATTCAATATGAACCGTAAGAGGGTACAGGTGTTGTTATATACAAAGAGGAGGATTATTATTCAACTAATGCCTATCTAATAAAAGAAGAGCAATTTAATCAATTATATTAATAATTAACACGTCAACTAAAATAAAAGGATACCACCACATTCACGAGAGAGTCTATAGTCTGCTGCAACACAACTCTCTTATGAAAATAAACTCTGTGGACTGTGAAGACATTCAATATGAACCGTAAGAGAGTACATCTGTTGTTATATACAAAGAGGAGGATTATTATTCAACTGATGCCTATCTAATAAAAGAAGAGCAATTTAATCAATTATATTAATAATTAACACTTCAACTAAAATAAAAGGATACCACCACATTCACGAGAGAGTCTATAGATTCTTATATATTACTAGAAAAAAGCAACTAAAATCCAATTTAGCATCTCTTAATTCCAGGGAGGACTTGTTGGCTTCTTGCCAGAGGTAGAGAGAGGGACGTGGTTTGTAATCGTTCATTGCTTTGATCTTCTTGTTCAATCATTGCAGTCTTTTTTCTGCTGCTATTGTTTCTAGTACGGGATTGATGATTAGACCATTCTCAATGAAAGTTTCATGGACAAAAAGATATTTCAGGAACATCAAATTAAATAAGCTAATGATGTGGCATAGTCTAAATAAAGAGGGGGATGCAAATAATTTAATGGGATCAAATGAGTTTGATGGGGTTGAACTATCTTCATGATTCTCTCAACTCTTTGAGTAAGTGTAACACCCAGCCTTAGCATCCTTTACTGGTTCTGTTTACGTAAAGCAACAATTGCAGCTCTCTTAAAGCAGCGGGCTAATGTTCTAAGCGTCTTGCCACTCTCATGCTGCAATCATCCATAACATATGATGGATGACAGATTCATTTCTTTGCCAGCTCCTAAAATCATTGCATAGCTTCAAATCCTAATACCTCCGATTCCTAGAATACACTACACTGTACCCATTGGAAATTCTTCTAGAGTGAAGACTATAGACACTTCTGTCAGTTGCTACCGCATACCCCATTTTGCTAGGCTCAAGAACCTGGCCCTCCTACGTTATATATGTAGGCTGCCTTTGAATGAGGCAGTTATAGTTTGTTCCCAGTAAACACACATGGCCATATAACTCGAGCCCACATAAAAATATGTGTTTCCTGCGATCTGGCTGCTACAACACAACTTTCTTATGAAAGTAAACTCTAAGGAGACTACCACATTCACGAGTCTAGAGATTCTTATATATTAATAGAGTAGGTTAGTGCCCGTGCGTTGCAACGGGAATGAAACAATGTCCAACCACCTTAGTGCAGGTTAAGTGGCAACCAAAATTGAGGTCGCCAACACACTGTCCCTCCACAAAGTTTGTTCTGATTTATTTAGTCAATAGCCTTGTGAGCCCAGTGTGGGAGGTCCATAGATCGAAGTGGAAGTGAGCTACAAAACACATCCTTCATCAATCAGTCTATGATTTGTGTGCACCTTGACTGCCTGCCCCTACGATTTGTCAAGCCTCTCGAGATGGTATCACCAATAGAACTCAAGCCTGGCATATGTCTCTGAAGATTCAATAGGAAACATCGAAACATATAGCAAAGTGCTTAGCATCTTAATACAAACATGGGCTTCTAAAAGCATATATATCATGAACATGGGAATCATTTGTAAATGTAAGGTACATAGGCTCAACTAAGTACAAATATTCAGGCGCATTATGATTTCAAATAGTATTTGTCAAGATCTTTCATATCACAGACAATAAACTGTATATAA
The DNA here is from genome assembly GCA_023333625.1 of Bothriochloa decipiens. Taxonomy (NCBI): domain Eukaryota; kingdom Viridiplantae; phylum Streptophyta; class Magnoliopsida; order Poales; family Poaceae; genus Bothriochloa; species Bothriochloa decipiens. The sequence goes on from CM041642.1 coordinate 26,031,643, forward strand.
TCCATAGATATATCATGTACCATCCCGCTACTCAAGGCAATTTGTCAATCTCTTCTTCATAGGTCACCCAAATTACACAACTTGATTCACTCAATAATACATTTTTACAAACTTGATTCTTCTCATATGGATTACATTTTTCAGGTTATAGTGCTTCTGTAAAATGTTTGACTAATCTGATCATCATAGCATTGACGACCATTTATACTGCAAGTCTCTCTCCGACCAATTTAGTTTCACCACCACACCATCAGGAATGCATTATCAGTTACCTGGTCACAACACCCGAGATTGATAGCCATAAGAATCTTACAGTTTGATAGCAGGCTTTGAAATGATGTTTGCTATTTTCATGCACCGGTCCATTATCATGCTCTTTAAGCTACTGGAGCAGGGAACAGCAAGTGCTTGACCCCCATGAAGCTGCTAAAAGGATAGCAAATCAGCAATATTAACCAATGCAAACTTGGAGATCTCTGGATAACCTAACTTGGGTAATTAAAATAGCTACGCAAATAACATCAAAGATGTAAAAAAAGGGTATCTGAAATAAATAAAAAGATAAGGCAAAATCTTTGAAAACTGTACATATAAACTATTCCAACTGGAAAAAAGATTTGCATGATTTGTTCCATTTATCATATAATTATCTCTATTTCAACAGTAATGAGAAAATTCATCCCCTTTTGTTTCAAAAAAGAAAGAACACCTTCATATTATCTAAAGGATGTGATAAACCTTGACACGCCGCTACACATTATCAAATGGTTCGTGAGATTAACATTCTCGCAGTAGTCTCTGACAAGATACTCCAAATTGCAGTGAGTTGATGGCCAATGCAATATTCTAAAAATCTCTACTAAAACATATGCAGGGGTCATCTACTAAGTCAGCCCGTAAGATGATAAGAAAATGTTCTCTTTCCTTTTCTATAGAAGAAACATGTACCGCTACTATTGTGATATATTACCATTTTAGAAGTTTTTATTTGTGGCACTCGTCTAACATTCCTGAACACTGTTTTAGGCTTTTAGCATGCTAGGAGGGTCGTAGTGCCAAAAATAGACTTCTAAGCAGGGCTCTAGCGTGCCAATATCATACACTTAAGCATTATTTTTGTCTATTCAAAGAACTGATCCAGATTAAGAAAACAAGAAACTAACTGAAATAGCACAAGCTAACCAAAAGAAAAAACTGAAATAGCAAAAGGCACATGGTATGTTTGCTCCTGTGACCCTATACACCTTGCTTAGGACAAGCATCGAGACAAGCATGACGTCAGACAATCAATTGATCTCTGAGAGGACTGAAAAATTGGCTCTGACAAACATACCTGAAATTGTGGCCCCTTCTTCAAATGTTCTACTGAAAACAATTTGCCACTATGTGCATCCTGATCAATCTCGACACTACAACAGTTGGTAGATCCCCTGTTCATTCGACATAACTGCATATTCAAATTTGGCAAATTGCAAACAATTATGACGATTTTTGGATTCTAAATTTTGCAAGACTGCACCAAACAAAATTCTGAACAAACCATACAAAAATCTATCTTGATTATGAAATTCACTGAGATAATTAATGACTGCAAATTGTGTAATGACTCATTTATACCACATCTGAAATGTGAAACTACTCTGAAAGGCAACTGCTCCTTCTTCTTCCCACATTGAAATCTCAAATTACAGTAAATAAGATACAAATTGGATCCAACTGGAAAGGAACCATCCCAAGGGAATCTAATTTCTTATGCACACATTTTGCAAGAAAAGTTATATACGACAAGGGCAACCCTTTATTTCACTGGAAGTCAAAGACCGATGGATATCTCTGAAACATGTATACACTTGAAATTAGATCAGATCTGAGTACAAATGACTCTAGGATTTGGGTGCTCGGTTTCACACAGCACGAAGAGAAGGGTGGGCATACCTGTTCGGTGCTCGTCACCGACGAAGGGGCCGATGTAGACCTGAGCACCTTGCGTGCGGGGATGGGCGGCACAGGGTCGTGGATGGCCATGTGGTAGTTGCTTGGACTTATGGCGGTGGCACAGCAGAGCAGAACGCGGCACGATGGCAACGGGGATATGAGGCAGTGGCCCAATTTCTCGAGCGAGGACGACGGTGACAACAATGGCGCGGGCATGACAAGCGCGATGGAAGAGGCCCAGTGGAGAGGGATCAAACACGCCCCAGGTGGACTATCGCATCAGGGGCGCGGGTACGAAGCCGGGCAGAGCCAAGGCGAGCGACGTACGTGGGTTCACTGGATAGAGTCTAGCTTTGGGTCTTTTTAGGAGTAAAGATAAAAGAAACTAAAATCCAATTTAGCATCGCCAGAGCTAGAGAGAGGGACGTGGTTTGTAATCGTTGCTTGCTTCGATCTTCTTGTACAATCATTGCTACTCTCAATGAAAGTTTCATGGACAAAAAAAATATATTCCAGGGGAGTCAAATAAGCTAATGATGTGGCATAGTCTATATAAATAGGGGGATGAAAATATTTTAATGGGATGAATTGAGTTTGATGGGGTTGAAAAACTTGTTTACATTGTTCCAGTACTAGGAAGTGTTGGAAACAAAGACATGAAACTACAGCAGAGACTGGCCTGAGCCTCCTCCATTAAGCACGTGGCAGCATCTTGCATCCTGGAGCAAACATTCAGGCGCTAGCACGTTCCGGAAAGTGTAAAGCTTCAGCTGCATGTTTCTTAAAGCAGCGGGCTACTAATCTAATCCAGGCTCCCCTTGTGTTGCAATCGTCCTAGACGGGGGATGATGAATTCGTGTATGTGCCGGTTTCTAACATCATTTAATGTCTTAAAATCCTATTGCCTCTAGTTCTTAGACTATACTGCACTGCAAACACTTCTTGTTTGGCTAAAGAAACTGCCCCTGAGTAAATTATATATGCATGCTGCCTTTAAAGGCCACAATTACTTGTCTGTGCACAGTAAACACACATGAACATATAACTCAGAGCTGTGTCTTTCCTGCCATCTGGCTGACAACCCTCAGAACTTTGTGATGAAATTGTACTAGTACGGAGTATGGACTATGGATAGATACAAGTGCGAGTACAGTGTTATACAAAGGGGAGGATTATACGTTCCACTGATAATTGTCTGAAAAAAGAAGGTAAATACAGAGGTTTGGGAATGAGCGTGCGAGCCGAACGGGTATGGCGATGCTAAGGCGACGGCATCGGCCCTGTTCCAGCGTCCTTTCTCCGCCAGGATAAGCGTGATAAAATTTCCTCTCGTCCTCTTGATAGGGAGAAAGGGTACTCACAGGTGAGAGGTCTGGGTGCTCGTGTTCCATGTGTTTGAGCTAGGGTTTGCTTTGAGTTCTCTTCCTGTTTGTTTGCTTTGTTGCTCTGATGGGGAATCGCCGTTTGACCCCCACGCTGTTACTGATTGAGAACTAGAGCGGGGATCGAGCTAGGACAGTTCTTTTAAATAAATCATCACTGAAATATACCTGCTTTTAGGGAGGATCGACTTAAATGAACCACCCCTGAAATTTTTTTTTAAAAATGGCTGCCTATGTAAACCGTCTCCGAAGAATGGATGATTTCTAGGCTAAGTCAACCATATCCTTAACAATAGTTGTAGCTCAAATAAATCAATTCGGATAAAGAGAAAATTTGTATCAAAATTACAAAGTTCAATGAGATCTAAAACTTAATAGTTGATAAAATTTCCTTTTGAGATTATTTACGGTTCAAATTTTGAATTCCATTTTTTAAAAAATTCTGATATGACACTTGATAGAGACACATCGTTTATAAAAATTATAGCAAAAATGGTTTCCATATTTGTGTCTTCTTTGAGTTGATTCGCAATAAAAGATATATTGCATTAATCTAACAGTATTTCTCATTTACATCAAATCAAACTTTGACAATGTTTCGCTTCTCAAAAAATGTAGCAAAAATCATTAACACCTTTGTGAATGCTATCGCAGCTATCTTGGCAGTTGTAGTGCTCTTCATGGTAATGGCGTTCCCCATTAATCCGGCAGCTCAATGCTCAAACCCCTCAACCATCACATACCTCTTATGTTTGGACATGTTTGTGCAAGTTGCTTTGTCCATAGGTTCGACAGTAGCCAAGATTTGGCTGAGGTCTTTTTAATTAGACCCGGTGATCACGAAACCAACTTTAGACTAGAATGCTTCCTTGCATCGGGCAGCTTCTCCTGTGGTGAATAGTTCAAGACGAGCTACTCGAGTACACTGTAAGTAGTGGAGCACCATCTATCCATGACCATAGCCAATGACCTCGATCACTACAGGAAACTGGTGCTTTGCCGACTGCAAAAATCTTTGCCAACTGTTTTTTTCGACACTCGGCAAAGAGGGCTCTTTGCCGACTGGAATCTCAGGCAGTCGGCAAAGCAGGCTTTGCCTACTGCCTGGCTTTGCCTGGCTTTGCCGCTGCCGGCCGCCAGCCGCCCGCCGCGGCCCGCCGCTGCCGGCCGCCGGCCAGCCGAGGCACTTTGCCGAGTGCCTTCCAAGTGGCGCTCGGCAAAGTGCCATCTTTGCCGAGTGCCGCCGACGTGGCACTCGGCAAAGGCG